>OX463864.1:15797384-16291468 GCA_949825065.1 Odontocerum albicorne | reverse complement strand
CAAGTAAAGGATGTTTTAAAAGAAAGAAAGTCAGAGAAATCGTAGGAGTTGTATGAGAATGTGTAATGGATGTAGAAGAGGCTTAGGATACACATTTTTTCCATTTATTAAACTCTATTATTTTTTCAAGTCCATTGCACATACGGGTTTCCTTTAATTCGCACAAGGACCGAACATAACAAGTACAAAAATATGTTTAAAACAATTCAAAGTGTTAAGACTTATTTGATAAAAACAATAGTAAAAAATTATATATTACACTAAAACATTATGATAAATGTGGTATGTAAATAATATAAAAAATTAAATTATTTCAAGACACTAAATATGCGATTTAACCCTTCAGGCCCGTATGCCTAAAACATTTTTTCAGTCCCAGGATGTTTAATTTTTTTTTATGAAGATTGTTTTAACGAAATCGTTAAACTATTGCTCATATAAATAGATGATAAAACAGGGCACTGTTTTCGTTCATCCTTGTGTGGGATTTTTGTGTGCGCGTGCGGTGCACGTCATACGTCCCTGTGGGGAGTTTTGGTTTTGATGCGCGTGCGGTGCACGTCATACGTCCCTGTGGGGAGTTTTGGTTTTGATGCGCGTGCGGTGCACGTCATACGTCCCTGTGGGGAGTTTTGGTTTTGATGCGCGTGCGGTGCACGTCATACGTCCCTGTGGGGAGTTTTGGTTTTGATGCGCGTGCGGTGCACGTCATACGTCCCCTGTGGGGAGTTTTGGTTTTGATGCGCGTGCGGTGCACGTCATACGTCCCTGTGGGGAGTTTTGGTTTTTGATGCGCGTGCGGTGCACGTCATACGTGCCTGAAGGGTTTAAGTGTGATTGCTCTACCTAGCGGAATTTCCAAAGGCAGGTTGGTTCGACTTATAGGTTGATAGAACAATCTATGGGTACAATCTTTAGCCCCTTCTATAATAAAGGGTCTTTCAATTGAGTGTTTTTTTTTTATTCTTCGATAAAACACAGATGGCGTCGCGAACTTGCATGGGTCTTGTGACATTTGAGAAGTGTAATGTACTACATTTATAAAAATGGAGTCGTATACAATACAACAACGCGTTCAAATTGTTGAATTATTTTATGTATTGTAATCTCCGGAAACGGTGATGTTAATTGACCATCAAGATCATGTGATCTGACACCGTTGGACTATTTTCTCTGGGGTTACGTGAAAAGCCAGGTCTATAAGAATGAACCCCGATCAATTCCAGAGCTGAAGGACGAAATTATTCGCGTTATTGGTGAATTAAAACCGCAATTATGTCAAAATGCCATCGAAATTTTTGACAAAAGAGTGGACATCTGTGGAGCTGCAAGAGGGGGACATTTGGCGGATATCGTTTTTTTGTGGTCAAATTTCATACATTTTAATTCAAAGACCAATAAAAAGTTTTAAGAAATCAAAGCAAATTGTGAGTTTCATTAACGAATTAAAAAATTGGATTAAAAAAACGCTCAATTTGAAAGACCCCTTTACATTTATACACCTTCGAGGTAAGAAAGTTGGGCGCTCTATCTTCTCTAACTACCCCGAAAGCGAAATGGCATGATGGTTTGTATGTATGATATAATTATTTTTTTATATGGTACCCTTCAAGACATACAAATCTGTATTTCGAACATATTAAAGAGGAGATTACATCAAGAACACAATATTGTTTTTGGTCCAAGTAATCAAGCCTTTGGATTTAAAACTTGAGTAGCACGAAACTCGCGCTTCGTCATTGTACGTGATAGAAACACTATATGTACTTCAGAAAATGTAGGATGGGTCCTGCGACGTTTTAAACGTCATGTCTTAAAGGGATAGGATAAAATGTTTTTTTTTACAAATCGAATAGTTTTTTTTATGAATCGAAATACTGTTTTTCTCTAAACTGACGTTTTAATTCCTAATTTGCATTATACTGACTTTCTAATGTATTGTATGATTTGTATCTATCTTTAAATAGGCCAAGATCCACTATGAATTAATACTAATTACGAATATTTAATTATATGTATAAAAAAATCGAAAATCCCATTATCGTATACCCCATCCCTAGCCAATGCAGACTAACATAGTGACTTTTGACAAACGTCGCCAAATATTATTTGATTTTAACAAACTGCCACATTTTTGCTAATTTGTAACAAGATGTATTAATTTAAATAGGCCAAGATCCACTATGAATTAATACTAATTACGAATATTTAATTATTGGTATAAAAAAATCGAAAATCCCATTATTGTATACCCCATCCCTAGCCAATGCAGACTAACGTAGTGACTTTTGACAAACGTCGCCAAATATTATTTGATTTAAACAAACTGACACATTTTTGCTGATTTGTAACAAGATGTATTAATTTGTCATTATTGTTAGTTTTATGTAATGTATTTACCTAAATAACTTGCTATTTATTAGAATCGAGGCATATGTTAAAGTTGATAAAATAATTAAAATTACTGAACATCGTTACAAGGTTGTATTGGGGCAAATTTGTGAACTGTCATAGGACCCGTGCTAACATTTTTGAAGTATATCACGCATAAAGTGGCAACAATCGGCGCGTTCGGATATTTCGAATTCTTTCACGAGACTAGGATCTTTTTTTTTTGGTGTATGTAGGCCGGCAATTCTTCATTATTCATAAAGCCTTAAAAGGCGAAAGTGTTTTGAGTTTCGGGCCATCAAATTAAACAACGGCCAGGTCATTAATCTCCGATGCTCTTTCCAACAGAGATTAGAGACGACCTCGTTCAACTCTTAACCCCGGATTCACGATGCGCCCGTTCAAGACAAAAAAAATGTTAATTCATTCTTTATGAGAATTTAGAAAGTGGGTACCCATCTCAGTCACACAGCATCCGAATCTTTGAAAGATGGCGACTTCGAGATTTTCTCGTCTCAAAAAAAAAACCTGTCGTAAATAATTCAGAGAGAAAATCACTTGACCGTAATCTAAAAGATTTCTTCTCTGATTTTATTTGTTTATTACTTGAAGAAGAAATTGAAGTTGTTATAAAGCCTCTTCGAATTGAGAGGGTCATAACTTCTACATACAGGGTAGTCCAGAATAATATTCACTATTTAAAAAAAATTATAATAAAACAAATGTTTGTTGCAATCAACTTTAATTACTGCAAACATGAAACAAAAATTAATAACTTTGTTTTTTTAAATGACCATAATAATTCCTACGTACAGAGTAGTCCAGAATAATATTCACCATTTTAAAAAAATATAATAAAACAAATGTTTGTTGCAATCAACTTTAATTACTGCAAACATGAAACAAAAGTTGGGAACTTTTTTTTTTAAATTACCATAATAATTCCTACGTACAGAGTAGCCCAGAATAATATTCACTGTTTAAAGAAAAATTATAATAAAACAAATATTTGTTGCAATCGACTTTAATTACTGCAAACATGAAACAAAAGTTGGGAACTTTTTTTTAAATGACCATAATAATTCCTACGTACAGAGTAGCCCAGAATAATATTCACTTTTAAAAAAAAAAAAATTAATAAAACAAATGTTTGTTGCAACCAACTTTAATTACTGCATACGTGAAACAAAAATTGGGAACTTTTTTTTTTAAATGACCATAATAATTCCTACGTACAGAGTAACCCAGAATCATATTCACTACTTATTTAAAAAAAATTATAATAAAACAAATGTTTGTTGCAATCAACTTTAATAACTGCATACGTGAAACAAAAATTGGGAACTTTTTTTTAAATCACCATAATAATTCCTACGTACAGAGTAGCCCAGAATAATATTCACTATTTAAAAAAATTATAATAAAACAAATGTTTGTTGCAATCAACTTTAATTACTGCATACGTGAAACAAAAATTGGGAACTTTTTTTTTTAAATGACCATAATAATTCCTACGTACAGAGTAACCCAGAATCATATTCACTACTTATTTAAAAAAAATTATAATAAAACAAATGTTTGTTGCAATCAACTTTAATAACTGCATACGTGAAACAAAAATTGGGAACTTTTTTTTAAATCACCATAATAATTCCTACGTACAGAGTAGCCCAGAATAATATTCACTATTTAAAAAAATTATAATAAAACAAATGTTTGTTGCAATCAACTTTAATTACTGCATACGTGAAACAAAAATTGGGAACTTTTTTTTTAAATGACCATAATAATTCCTACGTACAGAGTAGCCCAGAATAATATTCACTATTTAAAAAAATTATAATAAAACAAATGTTTGTTGCAATCAACTTTAATTACTGCATACGTGAAACAAAAATTGGGAACTTTTTTTTTTAAATGACCATAATAATTCCTACGTACAGAGTAACCCAGAATCATATTCACTACTTATTTAAAAAAAATTATAATAAAACAAATGTTTGTTGCAATCAACTTTAATAACTGCATACGTGAAACAAAAATTGGGAACTTTTTTTTAAATCACCATAATAATTCCTACGTACAGAGTAGCCCAGAATAATATTCACTATTTAAAAAAATTATAATAAAACAAATGTTTGTTGCAATCAACTTTAATTACTGCATACGTGAAACAAAAATTGGGAACTTTTTTTTTTAAATGACCATAATAATTCCTACGTACAGAGTAACTCAGAATCATATTCACTACTTATTTAAAAAAAATTATAATAAAACAAATGTTTGTTGCAATCAACTTTAATAACTGCATACGTGAAACAAAAATTGGGAACTTTTTTTTAAATCACCATAATAATTCCTACGTACAGAGTAGCCCAGAATAATATTCACTATTTAAAAAAATTATAATAAAACAAATGTTTGTTGCAATCAACTTTAATTACTGCATACGTGAAACAAAAATTGGGAACTTTTTTTTTAAATGACCATAATAATTCCTACGTACAGAGTAGCCCAGAATAATATTCACTATTTAAAAAAATTATAATAAAACAAATGTTTGTTGCAATCAACTTTAATTACTGCATACGTGAAACAAAAATTGGGAACTTTTTTTTTTAAATGACCATAATAATTCCTACGTACAGAGTAACCCAGAATCATATTCACTACTTATTTAAAAAAAATTATAATAAAACAAATGTTTGTTGCAATCAACTTTAATTACTGCAAACGTGAAACAAAAATTGGGAACTTTTCTTTTTAAATGACCATAATAATTCTTACATTGAGTAGCACAGAATAATATTCACTATTTTAAAAAAATTATAATAAAACAAATGTTTGTTGCAATCAACTTTAATTACTGCATACGTGAAACAAAAATTGGGAACTTTTTTTTTTAAATGACCATAATAATTCCTACGTACAGAGTAACCCAGAATCATATTCACTACTTATTTAAAAAAAATTATAATAAAACAAATGTTTGTTGCAATCAACTTTAATACGTGAAACAAAAATTGGGAACTTTTTTTTAAATCACCATAATAATTCCTACGTACAGAGTAGCCCAGAATAATATTCACTATTTAAAAAAATTATAATAAAACAAATGTTTGTTGCAATCAACTTTAATTACTGCATACGTGAAACAAAAATTGGGAACTTTTTTTTTTAAATGACCATAATAATTCCTACGTACAGAGTAACCCAGAATCATATTCACTACTTATTTAAAAAAAATTATAATAAAACAAATGTTTGTTGCAATCAACTTTAATAACTGCATACGTGAAACAAAAATTGGGAACTTTTTTTTAAATCACCATAATAATTCCTACGTACAGAGTAGCCCAGAATAATATTCACTATTTAAAAAAATTATAATAAAACAAATGTTTGTTGCAATCAACTTTAATTACTGCATACGTGAAACAAAAATTGGGAACTTTTTTTTTAAATGACCATAATAATTCCTACGTACAGAGTAGCCCAGAATAATATTCACTATTTAAAAAAATTATAATAAAACAAATGTTTGTTGCAATCAACTTTAATTACTGCATACGTGAAACAAAAATTGGGAACTTTTTTTTTTAAATGACCATAATAATTCCTACGTACAGAGTAACCCAGAATCATATTCACTACTTATTTAAAAAAAATTATAATAAAACAAATGTTTGTTGCAATCAACTTTAATTACTGCAAACGTGAAACAAAAATTGGGAACTTTTCTTTTTAAATGACCATAATAATTCTTACATTGAGTAGCACAGAATAATATTCACTATTTTAAAAAAATTATAATAAAACAAATGTTTGTTGCAATCAACTTTAATTACTGCATACGTGAAACAAAAATTGGGAACTTTTTTTTTTAAATGACCATAATAATTCCTACGTACAGAGTAACCCAGAATCATATTCACTACTTATTTAAAAAAAATTATAATAAAACAAATGTTTGTTGCAATCAACTTTAATAACTGCATACGTGAAACAATAATTGGGAACTTTTTTTTAAATCACCATAATAATTCCTACGTACAGAGTAGCCCAGAATAATATTCACTATTTAAAAAAATTATAATAAAACAAATGTTTGTTGCAATCAACTTTAATACTGCATACGTGAAACAAAAATTGGGAACTTTTTTTTTAAATGACCATAATAATTCCTACGTACAGAGTAGCCCAGAATAATATTCACTATTTAAAAAAATTATAATAAAACAAATGTTTGTTGCAATCAACTTTAATTACTGCATACGTGAAACAAAAATTGGGAACTTTTTTTTTTAAATGACCATAATAATTCCTACGTACAGAGTAACCCAGAATCATATTCACTACTTATTTAAAAAAAATTATAATAAAACAAATGTTTGTTGCAATCAACTTTAATTACTGCAAACGTGAAACAAAAATTGGGAACTTTTCTTTTTAAATGACCATAATAATTCTTACATTGAGTAGCACAGAATAATATTCACTATTTTAAAAAAATTATAATAAAACAAATGTTTGTTGCAATCAACTTTAATTACTGCATACGTGAAACAAAAATTGAGAATTTCTTTTTTAACATGACCATAACAATTCCTACATACAGGGCAGCCCAGAATAATATTCACTTTTAAAAAAAATCACAATAAAACGATGTTTTTTGTAATCAACATTAATTATTGCAAACATGAAACAAAAGTTGGGAACTTTTTTTTTAAATGACCACAATTCGTCTAATCTGGCTGGAAATTGTTGCAAGCACGCGCCTGCATGTTTCCCGAGGATCGGTCGATCTTTTGACGAATGTTTTGTTTCAATTGCAGCGCAGTCGTTAGATTATTGGCATATACTCGACTTTTAAGGTATCCCTACAAAAAAATCAAGTAGGGATAATTCGAAATTCCGTAGTGGCCCACACAATGCCATCCCTTCGTGAAATCAGTTTTCCAGGGAACATCTCTATAGCAACTTTGAAACTATTATTGGATGTGTGACAAGCAGCGGCGGCTGGTCTCGAGGTGCGTTGATGCACTGAGCACCAACGCACTTTGAAACGCTGAGTGAATATGAAATATCGCTGTCTCACAGTTTACTGTATATCTCTGTATTCTTCTCCCTGCCTCCATCCCAACTCATTGTCTGCGAAGACTGTTGGGGTCAGCTCTCCTCGTCCTCAGGTTGTATGCCCGGACTACGTCCCCCAGACCGTGCCTCTGCATCAGGTTATCTTTTTGCACCACCCATGAATTCTTTGGTCTTCCTCTGGTTGTTATTCGAGGCAGATCCATGGAGATTGCCTGGTTCACAATGTGATTGGGTGCTCTGCGTCCAAAGTGCCCATACCATCTCAATCGCCTCTCCTCCATCTTACTGTTGATGTCTGTAACACCTAGGCTTCCACGAATGCGTGAGCTTTTTATTTTGTCTAATGTATGGCTCTGTCTGCCCTATATGAATTAGCGTTTCCGTCCGGTGCGTGTTGGAGATCTCTCCGGCAGTATTGGCAAACTTGTCCGGTCAATTTTAAAGGAATATTTTTTTAAATTATACTTTAAATTTTTTACAAATATTTAACATTTTTGGAAGTCATGTTTGCGAATATATAATTTAATTATTGCGAATTATTTCTCCGGTTCAGCGCACCAACACACCTCCAGACCAGCCGGTTACAAGTGACACCATCCTGTTGAAACTACGTCATCGAATTGTACCTCGGATATTCTTGCAATTTTACAATTAAAACTCTTAACATTTTGTATGTTGTTTATAGTTAAGGCATTAACGTTGTGGAGGTTTAAAGACATTGTAATTTATTTTTAACAAACACTGTTTATTCCACTTTTTTATGACGGTATAACCCTACCGGTTTCAAGGCTTTCACCTCATCTTCAGGGGAGCGCAAACAAGACTAAATGCTGTTCGGACTGGCACCGATATAGACACTTCAAAATCTCCCCGCTCTTGGCCGAAATTATACCTAGCCTCCCCCTCACCCCTCCCGCCACCAACCGTTGAAGTGTCTATATCGGTGCCAGTCCGAACAGCATTTAGTCTTGTTTGCGCTCCCCTGAAGATGAGGTGAAAGCCTTGAAACCGGTAGGGTTATACCGTCATAAAAAAGTGGAATAAACAGTGTTTGTTAAAAATAAATTACAATGTCTTAACATTTTAATGTAACCCTCCAAATTGAGAAGAGAGGGCACAGCGCCATTAGTTTTTATGGTACCCATTAATAAATTCGAATTGGTGATTTTATTATGATTTTATTACAATGAACTATCGAATGACTTTAAAAAAATATAACATAGCAAATACATTTTCCCTCAATATCAAAAACAAGTCATAGCAGACTGGTTGTCAAGTTTGAATGGAAGACAAATTGTCTTCGATAATGAGCCCTCAGGTTATGAACCACTGTGCTGGAAGCTCTTGAAGTCAACCTTTAATAATAATATTGTTATCTTAACACAGGCAGATGAAGCTGCCTTTATATCAAATATAATAAAAACACGCGTTATAGTTCGGAAAATGTAGGATGAGTCCTGTGACAGCTCACAAATTTGCCCCAATACAACCTTATGTAATGTATTTACCTAAATAACTAGCTATTATAACTATATAACTAGCTATTATAACGAGGCTTATATTAAAGTTGATAAAATAATTAAAAGTACTGAACATCGTTACAAGGTTGTATTAGGGCAAATTTCTGAGCTGTCACAGGACTCATCCTACATTTTCTGAACTATAGTTGGTATGTAAGCAAATACGACACTTTTAAAAGTTTTCTAAAGCTCTTATAAATTAATTTTCTACTATTGCGGTTATGTTAAACTTGGTTTAAACTGAATCCAAAAACTACTTAACACATATACACTACTCTACACTTAAAGCTGAATGTGTTACTATCATTGTTATCGGAAGATCTGCTAAGGTTTCTTTATAGTTCGTTTTACCTTGATAAGTTTTCTGCGATTTTTCTGTATATATGCAGATGCGGAGAAATATCTTATCGAATGACTGCAGTCACTACCTTCTTAACCCGAGGAGATATTTCTGCAAGTGAGTACACCTTTTATACTCCGATCTTGTGCGTCAAAGGATAGTTTTGTTTCATTCGATTTTTTTTGTAAAAGTACTGACAACTTGCTAGGCTGTTTGAACTCCAAGATTTAAGCCGGTTTATAAATCTGTACCCTAGAGGATAAACCACGGAAGTCACTCTGCACCCTAGAGGATAAACGTCGTATGCGTTATACATGAATTGTATGATGCAACGTCGTTTATGCTATCGGATAAAATGTGACTCCCGTGTTGTATCTTCTAGGGTACAGAAATATATTTACTACGCTGCGAATCTAAAGCCCGTCAGGTTGTACTGTATACAAAGAAAGTGTAATATAATACAACATAAAGTAATAAAGGAAGGGAGGGTTAAGAGCAGAGTATCCCAACCCTTTTTGACTCTCCGCCCCCTTTTCAAATATATTTATTTCAACGCTTCCTTAGGAAAAATATCTCTATTTCAACTTATAATAACCTTTTAAGTATATAACATATTTGTCTATATTTGTATCTTTATTTGTCAACGGCTATCTTATATCTTTGCGGTCAATTATTTGCAGCCAGTTCCTTATTTTACTCAAAATACTAGTGACCTCACTTAATTCTCTACTTATTGCCCACTTGCTCCTCAATGCGTCCAGCATCAGCATTCCAGATCCCGCCAGTGCTAACATTGGAAAATAATGTTTTTAGAGTAAAGGAAAATCTTGAATGAAACACACATTACGTTATCGACGTGAAATTAAGAGTTTTTTTGTATTGTTTCAGGAGATGATATATACGAAGAAATATCAGCTGACAGAGTAAAAAGGGACGTCGCTAACGATGGCGGTAAGTGACTTATTTGTCTAATATATACATATTTTTATTTCTCTTTTGTAAAAAGCGTCGCCTTACTCTATCGCACATTTATTTTAAATACACGACTATAATATTAAACTAGTTCACACGTCGTATTGTATTTTGTATTTTATATAAGACTTGCTGAAACCCGTGAAAAATCAAGGGATATAAATTGACTTACTAATCTGAAAGTTTAAAAAGAAAGCTGCTGAAAAAGTTTAAAGAACGAATATTTGTTTTAAGGCAGTGAGCTCCCGAGCTTTTTTCAGTTCACGGAGCCTTTAGTGTATCAGGATTTTTCCACGGCACCCAAAGTCAGAACATACCTAACAGTTGTTACTAATGCTTGAATAATCTAATCATTGTCTATTAAAATTCTGACATCTGTCCATCTCTCTCCAGATCAAGTGATAAAATGAGACCTGAAATAGTGAGTGAGACAGAGATAGTACGTCGAGCGCCATCTAGTATTAATAATGCAAAGCGAAATCTAGCTGATACCTCAACCAATAATAAGTTGTTTGCAAAGTGTCCGTTAGATGTCATTTCCTTTCATTGCATCAGCATATCGATGGTCTGATTAAAAAATCACGTGTGTCTCAATTTAGTGAAAATATTGGAATGTTCCGCAGCACCCCTATAAGCCAGTCGCGGCGTAACTGGGGACAATTGTTTCAAAGTTTTAGTAGCCCGATAAAATCTGTATTGCTTAACGACTCCATCAAAAGTTGAGGAAACTGATGCGTGGTTCATTTACATCTTCAATAAGAACAGTTCGTACATGGCAACAATATTTGAATGTTTGGTCTGGAGATCTCCCAGCTGCAAAATTCGAGAGAATGGCAAAATTGGTATTCAATATTCATCGAGCCACAGTTATGAATTTCAACTCTGTACTCATCAAACTTGTCATAATGGTAACTTTAGAACGTTGAAGAAAGTCAAGTGTTCACTGTGCTCCTTCAACATGGCGCTCGTTGGTTTTCTTTTCAGTCTCTTGCTGTTATTGCACTTGTCGGTCCATGAATTAATTCATATTCGATGCAAGACACCGGACTCTTCAGGCACTGCAGCAAGTGCCCCATGGAATGCTCGTCACCTCAGATACAGAGATAATGAAGATGTACTTAAGATCATTAACTAGTAGGTGACAATATAAAATATCTTCTTATTGGTCAATTCATCATAAATATAGAAGCAAAATGGGTCCCAGTATAATTATTTGATATATTGAAAAACCAAAGATAAATGGATATTTTATGGAAAATTTCGACCCTTACAATGTTCTATACAAACCCATACGAATTGACGAGATGCCATCCATCTATCTGTCGTGTAGCTCATGATGAGTATCGCGACTCCCATAATAGACCTTGACGACTCGTCTCCATTCATCCGTACGCTCTGCAGTTCAAAGAGTAGTTGATAAGCGTAGTCCTGTTGCGTCTCCTTCCTTGGTTAGTCCAACGCATTGTGGTTCTTCCTCTTGTGCGTCGTCCTTCCACGCTTCCAGCGACTACAAACCTCTCCAAACTGTCTCCATGGCTACGAGCAATCTATTCAAAGAATCAGAAGACTTGTCATAGGTATATTATCGACAATCTGTTGGTGAGTCTAAGTTCTTCAAAAATGGAGACATCACATATATTTTATCTTAAATTCGACCAATACAACGTGTGAATTTAGTGTAAAAAAATCTTGCGTTTGTTTGTAGTTTATATCCTTCCAAACTTACTTCGGTGCATATTTTAATGTTGTCTGTACAGTTTTTGTCTTTTTATCTTGGAATTTATTATTCCGTTCTTGTTTTTTTTACTATTCTCTTTTGTTTTTTTTTTTTATTTCTCTTTTACTGTGTGCTTTTAGCTTTATTTAAGTTTGAAGTTCTCTTTCAATGTTTTATATATTGTATCTAAGTTATCTGAATTGTGGTTTGTTTTTTGAACTATACTTGATTCTCTTTATTCTATTTTTGTGTTTTTAATATCTGAAAATATTATCGCTTTAATTATTTTACTTTATTTTTATTACAATATATACATGTATGTTTATTTGTATTGATTACATGCATTTGTATTGATTACATGTATTTTCATTAATTAATTTATACAATTTCGTGCTCTATTGCATTAATTTTGTTTATATAAACAATAAAAATTAATTAAATTTTTCAAATTAATAAAAATAGAAAAAAATTAAACAAATGAAATGTTTTAAATGTTCAATTGTTTTTATTTCAGTAACATTAATATAAACCAAGACTTTTAAAATATTTGAAAGTTGATTCCCTCTTTGAGAAAGCTACAATGAAACGTAAGCACCCTTGGAGTTACTCAGGTCTTTAAAAAAATATTAATATGCGTAAAAATTATGTACGACTTAATTAAGGAATGAAGACAAAAGAAAAGAATGCAAATTGAAAGAGATGATTCGGTAAGAAGAATGAATGAAGATTTATAAAAAAGCATTTATACGAGTAGTATAGATGGTCCGAGAAGTGTGGGTAGACCTAGAAAACGTGACACTACCAAATGAATCAAAGTACGAAAGAGGAAAGAATGAAAGCCTTTAAACTAGGAGAATACGCATTATGAGGCGTATAGATGTGAAATATGTGATTGATGATAAGTGCATGCCAGGTAAAAATTAAGTGAACATCTGTTCTCTCTGTTTACTCCAATAAGCACGAGACGCGATGGCGATTGTGATGATAACAAACATTAATTTTATATTCAATATTTTACATTAATTTTATATTCAATATTTTACATTAATTTTATATTCAATAATTTACATTAATTTTATATTCAATATTTTACATTAATTTTATTTTTCTCGTGCTATTTAGTGACCAAAGATGACTATCAGGGTTCTTACGTTTTAATGTAACATTTGTCGAGATAATTTTGTACCAAACGAAAATACATGTCATCAACACACCTTAGTACTTATTTTAAATATAATATAATTTATCCATACTATTCCAATCATATACGAATCTATTGTAATTATATTTTGTTTCTGTTTTTTTCCATTCTCAACTCTAATCCTCTTCTACGGTGGGGAATTCTACAAAAAAAAAAAAAACTAATTACAACCTCAAATACCAAAACCAATGTACAAACGACCACCTACCAACCACCAAATGTTTGTACAACTGATGTACAATAAACCACCAACCAAAACCCAAATGGACCTGAAACCCGAATATCCTTTATGGACAAATGACGGACAATGAACAATAAAAATGGACAATGACTTATGGACATATAAAACTGATTGAACTGATGTTCTTGTGTAATGTATGATAAAATTGTGTTCTCTATAATTTTTGTTTTTTATTGTTTAATTTCATGTTGCTTTATCTTTATAATTGTTTTTTTTTTTTGTTTATTGTTCTTTTTAAATTTGATTTTCGTCACACAGATGTGACAACAGTGCTGTTAGTTGATAACCAAAAATTGAATAGGGATATAAATTCACGAAATGGTAGATATCTGAATGTTAAACCGGTCATTGGTCTTCTGACTTCCACTGCAAGAACGTTCATTCAAGATGGAGTCACGACAGAATACGCCACAGAAGTTGTCGGAACCACTCTAGACAATGGAAGAGTTTACGCTCAACTTCTTACGAAATCCTCTTTGGTCTTGTACGACAAACCATCAGATTTCGTACAAGAATCAGCAAAAAGAACACGTTTGCCGTATGAAGTTGATGCGAAGAAATGGAACGTGGAAGAGAATCTCGGTGATAAAGTAAGAGACCAATACATCATCAAGAATACGGATTACGTATCGCCAAAAGATGGAGCAGATCTTTTCACTGTATTCGCCAGTAAACCTTCCAAAGAATATCTCGCAACTATGTGGAATCCAGCACCTGCTTACGATGTTCAAGTCGAAGAGGAAGTCGCCAAACCAACAACTGAAGAACATACTGAAAAATCACGTGTCGTTAGTTACAAAGAAATCCCTAGGTTCTCCGAGTTTGAAGCGTTTAACTTTTTAGACCCCCTTCCATCAGCTAGAGAACGAAAGATTTCTGCTTACAATAACATCAATCTGCAAGTTAGTAACAACAATGAAAAATTGGAGAAACCTCCACAGTTTAAAGATAAAAATGATATAAAAGAAAATAAAACAATCAAAGAAAATAAAGGTATCGAACCAGCCAAGGTAAACCCAAATATTAAGCTTCCGACATTCACTGTAAAAAATGAATTCTCTCCTATATTTTATTATATCGACAATGTAGAATCCAAAAGTGAAAAGCCAAGCTCTGTCCCTAATTATTTCAAGAACGCAAAGAAACTCTTTGGTTTCAAAGAGGATCTTAAACCAATGAAAACATTTACTTATTACGGTTTCGCTAATTTCACAACTACTGTGGGTGAAACTATTATTGTCTTTTCACCTAGCACATCCACTGAATTCATTAAAGGTCGCGATCAAATCACTCCTTCAGTTAAAGCTGAGGTTCAACCCAACGTTGCGACTAGGCTTAAAACCTTCCTCTCATCAGATCTTAACATGGTAACAAAGACGATGTTTGGTCATAACCTTAATATGGAAACGGCTCTTCCAACTTTGGTCATGCACGATGCAGCTCGTTCCAGCAAAGCATTGTCTAACCAATTGGCTAGTTTGAAGAACGTATTATTTGAAAAACCAACACCAGATGAAGAACAAGCCATACTTGATGATAAAGAAAAATTCAACCGAGTCATTGCTAGTCTTAAGAGTGGTTTGTTTATAAGACCTGCCACTCAATTTGGTCTGCATAGAGATGCCATACAACCGTCTGAAACATCTTACAGCACTATTCATAGGACACACGCTACTGAAAATTTGCAGATCCAAGATGAAACAACGAGAGAAGATAAAACAGTAGAGATACAACCAACTGAGCCTTTAGGATCACTGAGATCAACAACCGTATTAGAAACTACTGAAAATAAAGAAGAAGTGGCAGTTGTAACTGAAGAAACTCTTAGTACTATTGAAGAAAATATTACTGAAGAAATTGAAGGTTCTACTACTGAGAGCTACGAAGAAACTCCAGAGATCACAGAAGATACTTTATCGACACCTCAAATAGATGACGAAGAAGAAGAAGAAGAAGCTGAAGAAGACACTGAAGAAAAAGAGGAACATTCTGAAGACGCCACTTGTACTGGAGAAATAATTCCAGTTTCAACAATGACAACTGCTTACAAGACATTTACCTACCTTACAACTTACTTTATTCCTTTGGAAGGAACAGAAACTACAACTTCTATCAAATCACACGAAGTAGTAAGCACTGAAAGTGGCTATCTGACCAACTTGAAATGTAAAACAGAGGAAATCATCAATATTGTTCCTACCGCTTCGGTGAAATTTGAAATTGAACCGACAAAATCTGTTGAAATTGATATAACTGAAAAGACTGTTGACGATCAAGAGACATCCGTTACTGAAGCGAGCTTGCCAATCCTCACCACTGAAAGAAACAAAGAAGAAGAAAAATATGTTACAGAGAAACCTGTAACAGAATCGGTAGAAGACACCACATTAGGAAGAGGTACGACGAATTTCGTACAAGACACAACTGAAGGGAGGGTATTAGAAACTACTCCTGATGTAACGACTACAGATCACTCTGTCTCAACAACTGAAAGTCACGTAGAAATATCCGTAACTACAGAATCTGGAATTAGTCTGGATTCACGAAATAATTTTGAATCGGTGACGGAAGCTAAAGAAAAGGTGCCTAGTGAAGTGGATACTGATGAGAACGAAATTGATTTAATATTCAAGACCTTATACACCACATACACATATTTCACAACGTATTTCCAAAGTTCAACTTCCACAGTTGCTAGCAAGAAGTCTGTTGTAACGAACGTGATCACTTCGACTTTAGATCTTTCCGAAATTGATCCATCAGTGTTTAATGCAATTGAATCCAGCGACTATTTATTTAAAGCTACACAACGAGAAGAACTAGGAGATATTATGCCCACGAGTGTCGGTGCCGGAAGACCAACACAAACATTCGCAATTAACAGTATAATCGATTTAGTCAAACATAGACAAGTAATTGATTCTGCAGAAAATGACGCTATTCTGAATTCTAAGATCCAAACACCAGAGCTTGGAGATGAATCACTATTTGAAGATATTAAACCAGATGTTGTCAAAACCTTTTACACTACGTACACCTTCTTTACGACTCTTTATGTTGATAAAGATGTTAACATTTGCAGTCGATCAGAAGTATATACAAATTATGTTGGACCAGCTACGCTTATTCCCACAAAAACAGACGCTGTTGGTCCTCTGAAGACAAGAATAAGTGAGTTTGATTTTAACAACTGCAAAAAGGTCGTACCAGGCACAGAAGCATCTGCAACTCCCAAAGAAGTCGTTGATGATGAATCAAAAGTACAAAGTGAAGAAATAGTAAGCAAACCTAAGTACACCTCAATCGATAGGTCAAACAAAAAGAACACACCTAAAAATAATGAAGAAGAAAATAAAGAAACAGATGATAAGGAAATAGTCTTGGAACAGGGGGAAAGCATGCTTGTAACTGATGTCAAGAGCAGTTACTCAAAGGGTGATCATCAAATTATTGATAATGCTGTTTTAGATGATCAAATCAGTTCAGAAAGTAACATTGATGAAATCATGCCATCTCCTACTCTTTTATTACAGACAAGTTACACCACGTTTACTTATTTCACGACTATGTACCTTGGAAAAGATTCCAGCAAAGTTAAAAGTCGTCTTGAAACTGTAACAAATGTTGTAACCGAAACCTTAGATCCAAAATCAGTGGAACCTGAGGAAACTAATCAGCCTATTACATATTACACAACTTTCACTTATTGGACAACACTGTACAAAGATAAGACTACAACAATCACAAGCCGAGAAGATATAATTTCTAATGTAGTTCATCCAAGTATATCTCCGTCTACTGTGAGTCCAATTGAAACAAACCCAATAGATATTGCTTCAATCCCTATTTCTAGCGAGAATAAAGTTGACCAAGAAAAAGAAATTAAGCCGTCTTCAACTACGGACGATACTGCCACTGATGATGGAAAAGCTACGTTTTTCACAACATACACATATTTCACAACATATTACATCGGAAATTCTTCAGAACTAAGAAGTAGTTTAGAGACGATAACTAATATAGTCGACAACACTAAAGATCTTGTCAATGAAAATCAACTCGCAAGAGCTGTCGGGAAAGATCCTGCAGCCGGGAATCTTTTAGACAGTAATGAAAAGTCCATCATTCAGAACACTCAACTGCTTGATGTGATCATTCCAACTAAAGTCATAGGAGATAATGCTATAATACCTACACAAATAGTAGGCACTTACTCAGATAATAATATTGTCCCTGGAACAGAAGGCAAAAAGGAAGAGAAGAAGATATTATATTCACAAGTTGCTATCATAAGTGGAGATTCTACAATTATTACAAGTTCCGGAAACAAGTCAGATGAAAAGAATCAAATTGATTCAGCCCCAATAGTCACCAGTTCAAACGGTTTACTAGACGAATCTAAAATAACAACTCCTGGAATAACTGTTATCGAAGGTTCAGTAACAGAACCAACAACATCTCAGGGAGAAGAAGGTGGCGATGAAGATGATGAAGAGGAGGTTGAAGATGAAAATGGGAATATAAGAAAGAAATCTCGTCTTACTTTCTCGACGAGAAAGCGAACATTTACTCCTGCTATCAGACCATTTGCATCCCGCGGCAGACCAACGTTCAGCCCAAAACGAGTTGTTGCAACAAGTGGTGCTACGACTATTACTCGCTCTGATTTCACTCCGACTATAACTGCCACGCCTGCTTTGAAATCGGTTAAGTCTACTGGTTTCGGTGGGAGAAAATCTGCATCTTCGGCTTACCCAGGAGGATCAGGAGGTGGACGAAGATTCTCTAGAGTTAGTAGTTCAGCTACGCAAAGTTCGGGTAGCCCAAGGTCTAGTGGATTTGGGCGAGGAAGATCGAGTGCATCAGATATTCAACCATCTAGTTCAAGAAGAGGCGGTTTCAGAACAAGTGCTATTAGAGCCAGTGCTTCTGAATTCCCATCACGTGGTTCAGCTTCGAGAATAAGACCCACTTTGTCTTCTAGATACAGAGGCAGTAAACAAACCACAACCCCTCAAACAATTAATGATGATGCATCCACGTTTGTGACAGATAATCCAACTGCTCTTACTAATGAAGCTGAAACAGTCACTGAAGCGGATTTGGGCTTTAGAAGAACTACAAATGCATTGCTTCGTTTCAGGCGACCTCCATTTACGAGAGCTCCTTTAGCGACAACACCAAGAACAACTACTACAACAGTAGCGAACAGAAATCGAGGAGTACTAAGTAGAAATAGAGGTATAACAACTACTACTCCCAAACCAGCTGTGAAAACAACGCTGAACCCATTATTTACTTTAAGAAACAGACAGAGACCCAATTCTCTATTCCCTCCTCGTGGTTTAATTAACAAACAGCCGGAACCTCAACCGGAGGAAGATATTAATTCTGATCAGGATGTAGATAATGAAGAAAATTCTGAAGATTTGGAAGAAGAGGAATTCAATGAAGATTCTGACTATGATTCTTCTAACAGACAAGAATCACAAGTATCTACTACCACTCAACCACCAAGAAAACTGGGCAATGTTCCAAACATTAGGCCTTTTGGCTTCCGTCGTCGATCAAAGAGAGAAGCGACTGATTATGGAACAAGAAAAAAGTATGCCAATTTCCGTAGACCAACTGCCAGATCTGCCAAACCTGAGCCAAAAATTAATGTTGTTCCTGAAGAAGAAAGTACGCCAGCTACTCGTCTCAAACCAAGCCGTTTCAATGCCAGAACCAATAACTACCACACTACTAACAACACTCCCAAACCTCCTACTAGGGGAACTAGAGGGACGCCTACACCAAGTAGCGGACGTCAACCATTTATTTTAAGAGGAGAGAGTAAAACTTCCCCAACTACTCAAAAACCTTCTTATAGATCTAGATCATCAAGACCTTCATCCAGGATATCTACAACAACACAAAATTTAAGACCTAAAGCTCCTAGACTTAAAACTTTTGCTAGTACTCAAGAGCCTACAAGAGCTAGCAGACCTAGTAGTGCAAGATCACGCTCTAGAAGTAGAACCACTTCAAGATATAGGACTACAACCAATGATATAATCGATAACAATTACATATATCAAGCCCCAAATGATGGTAAACTTACAGTGACTCACAAAATTCCCATGGAAGTTACCATTCCTGTTGTCAATGGAAAAGTCACCGAATACAAGAATGTTCTCACAGCAAAACCGAGTATTGAAGTGCTCCAACCCAATCAGTATTCAACCACACAAAACGCTTTTGGAAGTCAATACATTGTCTTAGTTTCAGAATCATCAGAACCTGCTGATAATGGCGCAACTAAGGTAGTCCAATTCATCCTACACGAAACACCTACTACCAGCATTATATTTACACCAACTACAATAAGAGGAAGAAAAACTTCATTCTCTCATATTATACCGAGCACAGTATACGATGTGGAGAGAGTTACTTCAACAATTCAGCCACAAATAAATGCTAATGTCCCTCTCGCCAATATCTTACTTTCCCAACTGCTTTTGGGCAATATCGGAATGCCTCAACCGCAGATAAACCCGTTGTTAGCCTTACAAGGTCAAGCTCTGGTCCCCGGCATGCCAACGACTGAATTCAAAACGAGAACGACAACTTATGTCACAACTGTGACTGATGCGAAATCGACAGTACTACCAATCACTTTCAGAGGAAAAGAAATTCTGACTACGATTGTAGATAGTTCGGTAGATGTTATAACAGCAACAGAGTTCATAACAGAAACTGTAGTAGTAACACCAACACTGGGTGCTCCACAACAAAATCAAAATCAATTAAACTCTATTCTTCTACTTCTGCAACAACAGCAGGTTCAACAGCAACAACAAACTGTTAGTCCTTTGTTAGGTCTCACCACTGATTTGAATCTCATTCAAAATAACCAACATTTGTCCAATGATGTCTTCAACATTCCTAAACCCGAGGTCCTCGATGTTAGAAGCACAGATGATTATTTAGCTGACATTGTTGATGATATAATTACTCCAGCACCCATTGCTAAAAAAACAATCAGGCGTAAACCTGTTGTAAATAAACCCATTCCTCCAAGAGAATCCAGTATAATTACTTTGTATGTATCTGGAAGACACCCTGGAGAATTCAGCACTGTTCTTTCGACAGTATATGTTGACGAGACTCAAAGCATCAGAAAGAGAGAAGCTATCTATGTCGAAGAGTATGAAGTAAGTCCATCCAACTTACCAACGTTGAACCAGATGCTCCTTGGGTCACAATCAGACCTGATGCTGGATAATTTCTTGATGCCAGCGATGGATAGTAATCTTATCGATACAACAACAACACAAGAAACACAAAGTCTTGAGAGTATCATAGGTGAGATCAGCAAGTATATAAAAATGGATAACCCAAGCACGATAATGGAAACTTCAAGTACGGAACCGACTATTGTCTATGTATTAAAAGAAAATGATGTGAAATCAGAAAGATAGGGTAACCATAAAAATAGATTTAGTGGAGAATTAGGATCATTGTAACAACCTTGAAAAGAAACAAGGGTCGTTTAATCAAACAACGTCCAACGCTTAACTGAAATTATCTCACACATGTCACGAAATTATCTTAAACACATCACGAAATTATCTTAAAAACGTCACGAATTTTTTACATACGTCACGTTATTAAGTAGGGAGTAGAATCATTGTAACAATCTCGAAAAGAAAGTTGGACCATTTATAAAAAAAAAAAGTCCAAAACTTATCTTCAACGCAACACGAAATATATCAAATTAAATAATAATGATTGGTTTTATAAATGTTACCGAATAAATTATTTTAGATTATTTTATACTGCAGTTTTTTTTTTGTGAAATAAATTATTTTTACAATAAGTTTAGATTTATTTATTTTGTAAGACTTAATACAGGGTCTTTCAAATTAAGCGGGTTTTTTAATAAAAAAAAATTTTTAATTCTTGAATAAAACACAATTTGCTTTGATTTCAAAAAACTTTTTATTGGTCATTGAAGTATAATGTATGCCATTTAAACACAATAAACAATATCCACCAAATGTCCACCTCTTGCAGTTCCACAGATGTCCACTCTTTTGTTAAAAAATTTTAAGACATTTTGGCATAATTGCGGTTCTAACTCACCAATAACGCGAATAATTTCGTCCTTCAGCTTAGGAATTGGTTGGGGGTCATTCTTATAGACCTGGATTTTCACGTAACCCCAGATAAAATAGTCCAACGGTGTCAGATCACATGATCTTAGTGGCCAATTAACATCACCGTTTCCGGTGATTACAATAGATACAATAATTCTCAATTTGAACGTGTTGTTATATTGTATACGACTCCATTTTTATAAATGCCATACATTACACTTATCAAATGTTACAAGACCCAGGCAAGTTCGCGACACCATCTGTGTTTTATCCAAGAATTAAAAAAACCGCTCAATTTGAAAGACCCTTTATAAAGCCATATTTTTGAAGAAGAAAAATATACATGGACACTTTCAACTCATTTAGTTGTTTTAAGTATAGCAAAAAAATTACATTTAACTTTTATGTTTTAATTTCATCATTTTTCTAATGTAATTTGTGAAATATAAATAAACAAATCATCGTTAATAATAAAGGTGAATTAAATTACATAATTACATATTACAGATGTATTTGAAAATATAAATATAGTATTACCAAACAAACATTGGTAATATTAAATGAACCATAAATTTTAATATCATAATTATTTACATTATTTTACAATACGTTTTAAATAAAAAATCTATGTAAGTTTGTTTGTATTGTAATTTTCATTTAATTTATTATCATTAAGAAAAATGCCAACTTTAGTTTAATGAATTTGTAAAAAAATAATGTTACTTTCTTATTAAATAACTTAAACCATAGACTGTATATAATGTATTTTTTCATTAGTAAGGCGGTAAAACTGGTATGAAATTCCAATCAGTTCTTAGAATTAATATTATTTTTAATATATTTATATATTTTTTTATATTATTTGTAATTAAATAAACAACCATTTATTTTAAGAAGGGACTATTTGTTGCTGTTTGTTTCAAATATTGATAACTCCGAAAGATTTTTAAGGGTTTTAACCTGTTCACCGCGTTAAAAATCAAATTCCACGAATCCTGTGCGCGGCACAATTGCAGCGTTTTTTAATTTCTAAGTTTAAACACATATTTTGTTTAGAACCACTGATATTTGATTACAACACCAAGTAAACATGACACTTAAGTAATTTTCTGATAATAAATAATAGTCATTACTCTTAAGGAGACTCATTAAATAAAGGAGATAAATTAAACATTACGTAAAATAAACAAAGGAATGCTACGATCAAATCAATGCTTCATGACACTCACCCAATCAAATGCATATAGCACTAGTAATGTTTATTTACGTAAGAGAGACTTAGTAATGTTTATTTACGTAAGAGAGACTCATCGCAGGACTCGATCCGCGCGACAGGTCGTTAATGCTGGAAATATTGAGAAACCAAAAAAATTCGGCGCTCTGTTTATTCAACAATATCTTATAAACTAATATATTATTTGACAAGGTTTTCAGAGATGTCGCTAGAATAAAGATTATTTTAAATTTTAGTTCAATTTTTATTCCGGTTTTGTGTCATTTTTTTAAGTATTTGTGATTTGAAACTTGGATTG
Organism: Odontocerum albicorne; assembly: GCA_949825065.1. Taxonomy (NCBI): domain Eukaryota; kingdom Metazoa; phylum Arthropoda; class Insecta; order Trichoptera; family Odontoceridae; genus Odontocerum; species Odontocerum albicorne. Next base: position 16,268,316 of record OX463864.1, on the reverse strand, counting down.
TCGTCAGATCACAGGCGTTTGTGCTTCCCGCGGGGAACACGTTAAGGAAGATTAATTTAATTCAAGATATTTTAATTGGAAATATTTAGTTTAATGTTTTATAACATCCACTCAGTACAAAAATAAATGTTATATTGTATTTACACTTTCGTTATATACAGTAAAATCTGGATCGTTTATTGCTATATGGCTCAATCAACCACAAGGATTTTACGGAGGGCGTAAGTGAAAATTTGAATTGAACCTTTTTTGAAAAAAATTGAGTACCATCGGGAATGGAACCCGCAACCCCTGAGCTAAAATACATCTTCTATCTATCTTATCAACTAGGCCACAGAGGTCATGAATGTTGATAACTTCAAATAAAAAATTTGTTAAAAATCAAAAGCAATTGAATGGTTGAATTAAAATAGGCACTAAATACCAAAAAAAACAAATAAAAACTAAGAATGCAGTTTCGTTCTATATGTCATATATAATGAAACTACATACTTAGTTTTTTTTGTTTTTTTTTTGGTACTTAGTGCCTATTTTAATTCAACCATTCAATTATTTAACGTGTTCCTCGCGGGAAGCACAAACGCCTGTGATCTGATCTGTAGCATTCCTTTGTGTATTTTACGTAATGTTTAGTTTATCTCCTTTATTTAATGAGTCTCCTTAAGAGATTTTTATTATTTATTATCAGAAAATTACTTGAATGTCATGTTTACTTGGTGGTGTAATCAAATATCAGTGGTTCTAAACAAAATACGCGTTTAAACTTAGAAATTAAAAAACGCCGAAATTGTGCCGCGCACAGGATTCGTGGAATTCGATTTTTAACGCGGTGTACAGGTTAAAAAAAATGCATACTTAACATCTTGAAAATTCGATGTGATATTGATTTCTAAGAGTTTTTTATCAAAAACACTAAATACTGTGTTCTTTGGAACAAAACGACTCACTTTTACAGCTTAGATTCAATAAAGACATATTACAGTTCCCGGCGTTAAGTAATACACATCGGGCTTAAGAAAGAGACTGTCGGCCATAATCAGCTAGCTTCGGCTTTGTAGAGCTTCGTTTTTGTCATTCATACACGTGTTCCGTCGCGAGACTGTTAATGCATCGTGCTACAGAGACGCTCTACAAAGCCGAAGTTAGCCGATTATGGCCGACAGTTTCTTTCTTAAGCCCAATGTGTATTACTTACCGCCGGGTACTGTAACCGCTTGTTAAAATATTTTTACTCTAGTGAATTGAATAAATATAGTACAGTGCGAAACAATACTTTCAAATATATCATAATCTGACTCCAAACAGTGCAAAAAGGTCATTCTTAAAAATCTTAAATATATAATTAAATATAGGGACTAGTATTATTAACAGTCAAACTTATAATCGATAGAAAAAAACTTTTTATTTAAAATTTTACCCCATAGTTAAGAAAAATCATGTCATCCAATTCCATAAATTCAAGTTATTTTTCAGATAATTTTAATGGTAAAATAATACTTTTTTAACAGAATATAAATTAAATTTAAAGTTATATTGAATTTTTTTTAGATAGTTTAAATTTTTATAAAATTTTAGTTAAAAGAACAGCATTTATGCCATATATTTTTAGATTAACTGTTTGACACAAGTTGAAAAACTTATAAAAATAAGTATAAAGTAAACCTCTGTGTGGTTATTTATCATTTATTGTACGTTTATGAACCAAGTTATATATTAGGTAATTTAATTGTTCAACAATTGATAGTAATTAAAAAATTGTACAAAATTTTACTAACAAAAAAAAATCCAGTAACTTGCATCTAAGTTGAAAGGATATTTTTTGTAATGTGTGGTTTCCATTTTGAAAAGGTGTATTTTTGAAACCTACATGACATTTCAAAATATGCATCTTCTTCTTCTCCTTAAACTTTCTGTAGACTCTCAAGAGTCTGTTACTGCAGGATTGTCCTACTGTGATGCTGAGCTCCAGCTATCTCTCCATCGTTTCGGGGGTCTCCCTGGCGGACGCCGTCCACCCGGCACCCCATGCAGAGCTATGTATGGAATTCATTCTCTGTACATGTTGGTACCAGTATCGTCCCCATTTGACCACATCTTGGACCTCACAGACCTCTCGGATTGTGGTGATCCTTACACGATCACGCAAGGTCTTTCGAGCAATAGCGGACAGAGTTCTCATTTCCGTTGTCCTTAGCATACTTTTTGTCCTGACAGTGCCCGCCCTCGCTTCGATGCCATATGTGAGGATAAATGCGACCTATCCTCACAAAATATGCATCCTTAACCTAAAATATATCTCGAAAATATCATCCTTAAAAATGTACTCGTGGGATTAAAAGGGTTAAAAAATATGCGTATTTTTTTTATTGAAAATCGCTACAATTGGGTAAAATTTTGTTCACTTTTTTATAGGATAAATGGCAGATACTCATTACAATATTTTGGAGTTTTTGCCATTAAAAAATTGAAAAAACAGAGTTTCTTTAATACTTCTACCTTAAAAAAGTACTATTTACAAGAATGTTTAAAGCATTGATGCGTTTAAAAAAAAAATCTCAAGTTGTACAAAAAATGCATAACATTTCTCAGTAATTATAGCTTTTTTTAGTAATTTTAATTTTTTTAATTGAAAGAAATAAATATTTTGAAACATAAGATATTTTCTGATGAATATTACAAAAGAAGATATTTTCTGATGAATATAACAAAAGAAGATATTTTCTGATGAATATTGAAAAAGAAGATATTTTCTTGTCGAAGACAGCTGATATTTGAATCTTTTTATATTGAAGTATTATATGAGTTCTGTGCTTCGATATTTTGAATAATATAATTATTTTATAATAAAAGTGTATTATAACGTGAGAAAAGTAGTATAATAATTATTGTATAATACAGTGTCGTTGATATCTATTGAATTAAAAACATTTAAAAATATTCACTCTTTTATTTTACAATCTTCCATTTAGTACATCGTTGTGCAAATCTCAAACTAGTTTATCTTTTTTTTTGACAAAAAAAGTTATCACTATTTTTTCCTTTACTATACTAGAGAAAATGTAGCATGGTCCCTGTGACAGTTCACAAATTTGCCCCAATACAACCTTGTAACGACATTCAGTAATTTTAATTATTTTATCAACTTTAATATAAGCCTCGATTCTAATAAATATCAAGTTATTTAGGTAAATACATTACATAAAACTAACAATAATGACAAATTAATACATCTTGTTACAAATTAGCAAAAATGTGGCAGTTTGTTAAAATCAAATAATATTTGGCGACGTTTATCAAAAGTCACTACGTTAGTCTGCATTGGCTAGGGATGGGGTATACGATAATTGGATTTTCGATTATATTATACCTAAAATTAAATGTTCGTAATTAGTATTAATTCATAGTGGATCTTGGCCTATTTAAAGATAGATACAAATCATACAATACATTAGAAAGTCAGTATAATGAAAATTAGGAATTAAAACGTCAATTTAGAGAAAAACAATTTTTCGATTTATAAAAAAACTATTCGATTTGTAAAAAAACGATTTTACCCCATCCCTTTGAGACATGACATTTCAAACGTCACAGAGACCATCCTACATTTTCCCTAGTATAGAACCTTGCCAATCAAGATTTTCACGAGTTTATGATATAAAGGGGTTATAACTATTGTATTATCAGCAAACTTTAAAAAATATTTTTTTCATGAGGTTTTCAATGAATTAGTTATTTTAGTTAACATAGTTAAAAAAAAACTCTGTTTAAAATAATATATTATAAACTGAGATAAACTTGATTTTGCATGACGATATTCTATGTAAATATTATCCGATTTCATATTATTATTTTTTTAAAAATACAATTCTTGGTTAAGTATAAATAATAATGAATGAAAATTATAATTTTAAGTAAATAATTAGGAGTTATTCATGAAAATAAAAGAACGCGTATTATTTTATATATTTACTCTGTTAAAGATTAATAAATATTAATTATTTATTAAATGAACAAAAAAATGAAAACTGACAGAAAATACAATAACAGAAAAGACGAACGAAGACCAAAAAAAAACTGGACAGAAAAACAAGACAAGAGAACGAGACCCAAACAGTAACAGTTGACAATAAAAACTAAACACTGACAAGACTCCCGAAGCCTCCAGGCCAGCAAGGGTCCTCCCAACATATCCCAACACTCTCTGGTTTATCCCAAAAAATACGAGGTGAGTTGCACTATATACTGTTAATATGATATGTATTAAAACACTAGAAGTTTCAAAAAATATTTAACGAATTACATAAACAGATGAATCAATATTAGTTGCCTATTGAAATTATAAAAATTACATAAACAGATGAATCAATATTAGTTGCCTATTGAAATTATAAAAATTACATAAACAGATGAAACAATATTAGTTGCCTATTGAAATTATAAGAATTACATAAACAGATGAATCAATATTAGTTGCCTATTGAAATTATAAAAATTACATAAACAGATGAATCAATATTAGTTCTTCTTCTTAAACTTTCTGTAGACTCTCAAGAGTCTGTTACTGCAGGATTGTCCTCCTGTGATGCTGAGCTCCAGTTATCTCTCCATCGTTTCGGGGGTCTCCCTGGCGGACACCGTCCATCCGGCACCCCATGCAGAGCTATGTATGGAATTCATTCTCTGTACATGTTGGTACCAGTATCTTCGACGCTGTCGTCCCCATTTGACCACATCTTGGACCTCACAGACCTCTCGGATTGTGGTGTTCCTTACATGATCACGCAAAGTCTTCCCAGCAATAGCGCGCAGAGTTCTCATTTCCGTTGTCCTTAGCATACTTTTTGTCCTGACTGAATATTAGTTGCCTATTGAAAACAAAAATAGTTATTCCATAAATAACGAAAATAGGAGTATATTTCTCATATAGTGTTTTAGTCTTGTCGTATAATTTCTTGTTTTCTTTTATGGTGCCGCGGAGACGTTTATCGTTAGCGATGATTTTACAGAAGGGTTTGAAGAAGCATTGTAGATTCATGTACAGAATGTTTTGAATAAATACTTTGAATTATTTTTAATTTAGTATTTATTAAAATACGAGTATATCTAAGATTAAATAACGAAATTAAAGAAAACAGACATAGATTTTCTTCTTATTGCAAGTGCTTATATTGATGGTCATTCTGGTCCATGCACTGCTGATAAAGTAGAATTGTAAAAATTAGAAATCATTAGTTTTAATATTTGGGCGCATTCTCTTTCAATGGTTATTCTTAATTCATTTCTGGTTGCTTGTTTTGTGCCATAAACCTTATTTTTGATGAGTTCCAATAAAGAAAGTCAATTGACTTAAAGTCTGGGGAGCGCGGAGAGTATTCAATTCTACTTCAATGTCCAATCCATCTGTGCAGCAAATTTTCATTAAGATAAGCCCTCTCATCACGATAGTAGTGGGGAGGTGCACCATCTTGTTGCAAGTAAAAGTTTTCGCTATCCTGAAACTCATCATCAATACATGGTATAACAAATTCCTACAGTAAGTTCAAGTAAACGACACGATGTAAAAGTGTCAATATATATTTTTTAGGACACCCTATATACTTTCTGCACTGCGGAACAAAGAATGGGTGAAGGAAATTAGGGTTTTGATGGTACGTATGCTTAGGTAGGTCACTGAATTAGGGTTTCAGGAAAAGAAAGCAATGACCAGCATGAAACTTGGTTATACTCGTACTTTTTAAGAGACAGTCCTTTCTATGCCACAGGATCAGCAACAGCAAAACTCGATCATAATATTCCGCCCTATTGGAACTATAGATTTATTCGATGAAAACAAAATCGACCTCCAAGTTCATTTCTTTTTAAAGGAAAATCTTTCAGATGTAGATTCGAAAAATATAATAGACGTCACATTAAGGGAATTAAATACTAGGAGACAAATTTTAAAATCAATCTATTTGCGACACTTGAGACAATATAGACCGAAACAAAAGATATTTTTTGGAAATATGGATAAAAAAAATTGTCTGATGCCACCGACAAGGTATGGCAATAGTGAGGAAAAGTTTTAAAAGTTAGTCCTTGAATTTACGCCCCCCTAAATTCTGCGCCTGGGGATAACGGCCCCTTACTGATCCACCCTCGCTATGCCACTGCTCAGCAGTTCCATATGAATGTTTCAAAGTTTATAAGAATCTTATTTCACTTTCTTTTTAATTGATTTATTTTTCACATTTATAATATAATTTATCAGTAATAAAATGTAGAGAAAACATTGGCATTTCTCTTGATTTGATAAATAATTTATTAGAATATTAATAATCAATTAATTGTTGGTTTAATGATTTTATGATTCAAGTTTCCCTTTACTTGTTTTATTTTTTTCTTTCATCTTTATTGGTAGATCGTAACTTTTATAAAGAAGCAAAGATAATTGCACATCTTAGTCCCATATCGTTGGCCTAACTATAAGAACACGTAACTCCATATGAGTAACTTTACAGGAGAGAGCAAAAACATCACAGTTTGTCCTATGTAAACTTTAACATTGTTTTTTAAATATATCTGATTGATAAAGTTATTGTTTTTTTATCAATCAGATATATTTAAAAAACAATGTTTAAGTTTACATTGGACAAACTGTGACGTTTTTGCTCTCTCCTGTAAAGTTACGTGTTCATATGGAGTTACGTGTTCTTATATTTAGGCCTATGATATGCGAACGAAGTTTAGATGTAAGTGTTGTGTTTATTCAGCAAATGGTGTATAATTGAACAATTGTAAAGCAAGTGTTGTGTAATTAAACAATCATATTACAATTTCATTCTACACATTATACAATTTCAAATAGAAAAAAGGGTTCAGAAAATTTGTGAAATTATTTATGATTAATGTGCTTTTACGAGTATATCATAAATCACACAGCAAAAGTAATGAAACGTTAGATAAGAACAGTAAAATAAATAAGTTTTTATTATAAATAGGCACAATTATACTAAATTTAAGCTTACTTTTTCAGAGCACAATTTATTTTCACTAGGCACAATTTTATTTGAACTTCGATAACTAGTTACAATTTTCCTTAAATTTATTTTTATTAAGCACAATTTTATTTAAGTTTATTTTTACCAGGCAAAATTTTATTCAAATGTACTTTTACTTGTCACAATTTTCTTTAAATTTATTCTTATTGGGCATAATTTTATTTAAATTTATTTTTATTAGGCCAAATTTTATTCAAATTCGTTTTTACTGGCACAATTTTACTTAAATTTATTTATTTTTACGATACATCACTTTATTTCTAGATCAAGAATAATAAAAAGTACTCTAGATATTTTTTTTCCTGCAATTATTTTTTTGAAATTTCTAGTGTAAATCCGTGTGTTTCTAACATTGGATAAGGTAAAAAGGTCATTAAAATATTGGAAGTTGGTATATTTAACTAAATTCAACTCAAAAATGCTTATGCAATTGATAGTTATAAAAAATTAAAGACCTTTGATTTATTTTCTGAAAACATTCGAACTTCTTGGCGCAGGTGTGGGTCAGTATATTACATAACTCCCTGTTCTCAACATATGTTGGCTTGACAAGGCAATTTAGACCTGCTGTATGAGTTTATCACAATGACTCCTCTTCCAGCATCCTGATCTCGCTCACAGAGATCAGCAATACATGGCGAAGCTGCTACATGAATTATCTTAAATCACATCAAACAAACTTATGGCTGGGTTCGTATTTGACAGCGGTCAGTCCACAAGCTTGCTTGAGGCCTACAAGGGATAAATATTATAGCAAGTTTACCCCTGTTAAGAAAAAAATACCCTCAAATTATGGGGGCGCGTTTTCCAATGGATGCATCGAGTGTCAAAATATTTCATCTTGGCTCTGCTCAACACGTGCCCATACGACCTCAGACAAATCTTCTTTGTTATCAGCATCACCCTGAAGCATTCCCAGATATATTTAATACTGATGAAAGTATCGATTTATTTTTTCATGCTATATGTCCTCAGTGAGATACAGGCAAAAGCCTAGTTTACTGGGGACACGACAAATGAAAGGCAACAAACCCAGATCTATTAAAATTGTGTGTCCAAATTAAATTGCCTATTGTTTTTCACAAATGATGTGTATTTCTTGTAATGTGTAAAATAAAATAAATAAATAAAAATGAGGTCAACGAAAAGCAGTCCTTCGTGATCAATTATGATTGTCACACTTACTGGCGTAATGTGTGCAAACTGTTGCACTTCAGGAAGCACACAGTCTTGAAAGATCAAACCCAAAGATCCTATGGTGAAAAGATCTAAGTTTCAAGACGATTGGCAGGTTTAATATTTTGCAGCCTTTCCTTAGGCAGAGTTTTTATAAAGTGTTATTTTTGAGTTGCTTATTAGCGCTATAAGAATTGCATATAATACACTGCATATAATTGCATATAATACACTGCATATAAACTACAAAAAAAACATAACTTCAGATGTAAAATGGTCATCGAGTAAAATCTATCCGGAATTGAATCCGCCATTAATCGAACCTGGGTTGTCCGCTTGCTTAGTGTGAATGCAAGATCACGGCCGCCGATATGAGGTCAACCCTAGTAACACTGTCGGTCAATTTTCATTTCTGTGAAATGTCACTTCTGTTCATCACACTGTTGATGATTTTTTGCTTGGAGTATCGGTCCGATTTTTGGACACCTTACTCCTTCATCGAATTTTTGTAAACGGACGGACATGGGATATTTATCATACTGCTCCTCAACAAACCAAAAATATATAAAACTCAAACATTATCGATTCCGTATGAACCAATATAAAAATGAGTTGAACAATATTAAAAGGCATTTAATTAGTTTTGCTATTTTAAGACTTTGATTTTGAAACTTTCCAACGTTTCAATGACCTTATTAATTTTAATTAACCTATCCATGGAATAAATATTTAATTTCTAATAATATTGTAGAAAACCTTTCGTAGATTTCTGACTTCACAGCATTGTATGTTCTGGTCACTATGGGGTAAGTTGTTCCAGTTTTTTTTATTTTCCACTTGACCGAATTCATATTTTTTTTGTTTATTCTGTGTTTGTTTTTTAGTTCAAACTGTTTGTGGTTTTGTTTTCTCTCTGTCTTTTCTTTTAGATTTTTTTCATATTCTTTGTATTGTAGAATTATAATTTTTTTTGTTTATTTTTATTTATTCATACAATCTTTTGGATTATCATTACAATCACTGATAGTGTTCTGGTTTTTTATACTAGAATGGCATGTTAATATTTTTTTACAATCTATTTTAATTACCTTAATTGTTTTTTTAGAATAGGATATCAAACAAAAATGAAAACTTAAAAAAAAATCAAACCTTTTATTTAGAAATATGTTATCTCATAATATGACGACCTTTGTGGTCTTGTTGATATAATGCCCATCTTCTAGCCCAGGAGTCGCAGGTTCAATTCTTGCTGATACTCAGTTTTTTTAAAAGAGTTCCAGTCTGGTTTCTATGAAAGTAAAATATGGGTTTTAAAAAGTGTGATTTAAAAAGGGTCCAGTCTTGTTTCCCTTTATACAGCAAGAAGAAATTGGTGCAAGGCAATAAACCCGCCAAATTGCACTGTATACAATGATAATATCATATTTTGTATACAATTCAATGTTTGATATTCATAATCAAGTTGTAGAATATTCTTTTTTCACCATTAAGTTAAGGGTTTAGTTCCCGATGGCTATCAAATCAACATTCACAATCAGATTAATTTCCTATACATACAAATGAGATATTCATGGTTGGTTGTAATATATTACATACATAGCGATAAGTCACCTGATTGTCTTAGGGCCAAGAAGACAACCTTGAGGAACTCCATTTTTTTCGGAATACCTTTTAATGTTAGTCTAATATATAATAACTATTTAAAATACTTTATTTATGAATTCTACTGAATTTGGTTGGAAGAAAAGTAAAATTGACTTATAAATCTAAATTCCAGCAGTAAAAAATCGGTAATGCATTTTTTTAACAAAGTTTAGTTAAATAATTATTTTTTTTGCACTATTATTATCAAGTCAATGGTTCTAAATGTTTCTTCACTATGTAGGAACAAAATTAGACCATCACAAAAGGTCGGGTGTCTTAGTAAAAATTTAAATAAAACTTTACTCTACTGACATGATAAATTTGTAACATTGGACATCCGATCTTGTACTTCTTGGGCACCGATTTTCCACACCAATATTGTCTTTCTTGTTTCAAAATTTAAGTCTGGTGTATTTTAATACTGAGCTAATCGGTAGAGTTAATTAAATTTTCCATTCAAATAATTCAATTTGAATAGTAAAAAAGTAATAAAAGTGTAAATTTTTATTAAAATTTTGCGGAATCTCTGAAAACGTTCCACGGAACCCAGTTTGAATATCACTGCTCTGTTGTACTCCAAATGCATTTCAAATAATAAAATAAAAATATCACTTCAAGAATTAGAGTTTTAGTGCAACAAGAATATCAGAGGGCAGAATGTTTTTACTATAGTTCGGAAATTCTAGGATGAGTCCTGTGACAGCTCACAAATTTGCCCCAATACAACCTTATGTAATGTATTTACCTAAATAACTTGCTATTTATTAGAATCGAGACTTATATTAAAGTTGATAAAATAATTAAAATTACTGAACATCGTTACAAGGTTGTATTGGGGCAAATTTGTGAGCTGTCACAGGACTCATCCTAGAATTTCCGAACTATAGTTGATCATTTATCATCATCAGGGCCTTCTTAACTATTTGGCTAATAGAGCTGCAGCTCTAGGGCGCCACTTTCTGTAGGGCACCGGCTGCCATCACCTCACAAGGGTCTTTTTTTTTACTGATGAAATAGTTTTTTTTTACTTTTAGTACATTGTAAATTATTATATTTCATTATATCAATTATATAAACATTATAATTATATTTTAATTTATAACTTTATTGTTTTATGAGGACACATCCTTTTTGAATATGATAAAAAATTATCTTCGTTTTCATTAGGGCAATGCAAACTAAATAATTAAAAAATTTTAACTATAGAATCATATGTATTGGAATCTATTGATCTAGACGCTATAAATAATAAATTTGCAGAAAAGAAAAATAGAAAAAACTGTATCTAGTTCGTTCATTTAGTTGAAATTGTATTTAAAATTACACTTTATCGTGCATATATGCATATTTCTTACTAAATTACACTTTATCATGCATATATACATGTTTCGTACTAAATTACACTTTTTTTTTTTTTTTATCCACTTTGCACGGTTTTCTCCTGTTACACAAAGAAGATCTGCTTCTACCGTTAGCTTATTCGTTAGGAATACTATAATATCAGCCAGGATTCTAGCTAGACGGTACCGAGAATATATCAACCGTGTCATTCAGTTGGTTCAATATCTCCATACTACGCGTGACTGAGTGTTTAGCCATGATACTCGTCCTGTAAGCTGGTATGTAGAACAGAAGGTGATTCCTTGCACGGCTATATTTATTGGGTACATATAAACGTAGTGCGTCTAGAATCGCGGGACAGTTAAAGGAACCTTGGAAAACCTTTATTAGGAATATCGCAATGGATTCTTATGCTATGTTTATTGGGTACATATAAACGTAGTGCGTCTAGAATCGCGGGACAGTTAAAGGAACCTTGGAAAACCTTTATTAGGAATATCGCAATGGATTCTTATGCTATATTTATTGGGTACATATAAACTTAGTGCTTCTAGAATCGCGGGACAGTTAAAGGAACCTTGGAAAACCTTTATTAGGAATATCGCAATGGATTCTTTATCATGCATATTTACATGTTTCGTACTAAATTACACTTTATTGTGCATATATACATGTTTCGTACTAAATTTTGTTTAACATTATATAAAATAATTTTATAAAAGATGTTTTTAAACAAAGTATTATAAAATAAAAGTACAAATTTGACCAACATTAATAATACCAGTATTCTAATGGAAAAATTAAAATGAGTTTTTTATAAATGGAAAAGGGCGCCCAATATTAGCCTAGGGCACATTAATGTATTAGGACGGCCCTGATAATTCATTCGCTGGACCATATCAATACTTCTTTCTTCATCTTGAGCTTTATATTTTTTGATCATTCATCAGTTTATTTACATGTCTGGACCATCAATTATGCCACATGTTTCCAGTAGGAAGCAATAGAGATCGACCTATCATTCGTATCAATCAGGTCTTAACCAGATGTAGTCCTGAAGTCCAGACAAACTAGCAAGTGCTGTGAATTCTGTATATCTCCACAATCACATTCAGTGCTACTTTCGTCATAATTTCCATTCTTTCAAAATTTCAGTAAAATCCACAAACAAGGTATAATAAAAAACATCAGCTAATTCTTTTGAATTTTTTCGCATCAGGATTCATTCCAGTAACGCGTCACGACGGGAGGTGGCGTCCGCTGCGTGCTCGAGGTCTTCTGGAAGATCTAATAGAGTTCCCTCACGATCGGGATCCTCCGAAGCCAAATCAAAGACATCCTTTGGCCACGCGTGTCATGTCCAATGGAGTGGAGGTCATCGTCGCTGACGCAGGAGCCACTTCGCAGCCGGAGAATATGAAATCTAAACTGTTGAGAGGACTGCCCTCAAGACCCATGTCCCTTTCTCCAAGCACCCTCGACAATGACGTGAGGATTACTGTTACGACGCCTGATAGACAGGTAATTTTTTTTTATATCCAAAGAATTTACTAATATTTTTTTATTTAATAAATGTGGTGTTGAATGTAAATTAATACGTGGTATTGCATCATTATAAGCCGAAAATTGAGCGTGTACGAGTATTAGAGTGAACGGCGTATTGACTGAATGGTTTAATATTTCAAAATAAGTAAAGCATGGGTGCGTTCTGTCAGCCTGGTTGTTTGATATTTATATAGATTCATGTACGAAGGAACTACAGAGGTCAATGGGGGGGTCATCCAAGTGTCGAATGGAAATTGTAGTGTTCGATAAGTCAATTTTATGAGAGATTCGAAGAGAAAGATCTGAGAATGAATGTTATCAGAATCACCCTAATAACACGAAGAAAATAATGTGCGAAAGGAAAAGTAAATGCGATATATGGGAGAACAAATTAAAGATTGAAACAAGCTGAGGCATTATGCTGATTGGATAGTATTTACTCAGATGATGGAAGAGTTAAGAGAAATATCAAACAGCGTGCAGCGATAGGAAACAAAGTCAATGGAGCACTAAAACATATATATACTCAAATCGAACAGTATCAAAATCTGCTAAAACGATAGCCCACAACAGTGATTTAGTACGAATACCGAAGTACAGTACCCGGCGGTAAGTAATACACATCGGGCTTAAGAAAGAGACTGTCGGCCATAATCGGCTAACTTCGGCTTTGTAGAGCGTCTTCTCTGTTACACTTTGAACACGTGTATGAATGACAGGGACGACACTGTACAAAGCCGAAGTTAGCCGATTATGGCCGACAGTCTCTTTCTTAAGTCCGATGTGTATTACTTACTGCCGAATACTGTAACGACTTTTGATAAATGAAAAAATGAGTATAACGTAATTTGGACCAGCGAAAATGACGAAATATTGATTGATTTTGTAAGAAATAATGAAGCTTTTTATAATGGGAAGAGCAAATACTATAGAAAAGCCCAGTTGAAACAAAATATGTGGAATAAGTGAGAACCCACAACTGTCACAACTGACAATAATGTGACAATGGTAGAGGAAAATAGAGTAAAGCTACGGTTTCCTAAGAAAGCGGGTTCGTTATATAGCGCACGTTACATGACGTGATGCTGGCGCCCCGCCAGACGCCAGAAATGAGAACCCTCAACTGTCAGTTGGAAACTTTATTCCACATATTTTGTTTCAACTGGACTTTTCTATAGTATTTGCTCTTCACATTATACAATATAAAGCTTCATTATTTCTTACAAAATCAATCAATATTTCGTCATTTTTGCTGGTCCAAATTACGTTTGCACTAATTTTTTTATTGTAAAACGGTGTCCGCTACACGGGAAAAATCGTTCCACGACTGTTTGCTCCGCTATCACGGCCATCATGCAAATGGCAGCATTGCTATTTGACATTACACTCACAACCAACGCACTCTAGGAAACCAACGCCATTGGTTTGCATAGACAATGTTTTGTTACGTGCGCTATATAACGACATAACCAATGCTCTCTAGGAAACCACGGCGTATGGTTTGCATAGACAATGTTTTGTTACGTGCGCTATATAACGACACAACCAACGCTCTCTAGGAAACCACGCCATATGGTTTGCATAGACAATGTTTTATTATGTGCGCTATATAACGACACCACTTTCTTAGGAAACCAATGCTTAAGCGCGGCTGCCGCGCGAGTCAATATTTGATGGTTTGCCGCGCGTAATCGATATACGGCTTAAGTTTAATTAAAATTAACAAAATTTCCCATTATATATTTTTGTTACGTCAAAATCGCCGAAATGTGGGCAATAAAACTAATTTATGTATTTATTGGTCCTAAACCCATTTTAAAAATATCAATGTTTTGAAGTACCTAAGTACATAGAAGTAATTTTTTTACAAAATAATGTACATTTTTATGTGCATTAAAGTTTCTTGAATGTGGCCTTACTCGTATTAGGTCAAATCTAACCGTAATACAGCCTTCCAACATGGAAATGTTTCCCACCCCTGCATTAGACCATGGCCACTAAGATAAGAGATAACATTTAAAACTCAAAACAGGCGGAACAAATAAACACTTGATTTGCAAATACCATCAAAGGGCAATGCCATCTGTGAATATGTGAGATTATTTTGATTGCCTAATATTTTTCCCACACAAATGTCACGCACATACGAGTACATATTAGATTGCGTTCATTTACTGAAATTCTAGTTGCGTAGTATAATAGACTCTCAATTATCCGAGGTCACATAAACCGGGACAATTAAAAAAACCGATTTTATTTATAACATTTTAAAACATTATTGAATATAATAAAAAAAATCATTTGAATATAATAATACAATATGTATCAGAAAATTATATTAACCTTTCCTTCCCTGTGTTGGGTATCTTCTACACGTTGCTTCTAATAACCATCAATATCTCTATAAATATAATAAATACAAGGTTAAGATTTTAGGTATTCCTCCATAATATATTTACGCATTGATTTAAAAAATAATATTAATAATAATCAGAATTTATCGACTACATCGAGGTGTTTTGTAAAGATCGAAAACAAATTCGCATTTAAACGCTGCGAGTGCCTCGTCTTGACGATAGGTGAATAGTATGCGGGAAGCGCGACACTATATTCGCATCTCACTCTTGCATACTAGACTGAATCGCGAGGAGCTGAATTGTCTCAACGTCGCAAGCATAAGCGTAAGCGCTGGGGTATGCGACTGACGTTCCGTGCCACTAGTAGCTTCTAGGCTTGCAAATAGGTTAGACGTACGCCCGTTTCGTGAGCGTTGCCAGATGGTTTTTTAATGTTTTCAGCAAATAAATCTCAATTATTATAATTTTTAACTTCAATTATAATTAATTAAGGGGATTATCTATGAATGTTCTTATTTTTCCGATTTAAAATCGCTAATTTTTTATTGCGTACTCACTACCCAACACCGGAGCACGCATATCATTTTTATCACCGTAAGGGAAGGGTTAAAGAAATCGACCATTTGTAATAGATAATAAAACTGGCGAAATCGCAAACACATCATCGATGATGTCACAAATTGTTATTTGGGCGTGCCTCAACATCAATGATTTGATAAAGAAAATGCAGCATCATCAGCTTTGTGTAAAATAAGATGAAGATGTGTAATCTGTGATGGTTTTGGTATGTAAAATGAATTAATGAATTAACTAATAAAATAAATATAAAATGCAAATGTGAGTTGAAGGTATGGTAGAGGAAGACCACGGAAAGTGTGGTTGGATCAAGTGAATGATATGTTTAAAGAAGGAAGCGTAGAAAGTAAGAGAAATCGTAGGAGTTGTATAGATGAAGAAGAGACAAAGGATGTATGTAAAGATAGTAAAATTTGACACTGTCCTCGATAGTAAAGTGGCGTTATGGTTTATCTATTATTTTTAATTTATCTATGTTTTATTGTTTCCTACTTTTACCACCTTTTGTTTAATATAACCGACAACATCTGTGGCCTAGTTGGTAAGACGCTTGTCTCCCAAGACGGGAGTTACAGGTTCGATCTACATTGAAATCCAGATTTTTTTTAAATACATGATTTTAGTCTGGTTTTTGGTTAAGACCTCTTAAACATCTTCATTATATTATTATTATTATATTTTAGCACAACCTAGTGGACTTATTGCCATGTGGCAATATCTTCCAACCATCCTAAAAGATGTTAAAGAGACCTTAAGGCAAAACCAGACTGAAATCCTTTTTGAATAAATCAGGATCCAACGGAATCGAATCCGCAACTTCCGGGCTGGGAGACAAGCATCTTACCAACTAGGCCACGGAACTCGTCATCTTTCTGGTTTGTTGGAAGAGATTATCACATGGCAATAAACCTGCCAGGTATACAATTAAGTAAAATACAATACAATAAAAACAATTATAAACATAATTCAATAGCAATTATAAACATAATTCATTAGCAATTATAAACATAATTCATTAGCAATTATAAACATAATTCAATAGCAATTATAAACATAATTCAATAGCAGTTATAAACATAATTCAATAGCAGTTATATTTTGTTTTATTATAATTATAGTATAAAGTTAGATTTGAAATAGTCTTTAATGTTTAATAATATTTTTTTATTTAAATTGTATTATTTGCAGAGCCGAACTAGGCATGTGCAACAGGTGCATATGCACAGAGCCTAGGATAAACGGAGCCCTGAAATGGAACTGAAAAAAAAATTGTCAAATACACTTATCCCTCAATTTATGCATTTTCTTTTTACATGGTTTCACCTTAACGTGGTTTAAAAATTCTTTATCAAGGCAATCGATTACCACCTTATTCGAATTTTGTTTTGAATAAATTATGTATGTGACGACTGTGCATTCGCCTCGATAAGAACTACACATCCAATAATTGTCAACCACTACATTTGTTTTCACTTTGTTTCATTCACACATTTAAAAGTTCGTACCATTGTATCGAAAATTTATATTTTAACAATAAAAAAAATATTTTAATCAGGTTATTTGATTAGTGTTACGTATTTTTTGATACCTTAATTCGACATTTATATTAATTATACGAGTATATCTCAATTTAAACGGATTTCGATATTCCTGAAATATTAGGTCCTTACATATGAAATTGGCGTTTTGCCGTACTGGCAACTTTGATCTCAAATATCTTCTCTTTGGTTAGGAATTCCAAATTCAAATTTATACAGCTATTTACTCAAGTATTTGTGTTTCGAAAATTATAATTCATTTGTTTTTTCCTCAATTGTTTTTTTTTCTTTGCGTCACTCAGTTTACAAAATGGAAAACTTGAAATATCGCGTTATTTACGAGTACGAGTTCCACCGTGGCACAAGTGCTGCAGAAACGGCTCGAAGGATTAATTATGTGTATGGCGACGGTGCCGCAAAAGAAAACACAGTGCGTTTTTGGTTCCAACGTTTTCGTTCTGGAAATTTCGACCTGCAGAACAAGCCCCGTGGACGGCCGGAGACCAAAGTTGATAATGAAGAATTGAAGGCTATTGTGGAAGCGGATCCATCGCAAACCACGTCCGAGCTAGCTGCAGGCTGCGGTGTTAGTGATAAAACTGTTTTAATCCACTTGAAGCAAATTGGGAACGTGAAAAAGCTTGAAAGGTGGGTACCTCACGAATTGAGTGAAGCAAATCAACAAACGCGCGTTGACTGCTGCGTTGCATTACTCAACCGGCACAATAATGAAGGGATTTTGAATCGAATCATTACCTGTGATGAAAAGTGGATCCTGTATGATAATCGGAAGCGCTCATCGCAATGGCTGAACCCTGCCGAACCAGCCAAACCATGCCCCAAGCGAAAATTGACTCCAAAAAAGTTACTTGTGAGCGTTTGGTGGACTAGTGCTGGTGTCGTTCACTACAGCTTTCTTAAATCTGGCCAGACGATTACGGCAGATGTCTATTGTCAGCAACTGCAAACCATGATGGAAAAGCTAGCTGCTAAACAACCGAGGCTGGTTAATCGCTCTAGGCCACTGCTGCTTCATGATAACGCTAGACCACACACTGCACAACAGACGGCTACCAAATTAGAAGAGCTTCAATTGGAATGTCTAAGACATCCACCGTACTCTCCGGACCTTGCCCCAACAGATTACTATTTTTTTCGAAATTTGGATAACTTCTTGCAAGGGAAAAAATTCAACTCCGATGGGGCAGTCCAAACCGACTTCAAAGATTTTATTGATTCCCGTCCGAATGGTTTTTTTAGTAAAGGGATCGATGAACTACCTATGAGATGGCAAAAGTGCATAGATAGCAATGGTACATACTTTGATTAAATAAATATATTATATTAAAAAAAATCAACTTTATGTTCGTCCCAAACAAAACGCCAATTTCATATGTAAGGACCTAATATTATATATTCCAATTTTGTAAAAATTTCTTGGCTCAATTTGTGCAATTTCGTTTTACGCAAATTTTTGTGGAACTTATCTACGGCTGAAATCGAGGGATGAGTGTATAATATTTTTAAATTTCGCTGCCATGCTCAACACAGAATATTTTATTTTAATATTTATTTGAAATTTAATACAGGTTTAACACAATTACATCAAATAATTGTTAAAGATATTAATTATGATGATGTAAATCTATGAATTTACTAAAATGAAAATCAGAAAAGTGCTATTAAAATAATTATTTTTATTTATAAATACTTGTGATTGATATTTCTCGTTTGCGCAAAAATTATTTATAAACAGTCATAATATTGTATTTATTTTAATATTATTTTTCCCAAAAAAAATTTGGGGTCCAAAAATAAAACCTTCGACAGGGCACATGAGAACCTAGTTACGGCACTGATTATGTGTTTGAAATCCATTTTTTCTAACTGCATTCTATGTTCTAATTGCATTATTTATTCTAACTGCATTTTTTATTCTAACTACATTATTTGTTCTGATTGCATTATTTATTTTAATTTTATCATATATTTCGAGGATCATCACTCATTTTAACATCAATGCTTAATTTTTATTGCTTGTTTCATTCAATTGGTTTATTGTCAAAGTTGGTAAAGTCCACGAGTTGGTGAAGTTTCCAAAAGAAAAATAGAGAGTTTCCAATGTTTCTGAAGCTCCCAGTCGACCACTAGAGTATTCCCAACGTATTAGAAGTTCACAACACAATCACAAAGTATTTCCAACATATCTGAAATTCCAAACTTAACCATAGAGTATTCCTAACATATTTGAAGTTTCCAAAACAAAATAGACAGTTCCCAATGTTTCTGAAGCTCCCAGTCGAACACTAGAATATTCCCAACATATTAGAAGTTCACAACACAATCACAAAGTATTTCCAACATATCTGAAGTTTCAAACATAACCATAGAGTATTCCTAACATATTTGAAGTTTCCAAAACAAAATAGACAGTTCCCAATGTTTCTGAAGCTCCCAGTCGAACACTAGAATATTCCCAACATATTAGAAGTTCACAACACAATCACAAAGTATTTCCAACATATCTGAAGTTTCAAACATAACCATAGAGTATTCCTAACATATTTGAAGTTTCCAAAACAAAATAGACAGTTCCCAATGTTTCTGAAGCTCCCAGTCGAACACTAGAGTATTCCCAACGTATTAGAAGTTCACAACACAATCACAAAGTATTTCCAACATATCTGAAGTTTCAAACTTAACCATAGAGTATTCCTAACATATTTGAAGTTTCCAAAACAAAATAGACAGTTCCCAATGTTTCTGAAGCTCTCAGTCGAACACTAGAGTATTCCCAACGTATTAGAAGTTCACAACACCATCACAAAGTATTTCCAACATATCTGAAGTTCCAAACTTAACCTTAGAGTATTCCTAACATATTTGAAGTTTCCAGCCAAACCACAGATTATTCTCAACATATTTGACTTTCCCAACCACAGAGTATTTCCAACGTATTTATAGTTCCCAACCCAACTACAGAATATTTCCAACGTATTTGTATTTCCCAACCCAACTACAGAGTATTATTTACCCAATGTATTTCCAACACAACCACAGATTATTCCCAACATATGAGAAGTTACCATCCACAGAATGACTATGACGAGCTCCTTGGCCTAGTTGATAAGACACCTTTCTTCCAAGTTAGAATTACGGATTCGATTCCTGAATTGAACACAATTTTTTTAAAGTGTTTCACTTAAGGCATATTTCTGGTTGATTGAAAGGATTGCCAAACGGCAATAAGCCCGTCAGGTTGTTTTGCATACAACGAAATGTAATACAATACAACAATTTTAGGACCTTACCAACTTTTGACATTACTATTTATTCTTACAACACTATTTTTATGCATGCTTAATCACCAGTTATTCTCGCTTCATCACCATTTATTGTCGCTTCATCAGGCACGCAATAATACCACCCGCCAGCCACCTCTAGTTCTTCTGTCAACTTCAACGTCCACGGCAACAGATCGCACATCCCTGAGGCACCCAGTGCTGCATCTCAAGCACAACTTTGTCATCAAAACGTGCTTCACAACATTCACATACCTGACAACATTAATTCACAAGTCGAGGACTGTTGTGTCCACATACGAGACTGTCGTGTCCACGGTCACCACAGAACCATTTCCCATCTCACCGACGATGACAGTCTTTGAAAAAAACACCAAAGTAAGAATGCTATCTTGATTGGGTTGTTATTTTAAGTAATTGTTTTATTTTTCTTGAATTCATCTCACAATACTTTTTTTATTTGGCAATATTTATGTTTAGTTTGAAGTTATCAACTCTTATGGTATTTTCACTCAAGGAATTTGTTAAGTCAAGCGCTATTTATTCCACTTTATATAACGGTATAACCTATAACCTACCAGTTTCAAGGTTTTCATCACAAACAAGACTTAATTATGTTCAAACTAGTACCGACATATACACGCATTTATTGCTAAAAATTTGGGGTACGGTTATGGGTGGAGGGAGGCATGAGACAATTTCAGCAAGCAGCGGTGAGAGTCTGCTCTCTAAATGGCACTGTATAAATTATAATTTTATTATTATTTGAAAATTAAACCAGTTTGGTATTGTGTAATTCACTGGGAATTGAATCGTAGATGACAGTTACTTTAGCACATCGTTTTTCAACATGTGGGTGAAATATCAAGGGGGTAGCGAAAATAAAAAGAACTTAAATTTTCAAAAGGAAAATAAACACAGTTTCTGAAAAAACGAACACATTTTAAGAAATCCAAATCATTGTTTACTCCAATAGTTACCCCTATATATCTATTCTATTATATAACTATTAATAGTGTGTAGTAGGTAGCGTACGTAATGTAATCATAATCAAACTTAGGAATAAAAAGTAACTAAACTTGTTACTGATTCTATGGATTGATAAGTTTGTTTTATACAGGGAGTCTTAATTCAACTTTTTTTGTTTATTGGGGGGGTCGTAAAGCTCAAAAAGATTGAGAAACTGTTGGAAAGGTCAATTTTCATATAAGTGGAAGAATTTAAATGAAAGGATGAAAGATCTTAATAAATGACTAGATTTATATGTGTTATCGAAATAAAAATTGGATAATGTAAATCAAAAAAGCTTAGAAAATAAAAATTAAAATTTTATATGTAAAGAAATTTAATGAACTATTACAGTGATTCCCAAACATTTTCGGTTTACTGCGTCTTTAGTATATCAGAATTTTTCAACAGCGCCCAAAATCAGAATATATCTAACAGTTGCACTTATGTTCGTGTGGTTAGATTAAAAAATAAATGAAATACGTATTTAAAATACAAGTGTTGAAATACGTAAATATTTTGAACAATCATATAATTGAATAAATAAATCGTAAGTAATGCGACAAGTGAGCCTGTAATTCATAGCACGTTTTCTCAAATTTTGGAATCAAGCTGGACACAAACCATCTGTATTTCCTGTTCCACGTTGAATTTCGCATATTATCCGTTAGATGTCGCTTTCTATCATCGCATCAGCACATCGATGACTCGATTCAAAAACAACGTAAGTCTCATTTCAATGAGAACCATTGAACTATTACACATTTTTTGAATCATATTGCCATATCTAAAAACATTAATAACAACCCAACTTATTTTATTTTGTTTGCATGCTTACATTACTTGTAGAAATTATTTTTTAATGTTTTGTCACTTGTTCATTTATTAAATATTTATTTTTATTTATTTATGTGAAACTGACATCATATATTATTTATTTATCAGTGATATTTCTTTAACTTGTAATTATTTTCAACAGTTGGCGACTATGGTCAAACAGTTAGCATTAATTCTGAGTAAGTTATCGCCCCAGGTTCGATTCCTAGAGGATACACTTCCAGACTAGTTTCACCCTTAGAACATTTTACATCTAAATTTATATTTTTTCTGTAACTTATGGTATATGCTGCTAATCATAGATTCTTACAGAGCTTCTAAAGAACTCAAAGATAAGGCTATATAAAATTCCGTGTAACGATTGACTACTGTAGATTAAATTTGGAAGCTTAATACCTTTTGGGTTCGATTGGTCAAGACTATGTACTTACTAAAGTGTAACAGCTTATACACAATACACCAATACACACACGTGTATTCCATCTATAGTTTGAATGACAATAGTACTTGATAACACGGGATAGCCTATTATAATAATAATACTAATAATGAAAGAATAATTTTTGTAGTGCCATTTAGAGAGCAAAGTCTCTTGAAAGGCGCTCTAAATCAGGATTTGAGCCCACTATTATTGACATATTACAAAATATTACATAATGAATATATATAAGTTGAGTACAAGGATAGGAAGGTGGTGGCTGTGGCCATTAGCATAAGTACTGCAGTCATTTGATTTGGCCCTTGAGGAGAGTTTAATGTCTAAACGGCGCTTTATAAATTGTCCTTTCATTAATATTATTATCACTTCCCCACATCTACAAATGTTTAAAAAAAATGTTAAGGTAACTTTTTTACTATTTTTGACCGGTAAAATAAGTTTAACACAATCTTTTAATTTTCAGATTGAAAAACCTCAGAGTGGTATGTTTCAATCAACGCAAACAATTCAAAACACTGGCAATGGTATACCAAAAATAGAGAAGAGGATCGATGATCTTCAGAGCCTCTCAGAAGACAGTGACGATGATCTGATTCAACCCTCGGAAGTCAGTCCATCTATCAACAGTTGTTCCATGACATCGTGCCCATGTACAGTAACACTTACAGAATCTCTTAAAGATAAACAACAAACCAAAATTATCAACAGTATGAATAGTGACGAGAATATACCACTCCAGCTTAAGAGGTCACCCCTTAAACCCACTAAATACGGATCTACAATCATGGACATTGTTCCAACATCTACAACCGATTATAAAATAGATCTTAAAAATACTAAACGGCCAAACAAAAATAACCCGACGCCATCAGACAAACTTGTTCAGAAGTATACAGAAATAAGCGGAGAGACATCTAATGATGATTTCAAGAAACAGGATAAAAACAAAAATGCTATAAAAAATAATCCTAACCTCAAAGAATCAGAAAAACCAAATAATAAAAATGTCACACGGATTAATGATGATAAAAGGAAACCACCTAACCAAGCAGATAAAAATAAAGAACCACCTAAACTGCCAAAAACAAAGTTCCAAGTTGCAGATTTATTGAAACTGGGTACGTTGGGTATCAAAAAGTTAGCACCGATGATAGAACAAATGACAGGAACATTGAAAAGAAGACAAGAAGGAACCAAACCGACTACATCGACAATTAAACCAGTCACGAAGATCACTCCGTACATTGTTAATAAAAGAATAGACAGTATTGATACTATCCCTACAGATCACAAATCTTCCAACAAGTTTCCAATTTACATTCCAGTTGATGAAGACTTAGATGTTTCAGAATCACAAAATATGTTTGTCAATTCGACACTTCATCAAAATTTAGTTTGGGCATCGCAAAACTTGAAGAATTCCAGAAATAATATTGGTTTTGGTAAACCAGTTCACGAAAGCCCGCTTTTAAATGGTGGTATACCCATCAGTCCTGGAGAAATCATCACGGCCAATTCTGATGTTATTGTGGGCAAACCTGCCGTCGGTGGACCAAATATCGGACAAATAGGACAACCGAATCCTAATATAAATATTAACAATGGTCCTCAACAAAATTCTCAAGACAGTCATTCACAATCGTCCAGTTTCCAAGATATCAGAGCCAAACCACCGCAAAGAGGACAAGGTCTTAAACATATTCCATTTATAAGAGATGATGATTCGTACGATCTAAGACCTCCAATGATGTCAATGCCAAGACCTAATTTACCCCCACCACATCAACAACATATGCAGCAACAACATATGCAACAACAACATATGCAGCAACAACACATGCAACAACAACATATGCAGCAACACATGCAACAACAACAAGTACAACAACAACATGTGCAACAACAACATGTTCAACAACAACAAGCTCAACAACAACATGTGCAACCACAAAATGTTCAACAACAACATGTTCAACAGCATGCTCAACAACAACATGCGCAGCAACAACATATGCAACAACATAATCAGCACCAACACCCTGGTCCATTCAACCCAAATAATAATAACAACCGTCCAAATGGACATCCGAGACCACATCCAAGCATTCCGATCGAGTCTATGAAACCAGAGAATAAGCCATTTAAGAATGTACCTCAACCAAATGGTCCAATTGAAAATGATCCAAGCAAAACTCATAATACATTTGTAGGCCATATTGGAGGCTCTATTCATCCTCCAGTAGGATTAGAAAATCACGGAAGACCTGCTTTCCTCGATTACATTCCATCTCTTGGTTCACAAGAAAGCTACCAAAATTATATCAAGAATAATTTAATCACTCGAAAACATCATGAGGACAATTCACCTGAAAACAACCTGGATAGGAATAAAATAACACCATCAAAGGTTCTGCAGCCAAACATCAGAAATATTCCATTGCATTTTGGGGAAAATCAATACAAACCGGCTAAAGAAGTATCAGAACCCATTCTGCTCCCAGATCCAGCTCAAAAAGCCTCTGTTAAACCATTCTTGGTAGAGATTCAGCCTTCAAGAGTGGCTAATGTTATTATACCACATGGAAGTTCAACGGCGTTGATATTCTCTGGAAATTCTGAACCTCACAAAAATGGAGAATATATAGATGACCCACTGCCATATCCAGAACCTGGTTACTTCGGAAGTTTCAGTATTGATGCTCCACATCTCACTGCTGTACATGTAGGAGGAACTATCCCACTCAACCAGAATATGAACGTACAGCAACATCCTAATAACGAACATAGAGTCCATCAAATTGAAGGTAGACCACAACAAGAAAATAATCTCCCACACAGGAATATGCCAGAACCTTCAGTAGTCAACCATGGAGTTTCAGGACTAAATCAAGATGTCAAACCACCACCAGGTCATAGATGGAAGTATGAAGACATGATGCATGGAAATGGTCCTCCTAAAAACTTCAGACAAACTGGACCTCACGGAAATGTTCCACCATCAATAAATAAGCAAGAACCACATATGCAGTTTGGTCCACATCATAATATGAGAAAACCTGATCAACAGCACGTTATTAATATGAACTTTGGTCCAGACGTAAATATACCACCACCAATCGGAAACTTACACTTTAACGATGATTTCAACCAGATCAAATCAACAACAGCCGATTATGAAGCAGACCTCGCTGTCCCACCTCCTCCACCGCCGACAGTTCAAGTCAAATTCGAATCAAATGTCGGAGTAATTAATTCAGATTATAACCGATTCAAAAATGGTGGTAATATTAAGTTCTCTGGTGGTCCTCAAGACAACATTCCTTTGGCTAGTAACGTACCCAAAATTCCCCCTAGACCATTCCCTACTCAAAGCAGTGACAATATGCCACCTAGAATAACATCAGAAGTTTATTACGCATCAACGGCGTCAAATGGTGATCAATTCAGTCATAAACTTAAACCATTTAGTGTGAATTTACCGAATCCGCAAAATGTTAATTACAGGCCACAAATAAATCAGCCAAATATGGGTGTTCCACAAGATAGTGTTCATTTCCCAACTGATAATACGAAATTTATCAACACTTTTGACGGAGGCCTTGTAACGTTGAATGCGGGAACTAAAGTAAACATTCCAAATATACCACCACCTATGAATATAAGACCTCAAAATAATATAAACTCGGGGATTAGTGGAAACCACTATACAATCCCACAGACAGGAGGTTTGATAACTCTCAATGCGGGGGCCAGTGTCCACGGAGTCAACTTCCCTGAACAAACCATTTCTGGTACAAGTGTCAATATTCCCGTATCACATCAAGTGGATAATCCAAACTTCAATTTCCACAATGTCCTCGCTCAAGATGCAGAATCAACTGGTATACCTATCGGAACAAACTTTGCCATTAAAGTTGAATCACAGAATGCACCAAATTACGGACCCAATATACAAATCGGAAGTCAAGGTTCACCTACATCTGAATTTGAAGTGAAAGAAAAAGGACCAGAAATCATTATTGGTGGAAATAGTTGGAAAGCAGGGACAGCGGAAGATGATGACGAAGATAATGGAAATATTGGAGGTATACCTGATAGTGTTCATAATGGGAATGAAAAGATACACGTCATACATGCTAGCACCATAACTGAATACAATACCAATATAACACACATTCAAGAAGATAAGCATCACAACAACAACCATGGTTTCAATTCTATTCAAAATAGTCACGCTAACTTCCCTGTTACTAAAGAAAATGCTATCAAAAATGAAGAAGGAACGAAAATAGCATCTGTCAATCAACGTGATGAAGATGTTTTGCAAATATCAATATTCTCAGATAAAAAGAATGATTTCAATAATACCAACAGACAAAGGCCTATAATAGTTGATAAAAAAGATCCTGGTACATTTGTTTCAAATCAACATGCCGGAATAACCCATCCTCAATCAGAAGTTACTAGACCAAAATCACCTCAAAGTAATAGGCCAACAAACATCTCACAAAATAACTTGTATTTAGCTTATCCAACAAACAATGTGAAAACAGAACCATCAACACCAAAACCAAGTTCTGTAACAACAGAAAAATTGTCACAAATTCAAAAGCAGAGCAACTATAACCATCAGTCTGAATATGGACACAAAATACAACCCTCTGTTCCTCCTATGAACTTCAACTGGAATCAAATTTCTAAACCTAAGCCTTTTGAAAAACCCAAAGTACCACAAAGACCAATTAAGGATAGAGTTCCTGATTTCATGGCTCCACCTCTTCTTACGACTCAGTCCTACAATCCAGCTTATATCCCAGCGAACTTCAACAATATTCGTCAACAAGTCTACGATATACCTACCAGAGATGAACCTGTATTGACTCATCAAAAAGCAACCAGAAAACCAATTTCTAATGTACCAAAACAAACTACTCAAATCTTCAATTATTTACCTGACAATTCTTACAAAACTATAGAAGAATACAGTAATAATGGAGAATTCACTCAAGGATCTGTCAAAATTCCAGTTATTTCGTCAACACCGAGCATATTGACAAATGAAGTAACTGTCAAATACAGACCATTCAAAAATATTACTTTCAACCGTGATGAACTACTCTTTGGTTCCGAGAATGAGTATTACAATCCAGATAACAAAAAACCTGCATTCAATGCTGACCATAACAGTGGATCACAAACAGAAAAACCTTTTGACGAGAACAAATACAAAGAAATACCTTTGGTGACTCTCCCAGGAACTGGAACTACTAGCAAACCGACTAACAATGAACAGTATGGACAGGTTCCAC
Organism: Odontocerum albicorne; assembly: GCA_949825065.1. Lineage (NCBI taxonomy): Eukaryota > Metazoa > Arthropoda > Insecta > Trichoptera > Odontoceridae > Odontocerum > Odontocerum albicorne. Next base: position 16,240,204 of record OX463864.1, on the reverse strand, counting down.
CAAGACCTTTTACTGTAAGTGAATCCAATAAAGAAAATATAGGCAAATTAGATCTTCCTCAACCGAGGCCTTTCCAAAAGCAACCACAAAGAGATAATCTTGATAATTTATCTTTGAACATTGGAGAAGTCCCAGCAAAGTCTACTCCACCTACTAGAGTCACATCAGAACCTAATAGAAGACCACCGACAAATAATATTCCACCTTCTTCTCCAACAAGAAGGCCACAACAGTCAGCCAAGCGTAATTCAACAACATATCACAAAGAAACGGACAAAATAATTACATCCACGGTTAATCTAGCAACTCATAAACCCATTCGTATTATTAATAAGACAACCACCAGGCCAACAACTACGGCTTCCATAGCTGAAATAGATATAACAACTAAAGCCAATGATTCTACGATTATTTCAAATCTGTCTCCGCCTCCACCAACAATGGACTATAGTTTCAAACCGACTGGCAACAATGATGAAACTATTATGGGTATGAGCCCACCACCAAAAACTCCACCCCCGAAAGTACCAACAGTCGAATATACAAAATATAATGAAATTTCCACATACAGACCAGCTTACAATGTTCTCAAAAATCAATATAGAAGGCCAGGAGATTACTACAGAATTACCTCAAGACCATTTACAAGATACACAACTCCTTCGACAATGAGACCTAAGCCCAACACTGACACTACAACTATAACGAGAATTGTTTACCCCTCAAGATCTTCAGGATGGAGAAATCCAGTCAGAGTGGAAACTAAATCAACAAGCATAAAACAGATTGTGCCGTCAGTTATAGCTACATCAATTTTACCTATTCCTGTTATCAACACCAAACCTACAACAGTTGGAGCAGACATAATGCATCCAGAAATCTATCCAGAAGAAACTCAAGGTCTTGCCAATCCATCTTTGATAAGTCCAAGTTCAATAATTCCTGAAAGAGTTCAACCTTCGAACATTTATCCGACAGCGGTGCTACAGCCTAGCCAGTCTATTTTAGCTCCATCGATTATAAGTGCCCCTTCGGTTGTTTACCGTCCATCAGTCATCCAAAGTTCTGAGAAATTCTTCGATGAAAATGCTGTCAAAAAGACAGAAACAATTAAACCGGCTCCGACAATCAATCTTGAAGACACATCGAGAAAACCAGTCAAAACACTGGTTCACAAATTCACTCTTCCATCGGTACAAAGCTCTTCCAAAACGCCAGATGATGAACTCACTGTTAAGCCAATACATCATGCTGGAAATGAAATAAAACAATCCGATGATGTGATAGGAAAGAAACCAGAAAAAGTGACAGCTATAACTTATACAACTACACTATCAGAACCAGCTTCAACCGTTATGACAACAAGATTTGTAACATTAACACACACTTTAACTGTCACACAAACCAAAACAAGTCTCGTAAGTCCAGTGGTTGGATCTACAACTCAGACATTGATTCTAACAAACACGCAAACATCTACAGTTGTCGATGTGGTCACAGAAATCCACACTCTGGTCCAACCCACGACGATAGTTGAAACAATTACAAAACATGTTTCAATAACTTCTATACCTTCTTGGGAGACCAAATATCCTCAAGTTCCGATAGATGCAACTCTAGTTAGAGACCATCCGATGAAGACGAAGGAAGTTTTGAATCTAGATGATGTAACACTCACATCTGAGGAAGAAGACTTGATAATCACACCAGATGAAACTATAAACGATATTGTACCCAAATCTAATGAAACCACACAAGAGAGCAATGATATGTTCTTCGTGGTGATGAATAAGTCTCAGAATGGAGGAAGTGCTCCAAGTTTGCCACCGGTCTTGGATGATGATGACTTTGATGGAGCGAACAGACATGAGGATGTTGGCAACGACGGAGTATCACACGTCATACTGGGAGAAATTCTTACTGCTGGCACTTCATTCATGGATAGCAATGGTAAGACTTTTTTATTTATTAAATTCTTTACTTTATGTAGTTTCACCTTAATGCATTATCAAAAAAGACAATCGATTCTACGTCATTTTAATTTTCTTTAGTAAATTATACATCTGGATGACTGCACTCACCTCAACTATTGTGCTCGGCACTGAAGGTCAGGTCTGCGGAGAGGCAGTCTAACAACACATGAAATAATTGTCATTAAAAAAAATAATTCCCTTTATTTTTTTCACATTATATTACGAGTATACTCGTAGTTAATACCAGTGTATCAGAAAATAATATTTTTACCAATAAATAAAAAACAATGTTACACCTTTACTTGATTTTTATAAGGTTGGTATGTGGATATATGGGGGGCATAGCCGCGTGCTAACGTACTGGAATTCCGTACGGAAGGTCGCCAGTTCGAACCCCGGTCTGTGGGGTATAAAGATATCTATAAATTCTATCATATTTGCCAGATCGAACCCCGGTCTGTTCTACTCCCCTCAAACGATACAGCCATTTTTTCCACCTAATATTTGGGGGTATAAAGATACATATGACTTGAATCATAATTCCACCTATTTTATCAGCACCTTTACTCGACATTTATGTGAGATCTATGCCTCAATTTAGGTGGATTTCAATATTCTGAAATATATCTTCGAATTTTCTTTAAGTTTCTCGTCTCGAACTCATTTAACATGCAAATCGAGGGTTGTATTCAATTATTTTAAAGCTTGAAATTATATTATTTATGAAATAAAATTCAGCAATAGATTCAACTACAAATTTTATGTAGTATTTGTTGATGTCACTTCATCTTACTCAACCCATCAATTCATCCTTAATCACTTCATTATGAGAACGTATTCTTTCATATATTCTTCTTTATGCATACATTTCTACAGCATTTATTTAGCTCCTTTAAATCTTTTCATGGAAGGAAACAAAACACCACTAAAATAGCACTTCTGGGTTTGTGTCGAGGAACTTGTCCAGACTGTTTTAAAACTGGTTTAATATCATAGCACTCACTACACTATTGGGTAGTTTGTTTCAAGATTTCACAACTCAGTGGATTAATGTGGAATGCAGTTTTGTCAAGTTTTAACTGATATCGTCTCAAATGGGTGTTTTGGTTAAAAGAATTTTTTTAGGGAAGTTCTGAGCAATCGTAATCACTGCCCAAGATCTTATAATAGTCAATCAAGTCTCCATGACAGAGTTGGTAATTTCAATAAACTCAATCTATCTTCGTAAGTCAGACTAGTCAAACATTTTGAAATTTTTGTTTAATAATTCAAAATAGATGAACTAGTAAACTCGTTCATGAGATTCATTGTCTGCGCTTAAGGAGATTATACAAGTTTTTTTATAACAGGAGCAGGTTATGGAAAGGAATGCCAGCCTGAGTGCCAGGCATCGAGGAACGAACGCTGCCAGAGGACCCACGGCCTGATGCGCTGTGTCTGCCGGCCAGGATTTGCCAGGATGTTCCCTGACAGGCCTTGTAAACGTAAGTCTAAACAAAAAGGACGTAGATGAAGGATGCGCCAGTAGATAATCAAGCACTGGGAGAAAGTTGCATGAAATCTCGTCTATAATATGAGCTTTGGAGAAATAGGACTTCCAGAACAAAGCATTTTCCAGAAGAATCAAACGTGCTGAGTGTGACCGTTGGAAAGTAGAAAGTTATGGTTATTGAAAGAGGAAGTAAGAGTGTTTGTGAAATAAAAGTGAAAAATGAAATATTAGAAACGCAAGGTGAAGAAATTTTGCATCTTTGAAGTACTCGTATATTCATATCAGATGGCAATACAAAGTGCGATATTGAAAGAAAATTGGTAGCAGACAATAGAGTGAATAGTGGGTTATACAATGTGTTTACCGACCGTAGCATTTCAAGAGAAGCAAAGCTGGATGCTCATAATGGAATCCTGGTCCCGATCTGAGGATATGCGAGGGAAACTATGTAGAAGGTGGCTAAAAAGTTATTAAAGTAAGATAAATGTGATAGAAATAAGAGTGTTGCGTAGAATGTGTTATAATACAAAATATATGTAACAGAACAACAAATTAGGACATGAGGAAGGAGCAATTACATCAGGCCTGGCTAACCCAAATTGCCCCATGGCCCGCATTGACGACATAAAATTTTCCAATGGCTGCACATACACAACTCCCATAAGTCTTCATCAACCCCTAATAATTGAGTTATTCGCGTAATTATGCAATATTATGCTGAAAAATTAATATAATAAAATAATTAGAACCGTTTTGCATTATATTTAACAGAAATCAAGTGTGTATCTCTATGGAGATTAGAATTTGGGAGGCCTTTGGTTCAAATACCGGCTTTTTACAAAACAGTCACCGTTCGGTATTGTTTGTCATTCAGAAGTCCAAGCAAGCTAATCTCTTTATTGTGTTAGGTTTACAGGTAGTAGGGATAACAATTCACCGTTACGTGAATTCTTTGTCTAATTTACTTTTAGCTTTCAGTATTCAAATGTCCTTGATAAAGTGCACTGTGTTCATTTCAAAATTTTCTAAAATCTCGTATCAAAATGGTCAAAACTCGAAAATATTACAGCGAAATCCGTTCAATGATGGTGGCTTTTTCCAATATGGGTAAAAATATTAGTGAAATTGCCAGAGAAATGAAGATTCCTATTAGAATAGTTGGCTGATTTTTTAAAAAGTACGCTTTTGCAGGATAAAAACCGATCAGGAAGGCATAAAATCCTGTTGAATTGCCGCCAAAACAACTGCTGCCACCACCGTCATTGAACGGATTTCGCTATAATATTTTCGAGTTTTGACCATTTTGATACAAGATTTTTGAAAATTTTGAAATGAACACAGTGCACTTTATCAAGGACATTTGAATACTGAAAGCTAAAAGTAAATTAGACAAAGAATTCACGTAACGCTGAATTGTTATCCCTACTACCTGTAAACCTAACACAATAAAGGGATTAGCTTGCTTGGACTTATGAATGACAAACACTACCGAACGGTGACTGTTTTGTAAAAAGCTGGTTTTTAACGAAAGGCCTCACAAATTCTAATCTCCATAGATAACACTTGATTTCTGTTAAATACAACGCAAAACGGTTATAATTATTTTATTATATCAAATTTTCAGCGTAATATTGCATAATTACGCGAATAACTCAATTATTAGGGGGTGACGAAGACTTATAAGGGGTAGTGTAAATAAGAATGATTGCAAATTTTGTTCCAATTTTTATTTTCGATATCTGGCTTTACAACGAAATTCGTACTTATTAATTTTTTTTGTAAATGATTTTGATTTGGATGCAGAGGTACACAGAAAGTGTTCAATCAATGTAAATCTGAAAAAAATTATACTACAACTAGATATGAAGAGAAAGCATGTATTGAACCAACAACAAAATTGTATTTGTATGTTAAAATAATGACTTAGAATTCTAAGTTATTAATTCGTAAATATATTTGTATGGTAATAAAAAAAAACATAATTCGTCATATATGACTGCGGGTCGCACATAAGGGCACCGCGGGTCGTGGGTTGGCCAGTCCTGATTTAGATGGATCGGCCTCCTAGAAAGATGGTTTACAAAAATAATCTATGAATGAGTGAAAAAGGTACTGGAGGTTTGGGAAGACATAGAAAAATGTGGCTCGACCAAATAAATCTAATTCTGAAAGAGGAACGAATGAAAAGCCTTTATAATAGATTATACATAAGTAAGTGCATGGGCGTGACAGAAACTAAAGATATGTACCAGAGTAGAATGAAGTCAAGATCAGTTTTCTCTGCCTACCTCAATAGGGACATGCCGAAATTGTGAACAATGATCGATATGAATTTCTCAAAAGTGTTTCAGTCTCATTTAGACAAATTATTGACAAATGTATATTAAAATATTTTCCAGCAACCTACACGTACTCCCTTAAATTGGCTCTGAGTCGCTATGGGCGCGAACGGCTGGTGTACCAAGACGCTCTGGCCGACCAAAGCAGCCAGGCTTTCCAGACTTTGGCCCAGGCAGCACACCAGGGCATTGACAGAATGATCATGCAGTCCGATCTCAGGGACATCTACCACGGGGTGCACGTCAATGGATTCCTGCCAGTCACCATTCCTACAAAGGACGGAAGTTACACGGGAGTTGTTAATGATTTCTATGTGCAGGTATGTCAAAACTGGATTTTAACACAATATACTTATATCTCACTTTGCAGAAGGGATACATTCTTGATAAGTTGTCAATAACTCAAAATTCTATATATCGAATTATTTTTTTCCATAAATGCGTATATCGAATAAATATTTTCCATAAATTCATATATCGAATAAATATTTTCCATAAATGCGTATATCGAATTAATTTTTTCCCTACATATCAAATGCGCGTGACGTGTTTCATACATGCGTGTATCAAATATATTTTTTTCCATAAATGTGTAGGGATACATTCTTGATAAGTTGTCAATAACTCAAAATTCTATATATCGAATAAATTTTTTCCATAAATGCATATATCGAATAAATTTTTTCCATAAATGCATATATCGAATAAATATTTTCCATAAATGCGTATATCGAATTAACTTTTTCCATACATATCAAATGCGCGTGACGTGTTTCATGGAAAAAAAACATACAAAATAAAAAAGTCTAGAGTAGGGGTGCACAACCAGTCGATTGCTACCTACCAATCGATCACGGCATGTTTTAAGTAGATCTTAGCCTGAGTGAAGTGTAAACAAGTAAATGGCAAACATTTCTTTAATTTCTAGCTATCGGATAATGCTCACGAGACAAGACTAAAGGAAGTGATGGAGAAATACTTGAGGACCAACAACTACAGCTTAGGACAGACAGATGTGTATGCCGCAGGAGAACTGGTAGACAAACTGGAAGTGGGAGGTAAATCTTTACTTATCTTATTTCACATATTAATTAACACTCAAAAAACCTACTCGCATATAAACATTATGCGAAAGAAAAATGTTATTTGGGAGTAAGCAATTTTGTTTACATGCTACCATCACGTCATTCTCCTATCAAGTACGCAGAAAGGAGAGAGCGCCAGATATCCCTATCGTGACACACATATTTCACATTTTTTACATCTATACACCTTCTCATGCAACTCCTACGACTGACTTTTAACATTTTCTTCATTCAAAATATCGTACACTTGATCCAACCACACTATTCTTGGTCTTCCTCTACCACACCTTCCACTCACATTTGTATTTTATATTTGTTTTATTTAGTTTTTCATCATTAATTTATTCTACATGTCCAAACCATTTCAGAGGACTCTTTTTCATCTTATTTAATATTCATACCTTAAGTTCATACTATATTCGTCCCTAATCACTTCATTCCGTATGTTGTCATACATTGTCTCCCTAAGTATTCTTCTCAATGCACCTATTTTTTAAGTATTTCTTCAGCTCCTTTCTATCTTTTTTCACGTCCAAGTCTAACTCCTATACATCAAAATTGGTGCTAGAATACTGTTGTTGACTATCGTCTTAGCAGATTGTGATACTATCCATTTTGAGTATATATGTTAGTACCCCATTAACTTTATTTCCTAATGCTACACACCATTCGATATATCTCATAACTCTTCCATCATCTGAGAAAATACTACTTAAATGGTAGAACTTTTTTCAATTGTTTTCTTTCTATTAAGTGTTAACATAAGTTGTGTTAGTTTTTTTCCAAATTAAAAATGAGCACCAAAAGTAAAACAAAATGGTAAAGGTTATACGTCATTCGAAAGAAAATTTTCTCTCTACAAGATATTACATTTCCTTTTACGTTACATATATTATTTTATTTGATTACAAGCCCTCAAAATGGAATGTCAAGTAGACGAAAGTGAGCATTTTCGACAATTCCTTCTGTTAGCGTTCAATTGTCGAACGTTGATTTTTGTTGTTTTCACTCAAAACACGTGGAACCCAAGCGCCGAACTTCTGGACTTTTTCCATTGATTTAAGATGGTGGTATACAGTCATGTAACTACAATTCATCTGCTCAGCCAATTATACGGTGGTTTGAAGGGGATCTTCATGAATAATACGGTTTAAGCGGTCGTCATCGAAGTCCACTGGTCGTCCGGAACGCTCCATGTCTTTCAGGTCGAAATTACCGTCTTTGAAACGCAAAAACCACCAACGAGCTGTCTTTTTATTCATAGCATCTTCACCGTATACTTCGCAAATATCGCGAGCAGCTTTGGCAGCTTTATTCCCTCGATTGAACGCGAACAAAAGGAGGTGTCGAAAATGCTCACTTTCGTCGACATTTCATTTTGAAGGCTTGTAATCAAATAAAATAATATATGTAACGTAAAAGTAAACACAATATCTTGTAGAGCAGAAAATTTTCTTTCGAATGACGTATAACCTTTACCATTTTGTTTTACTTTTGGTGTTCATTTTTAATTTGGAAAAAAACGGACACAACTTATGTTAACACCCAATACTTCAAACAAATAATTTAATAACTGGGAATCAGGGTTGTGGATTCGGAGTCGTGGATTCAGAACAATAGTCGGAATCGGGATACACTATTCTAAATTCAATAATGACTTCAAATTTTTTGCATTTTTTACAACTTATTGGCTACATAAATTATATTATAAAATGATTAACTATTTACTGATCATTACTCCCAAGAAATATCCTCTTTAGTAAGCTGACAGAGTGCAGAAGGAAGTACGGTGATCAGTGCATGAGAGATACATACTGTATGATAACATTAATGCTCAGCACAACAGCAGCAGATGGAGCCGAATATCGTAGAACTGTTGCTAGTTATTAGGGACCCAATAGGGTAAGAAGACGCAGACAAGCTGCAAGTGTATCGGACGTATGCGTCACCTAAAAGATTTGATTTATTTATATTTTATTGTTTTGTTTGATATGTAAAGATGTTTTGTTTATATGTAAAGATGTTTTGTTTGATATGTAAAGATGTTTTGTTTATATGTAAAGATGGATGTTTTGTTTGATATGTAAACATGTTTTGTTTATATGTAAAGATGTTTTTTTTTATATTTAAAGATGTTTTGTTTGATACGTAAAGATGTTTTGTTTGATATGTAAAAATGTATTTGCTGTATACCGATTGTAATGAAATGTTCCTGATGCGTGGCCTTTGCGATATCTACTAACAAAAGTTGGCCGGCCCATGCATGCGAAAACGTGCGAGATATGTAGTATCTTGCAAGCTATGATGACACAGGTGAAAATAGGAGCTTATGATGAGCGATTGGATGCACATAAAGAGCGCAAAACGTCCAAAATACATTCTCAGTTTCTCGAACGTCTACTGTGTTTTTACTTATGACTAGCTTCTACCTGCTACAACGGAATCTCTCCATCCTGCTACTTTTCACCGAAAAAGCATAAAGAACACCGAAATCTCCGAGTATTGAGCGGCAGCCATCCACCTATTTTTAAAGTCTTTGTACTGCGCTGTACAAAATGGTCCTTCGAGCCGGATCTGCTGCTTTTACTGTGCCGTACAGCAAGTAATGAAGCTCCTTGCCCTATATACAACAGGATATGCCTGTCACAAATTGACTTACATAGTCTTCTCTGGTGGCATCAACGTCAAGTACCCTGATCACTCACTTTGTATTGTGCCTTCTACTATACTCGTCACGGATATTGGGTATTCATTCACTCCCATTACATACAATGGCATGCCGACTTCAATAAAGGTAAAGGTAGGAAAACCATTTATACAGTCGATCGGAGCGTGGTTGTTATTGCGACAGGATTTTGAGTACTTGGGCTTTCAGGATGAATGACGAGTGGAAAGGATTTGTGTGAGCTCGTGAGTGTGGGTTTCTTCTTGTTGTTTTAATTTTGGTTGTTTTTGTATTTATGTTTCTGTGTATTTTTTGTTTTAATTTTAATTTTTATTCTTATGATTGTGTGCGGTATATTGTGGGATGAATATTTTTGATCTTTCTGGAGTGATGTGTGAGGATTTGAGTTTCGCAAGATGTTTCCAGTTGTAGTTGAGTGTCACTGTTTGTCAGGTTGATGAGAGCGTGCAATGGGGTTTTATTTTTTATGTAATCAAAAATCGGAAAGAAGTATCGATTTATTTTTTCATGCTAAATATCCTCAGTGAGATACAGGCAAAAGCCTAGTTTACTGGGGATACGACAAATGAAAGGCAACAAACCCAGATACATTAAAATTGTATGTCCAAATCAAATTACCTGTTGTTTTTTCGCAAATTGTGTATATTGCTTGTCATGTGTAATAATAAATTAAAATAAATAATAAATTCATTCATGTGTAATTTCAGGATATATGTATGTACTCTCATTCCAACCGTGTTTATTTTGCTTTCATAACTTTTTAAGGTGTCCAAATTGGCCTTTCATATCCTAATAAAGGCTACTTGCAAACAATGATCAATCAACTCTGTTACTATCTATTTGTAACTAAGTAATGGTGTTTCAGATTTCAACGAGTGTGCCAGTGTCCAGTTCCACGACTGCTCCGAGCATGCGGAGTGTTTCAACCTGCGCGCCTCCTACACCTGCAGCTGTCGGGAGGGATACGCTGACCTCAGCCCCAATCCACTATACCCTGGACGCCTCTGCTCCGGTAAATGCCTTACTGTTCAATACCATAAACTCTTCTTATATCGAATATATATCAACACATGTTCTTTTACAATCCGTTTGGAGGATCCTGCAAATTTTTTATTCTATTTGAACTTGGAGATTGTAGTTGGTCTCCAGATGGACTGCACATTGATGATTTGACGTCAAAATCTCCATCATTAATCAATTCATACATATTTACATTATCTAGGGCAGCGGTCGGCAACCTATATGCACTGAAGTGCCACTTTTTAATTTTTGTAACCGCGGAGTGAGTGTCCAATTTAAGTATTGGACAATCCACGTACCACTGACGGATCCAGGAATTTTTCATAGGGGGGGGGGTTTAAAGTAAATGCTATTTTAGGAACGCTTGTTCCTTAAAGGAGAGATGATGAGGATGATTGTTGATAAATAAAAACTTGTCGAAATCGGAATATGTAAAGAGGAATTTTATTGACCAACGTCAGTATTTATAATGTTTTTTGAACATGTGCGGGAATGCGCACGAGATATATCGCTGTCTCGTCTTTGCGCTTACAATATGTTTATTGTCGCGCGTAGGTATCCTTTTGTTTTGAGAGACAGCGCGAAAGATGTGTTGCCCTCTCCTTTCCTCATGCAATGCGGTCTTCACTGGTAGTGAGTTGAATGACCGATCGCGTGGACTTTGGCGTTGTTTGTCTCGCATTGTTAAGGTGTGCAAAGGTCGTCTCGTGGGTTCAGTGACCGCGCATACGGTCACCACACTATCTTTAAATTGAATATTTATTTAATTACTATTATATTACTTCATTATAATTCAAATTACTTACATGGCCCCATGCGCAATATAAATTGGAGGGCCTGTTCAAAATTAAAGCGAGATTTTGCTCAGAAAAATTTTTGGATTTACTCCTCAAAAATTGATAATTTTGTTTAAGAAAATGAACCGTGCAGTTACAATTTTTTTGATGTCTCCCCTTAAAACTTTAGAATAATTTTTTTTAAATACTTTTTATTAATACACTGAAGAATTTCATTATTTGTGCCGTGCCACCAAAAAACCTTCCACGTACCACAGGTTGCCGACAGCTGATCTAGGATATTTTCCATGCTTGAATTGTTTACAAAAATATTTACTAGATGGCAGTAATATGTCATTTTTTGGAAGAGGTATCGATCATGTGAAAACACGGGACCGGGACTCAACACAAATCTAGTTTAATGCATTAAATCATGGGATCAGGATACAAAGTGTTAAGCCAGGGGTTCACAAAACTGTTTGAATTCTACCACTTAATGAAAAAAACAGTACTAAAAATAAGTAATACAGTGAAACCCCGTTTTTAAGTGCCCGGAATTCACGTTTTCCCGCTTTTTGTATTCATTTTTTACAATCCCGTTTTATTTTAGTACATTTAGTACCCGCTTTTACGTTTTTATTTCCCGCAATTGACGTTTGAAATATTTAAAATGCAAATCAATTTATAAACATATTTAATTAAATGCGTGACGATTTAAAATATTTGAAATGAATATTAGGAAGCAGAAATATGTTGTTTCTATTCATAGACACGTGTGCACCTGCACCTGCAGCGCTCATGGTCAAGGTTACACGAGTCGTGCAATACGATGCAATTGGTGGGAATTTTAGAGAATCAGAGGCAGGCAGACTGTATAGGCAGCTCAATCTGTGCTTGTATTTTAAACGTGTCGGCCGTGTACATACAATTTCAATTGTCAATTGTCGTGTATTTCGTGTCTCAATTTACATTTTTTTAATTTCTTTTAATTTTTCGTTGAATCCTTTCAAATAATGTCTCAGCAAAGAAAAACATTATCGATTTAAGAGAAAAGGAAAATTCTCGAAAAAGTGAATAAACACGTTGGTTCACGTGTTTCACGCGTGATTTGGGGATACCCATTACAACTTTGGTTACGATAGTAAAAAATCCCAAATCGATTGAAAAGTTTTCTGATTTGCGTGATTATCTAAATAAAAAATTAATTTTCAAGTTTTTTTCTAGACCCGAATCTACGTTTTCCCTCCAATTACGTTTTTTTTTTATCAGTCCCTTCAAAAACGTAACAACGGGGTTGCACTGTAGTATTATACTGACGAGGTTCACATGCTACTAATGGTATGCATACCATAGGACCGTTAGGACACTGCAGATTTTTAAAAAAAATCATTTCACGGTACATTTAATATTTAAAGATTTATAAAAAAAAACTTATTTAGTAGATAGGTTGAGCTTGTTGTTCACCAAATACTCATAGTTTCCCAAATCTTGTAGTTAAAGTAAAACAGTAACCCTTATTTCCTGTAAGAATGTTCGTATGGAAAATTCCAAGATATTTCAGTTGACAAGCTATCAATACATACCATCGAAATACAGTAATTGAAAAATGTTACGATGTTACAGCGGAGGCAGTAGGGTGTGAGAAGTGCCATTACCATGGTACATGCTACAACAGGGATGACTCCGTGCTGTGCGAGTGCTTCCAGTGGTATGCTGGGGAGACCTGTCAAGTTAACCTCAAAGGTGAGTCTGATATCCAAATTGTCTTTCTTCTTTCCTGTCCATAAATACTACTCAGAAGATGAATAACAATGGATAATAACTTGAATAACTTGAGAGAAGAGGATACTACACTGTTGATTACAGATTGTTATGTTTCAAGGGTTTCAGTTGTCTTGATTTGCTTTCGAGGAAACATTTCTCATGACAGCAGCAACTGTCCACATACTCAATTATACTTGAAAAAATGTAGGATGGTCCCTGTGATGTTTGAAATGTCATGTCTCAAAGGGATGGGGTAAAATCGTTTATTTTTACAAATCGAATAGTTTTTTTTATAAATCGAAAAATTGTTTTTCCCTAAACTGACGTTTTAATTCCTAATTTTCATTATACTGACTTTCTAATGTATTGTATGATTTGTATCTATCTTTAAATAGGCCAAGATCCACTATGAATTAATACTAATTACGAACATTTAATTTTAGGTATAAAAAAATCTAAAATTCAATTATCGTATACCCCATCCCTAGCCAATGTAGACTAACGTAGTGACTTTTGACAAACGTCGCCAAATATTATTTGATTTTAACAAACTGCCACATTTTTGCTAATTTGTAACAAGATGTATTAATTTGTCATTATTGTTAGTTTTATGTAATTTATTTACGTAAATAACTTACTATTTATTAGAATCGAGTCTTATATAAAAGTTGATAAAATAATTGAAATTACTGAACGTCGTTACAAGGTTGTATTGGGGCAAATTTGTGAACTGTCACAGGGACCGTGTTACAGATTCTCAAGTTTAGTTATGATTTTGTATAATCAACTTTTGTATGGTATTACAAGAGAATCTCTTCCTCTTAACACATGACTCGGATAAGTGCAACAATCCTTTGCCAACTATGTGGATACATTCTACAAAACCCCCATGGTTGACGGACAAAGAGACCATAGAAACTATGGGATTATGAATGTTTTACAATTGAATATGATCGATATAAATGTAAGTATTTTCTTCCGTGGGTTCCTTGACTGAGTGCTTTACACCTGGTTTTTGAAATCTTTATGATAAAATCTGAACCCTTTTTATCACATTTGGAATCGACCCTAAAATTCCCGTGTGCAAGACAAACATTCTACCAACTATACTAACGAATTTGTCATAAGTTCATTTTAGATTTTTATGTATTATTTTATTGCAGTAATACTCATCTCCCTGTCTACCTTGGGTGCTCTGCTCCTGCTGGTGCTGTTTGCTTGTCTAATATTTGGATGTGCCCGAAGACGCAAGGCTCGTCCGCATCCCATCATGGCAGCGTGTCTCGCTCCTCACCAAGTACGATCTACAATTTATAATTCAAACTCAAGAAACGATAATCAATGTTCCTTCCATGTTCCAGAATACTTGACGTCATCACTCATGACCTTTTAATAATGGGTGTAATTTAATTTGGTTAAAATTAATTTATTTATTATCTACTTAAAAAGTTTTTAAAATTTATTTATACTATTTAATTTTTAAAATAAAATATACAAAACAATATCTTTAATAATTACTAATTTCAGAGCACAATGCAGTCTTCCAAACATCACCCCACTTTGGACAAGAGGGCTCTCATCCAGGAGAGGGGCAACGATTCGGGGGGAGAGGGAAGCAGCATCCACAATGTATCTCTGCCATATGTCCCTGCTAAGGTCAGTTCTTACTATAGCCTCATAAAATAAGATTTCAGCACCGTATCTTAAATCTGGTGTACATACGCACAACTGTTTAACAGCTTTTATTTCCCTGATGCAATATTGTGAAAACCCCAACTTTCTCAGTATTTATTTATGCCGCTGAAACTTGAAAAAGTGCATTCAGCTTCAGGATTATCAGCAGGGTGTTTTCTTCTCAGTGCATGCATTTCTACAGCATTTATTCAGCTCCTTTCAGTCTTTTTCCATTTTTCCCTTACGTAAATCAAAGTTGCCACCAAAATACTATAACGGACTATCATTTTAGTAAATTTTGATACTGTCCGGTTTAAGTATGTATATTTTAGTGCCTCATTAATTTTGTTTCCTATCGCAACATGACGTTTGATCTCCTTCTTAACTCTTATGATAAAATACTACACAAGTAGCTGAATTCACCTATATATCGCATTTACTTTCATCAAATCATAATATAAAAATTGTTTTCAGAAAATGTCTCAAGTGAGTCAGAAGTCTGGCAAGAGATCTTCGGTGCAGGAAAGCCAGGAGAAGGGCAAACCCTTTACGCTGATGATCCCCAGGGCCAAGTACTGCCCCGCACCCACTTCGCCACTTGGCAACGTGGAAGGAAACAGGTTTATGTTCAATTTTTATCTGTTTTATAAACCTGTGAGTTATCATTAAACATAACAGCAGTTTGCCAACGACTTCCTTAGTTGATAAGACATTTTTCTTCTGGTCCAGGAGTTATGGGTTTAATTGGTGTTATACCCAATTGATTTTTAAAAGACTATAATCAACAAATTGAAGCAGAGACTATCTGCCAATTTAGTAAATAGCTAACCTATTAATGAAATTACAGAGAATCGGGAAGCGGAGGAAAGAGAAAGTGTTCGGGAGCAGAGAGCAGCAACGAAGCCAAACTTCTCACTTACCTGGACGGGGGACCAGCAGAACATGTGAGTTAATATGTATTCTGAATAATTTATTGAAATATTTTTCAAAATAACTTTTATTTGAACTTCTTGAAAGGGTTCAAAAGTGAACAACCAAAAACTCACGCTTAAATTTCTTATTTTTATCATTGAATGTGAATGCTCAGTCCTGCAGGCACAATATTTAATGATAGAGTTAGAAATTACCCGTATCGGAGAAATATGTGATATGGAATATATAGAGATGGGGTAGAAACCATTACAAGACACTGGTAACGTCACGTCAAAAGTATGGATGATAATACATGAAATAGCTGCTGGTAGTTGTCCCACAGGAAGACCTCCAAAAAGAAAACTGGAAATTAACATCTCAAGAAAGGCAGTCCTGATGACAACAAAACCACAGCTCTAACTTAAGACAAAGAAGATAAAGAATGTGAATGCACATTACCCGTGTTTAATAGTATAATAGAAGGCACAGTACAAAGTTGAGGATTAGGGTACTTGCTGTTGCTACCACCGGACATACCAAATCCTGTTGTATATAGGGAAAAAAAAATCGTACTTGCAACTTGTCTTTGTCTTCTTTCTCTATTGGGTCCCTGATAACTAGCAACAGTTCCACGCCATTTGACTCTATCTGCTGCTGTTTGCTTCCAGTTGTGTCATGCAGTATGTTTTTATATCTCTTGCACTACCCACCGTGCTTTTTTCAGCTCTCTTATCAGATCACCAAAGACAATATTTCTTGAGTCTGTAGTCAGACATGTGAACTACAGATCAATGCAGGTAAACACGCCAGAATGTTATAGCAAATGAGTATCTATCGGTGGGACAGGATGACGTCATCATTGAAGCTTTGAAGATCCTTTTTTATGGTAAGGTGGTTGATTTTTGTTTTTATACAGGCCCCATCACTGTCTTCTCACTGGATGGTGTTATTGTTAAAGCAGAAAGAACTTATCTGATGCGATGGGTAAGGATTTTTAAAGTTCTCGTGGAAAAGTTATTTTTTCCACTGAGAAGATTCGCTGCATTCTGCAGAAATGAGTAAATTCTTTCTATAATGGGAGAAAAGTACGAACCTGGCAATGCAGATTATATTTTGTGTCATAAATTGTTATCAAGGAAAAATCGTTTTTTTGTCAATTTTGAATATTATTGATAAAATTTCTCTCTCCCTGGCTCCATCCCAACTCATTGTCTGCGAAGACTGTTGGGGTCAGCTCTCCTCGTCCTCAGGTTGTATGCTCTTCTGTCCTGGACTACGTCCCCCAGGCAGTGCCTCTGCATCAGGTTATCTTTTTGCACCACCCATGAATTCTTTGGTCTTCCTCTGGTTGTTAGTCGAGGAAGATCCATGGAGATTGTCTGGTTCGCAATGTGATCGGGTGCTCTGCGTCCAACGTGCCCATACCATCTCAATCGCCTCTCCTCCATCTTGCTGTTGATGTCTGTAACACCCAGGCTTCCACGAATACGTGAGCTTCTTATTTTGTCTCTTAGGGACACACCAGCTATTATTGATAAAATTTGACATATAAAATTTATAAACATAGATAAAATTTAACATATAAAATTTATAAACATTGATTAAATTTAACATATAAAATTTATAAACATTGATAAAATTTAACATATAAAATTTATAAACATTCTTCCAGGGAGCAAGAAGAAAACAGAGCAAGGAATCTTCTTACAGTGTGAACAAATCCATGCCGCAGAAGTACTCAACAGGTGAGAGCATTGATTTTCCTTCTCTTCCATCTGAACTTAGATTAACACAGCCAAAATAAGACTGATTTATCCAATGCTGAGGGACTATTCGCTATTCTTGGGTATGCACTTGCCAGATTACTAGCTAATTTACTCAAATTTGCATTATCACAGGCTGAGTACAAAGCACATATAAATAAGATTATATCTTTGGAAATCTTCTACCTTAATGAATGTATTATTTTTAAAGGCGCTCTGGTATCGGCTGGCTTTAAGGTGTCCACAACAGTAACTGAGGAGAGTCGTGTTGAGATGAAGGAGATCCCTGATGATACTTCTTCAGTCACCAAGTCGCACACCATGGCAACACTAGACATTCAATCACAGTTCAACTCACTCAGAAAAGCATACAGGTATGTCCTAATGTTAATTTTTTACTACTCATCTGTTACTCTTCTTCTCCCTGGCTCCATCCCAACTCACTGTCTGCGAAGACTGTTGGGGTCAGCTCTCCTCGTCCTCAGGTTGTATGTCCCGGACTATGTCCCCCAGGCCGTGCCTCTGCATCAGGTTATCCTTTTGCACCACCCATGAATTCTTTGGTCTTCCTCTGGTTGTTATTCGAGGAAGATCCATGGAGATTACCTGGTTCATCTGTTACTCTAAAAATACTCATCTGTTACTCTAAAAATACAATATTATGCACATTCAGTATTGTTAAAACTCTTTGTATGAACCACGTTGCAACAGTTAATAATAATAATAGGACAATTTATAGAGCAATCCCGAATCAAAGCAATCCCGAGTTAAAGCAATCCCGGGTTCAAGCAATCCCGAGTTAAAGCAATCCCGGGTTAAAGCAATCTCGAGTTAAAGCAATCCCGAGTTAAAGCAATCCCGAGTTAAAGCAATCCTGAGTTAAAGCAATCCCGAGTTAAAGCACTCCCGAGTTAAAGCAATCCCGAGTTAAAGCAATCCCGAGTTAAAGTAATTCCGAATCCCGAGTTAGAGCAATCTCTCTTCAAAGGTGCTCTAACTCAGGATTCTAACCCACTATTATTAACAGATTAAAAATATTACAAAATAAATATAAATAAGTTGAGTGTAAGAATAGGAAAGTGATAACTACAGTCATTAGATTAGGTACTTCCTCGCATCTGCATATGTTCAGCAAAATATATTTGGTAAGAAAACCGCAGAAAACTTACCAAGGGAAGACTAACTACAAATAAATCTTTGTAGATCTTTTGATATGTGATAATAACACATTTGGCTTTAGGTGGAGTCCATTGTATTACGCAGTGTTCAAATGACATCATAAATTTTGATAAAACCTCCCAAAAAGGGTTGTCTTTAAGTGCTTCCTAAAGTTGCACACGCCACCCATATCTCTAACACTAATAGGTAGACCATTCCTCACCACAGGACCAGCAATGGCAAATTTATAATAACCCGTCCTATTGGATTGATTTGGAACAGCCAGTTTATTAGATGAAGAAGAAATCGACCTTAAAGTTCTACTTCAGTCCAAAGAAACATATCTCAAATAAAGATTGGAAAGATACAATGGAGACATCCCATTAAGGGACTTTAATACAAAAGGACAACATTTGAAATCAATCCATTCGCGACATTTAAGCCAGTGCAGACATTTTAGAAGCGGGTTAAGGCGGCAATATTTATGACTACCATATATCAGTCTAGCAGCTGCATTGACAACAGACTGGACTCTAGAAATGTGTGGAGCTTATTTATATTATAGAATAGCATTATTACTCAAGAAGCTAAGTACAAATATAGTAAAAAAAGTTATTTACAGCTACTCTCAGGATGAAGTACGCTACTTACAGCATGTTACTAAAGAGAACAGTGTTATAGAATAAAGAGGTCTTGTGGATGACATATCTTCTCATAGAGTTTCAAAGGTTTCTCTTATCTCTTACCATTTCTTTATTCATAATTTCATTCATTTGGTCTAACTATACTATCTTCTACCATGTCTCCTTTTAACACTTGTAAGCTAACAATCTTCATCCACAATCTTACACTTCTTTCAGTTGTAAAAGGTCTTATGGAGTGTTGTACCACATAGTTTGGCTTATATTGTAGTTTTCATCTTCAGGGCATGTTTGTGATCAACTTGTGATATACACCGGATACCTCTTGTCCTATTGTCCCATGGGCTCATGTTATGGTCGCAAACTGGGATAAACCTATGTGTTCACATTACGGTTGAGACTATGTTATAGATTAAGAGATTCGGCGCACATCCCATTATGGTTATTGATTACAAACAAGCACTGAAGATGAAAACTGTAACACGGTACAACACTAGAAAGTCCTTATACAACTGTTGCAAAGAACCACGAAATCCTCGAAAGATTTAGAACATTACTTTTGTTATCGGCACAAATGTGTTAAAATAGAAAAATATGTGTCAAGTAGATACGAGTAGAACGAAATGGAGATCTGTTCTCTCTAATATACCAATAGAGACATGGCATGATGGTAATGATGATGTTGATGTGTTTTCAAATACTAGGGTGATAACCTCCATAGCGCAGTGATAGAACACTTCTCCCACTCGAGGATTTTGGATTCAATTCCTGATAATAACCGAAATAAGAAAGAGTGTCCCAGTCTGTTTTGGTTAGAAGAAATTCCCATATAACATCTATACAATGAAAGTGTAATATAATATACAATGAAAGTGTAATATAATATACAATGAAAGTGTAATATAATACACAATGAAAGTGTAATATAATATACAATGAAAGTGTAATATAATATACAATGAAAGTGTAATATAATATACAATGAAAGTGTAATATAATATACTTTATCACATTAAACTGAAACTAAATATTTTTTCTCTTTCAGCCAAGAAGACCTAAATGATTGGACAGATGCAGAGAGAAGGATTGGAGAACTGTATGTATAAGTTATACTTTTATTATCCAAAAAATCGTAAATCGTATTTCAGTAACGCAAAAACAAAGTATTTTACAAATTAATATATCTGTTTAAATGCAATGACAAACCCTAGAGCTTTGTTGGTAAGACACTTGTGTGAAATTCGTAGGTTTCAGATTCCATCTTTTGATGGCACCCAAAAAAAGGTCTGAGTCTAGTTTCCAGTTTATCAGATAACAATACTTGTGTGCGCTGATCAATTGCGAGACACTTGTCCAATTGCGATAGTACCATATATCTAACATGTAAAGGGTCTTTCAAATTGAGCGGTTTTTTTAATTCTTAGATAAAACACATATGGCGTCGCGAACTTGCCTGGGTCTTGTGACATTTGAGAAGTGTAATGTATGAGATTTATAAAAATGGAGTCGTATATACAATACAACGCGTTCAAATTGAGAATTATTTTATGTATTGTAATCTCCGGAAACGGTGATGTTAATTGACCACCAAGATCATGTGATCTGACACCGTTGGACTATTTTCTCTGGGGTTACGTGAAAAGCCAGGTCTATAAGAATGACCCCTGATCAATTCCTGAGCTGAAGGACGAAATTATTTGCGTTATTGGTGAGTTAAAACCGCAATTATGCTTAAATGTCATCGAAAATTTTGACAAAAGAGTAAACATCTGTGGAGCTGCAAGAGGTGGACAGTTGGCAGATATTGTTTTTGTGTTTAAATGTCATACATTATACTTCAATGACCAATAAAAAGTTTTTTGAAATCAAAGCAAATTGTGTGTTCTATTCAAGAATTTAAAATATTGAATTAAAAAAACACTCAATTTGAAAAACCCTTTACAATTGTAAACTATGAATAAAACCCTACTGTGAACTATGAATTACGTACATACAGTAGTGATTCATAAGTACGAAATATTTTATATCAAAAAGAGGCAAGTATATCAAAAAGAAAAGTTTATATCAAAAAGAAGAAAATTTACACCAGTAATACGAGGTTGAGACAAATATAAAATATGTATCATGCTTCTTCTTTGTCGTGAACTCAATGCTGAGGAATGTGATCCACAAATAGTTGAGCACATTTGTGTAGTTTTCTTGAGAAAAATAGTGTGGTGGTTTCCCATTGCCTTTCTCATTCCAGTAGATGTCACAAAAATTGTACGCATGTTATTTATAATGTGAACCCTGCTGCCAACATAAAGTACGAGGCATATCCAGAAAGTAAGTGTACTGAATTTTTGTAAGTTACAATTTTTTTTATTTAAACAAAAAAATTACGTGGTTACCGTAGTACATATGTAAGCTATTTTTCGACATATTAGCCATTCCTCTCAATGCAGGTGGTGAAGCGGGGTATCAACTTTTTGATGCCTTCCTCGAAGTAGTTTCCCGCCAACCCCTCCGTCCACTTCTCCACCTCCTCCTTTAGCTCCTCGTCGGTTGAAAACCTTTTTCCACCCATGTACAGCTTCAGGGAGGTAAAGAGATAGTAATCTGAAGGTGCTAGGTCAGGGGAATGCGCGGAATGGTTCAGGACATCCCATTTAAACGAGGCGAGCAGTTCCTTCGTGGCGTTGGCCGTGTGTGGTCTGGCATTGTCATACAGCAGGCAGACTCCCTTTGTCAGCATGCCTCTCCTCTTGTTCTGAATCGCCCTCCGCAATTTTTTTAGGGTCTCACAGTATCTTGCAGAGTTGATGGTCTCCCCTTGAGGCATATATTCAATTAAAATTATGCCTTGACAGTTCCAAAACACGGATGCCATGATTTTCTTGGCTGAAATTGTGGTTTTGAACTTTTTGGCGGAAGGTGAAGAGGTGTGACGCCACTGTTGAGACTGCCTTTTGGTTTCAGGCGTGTAGTGTGCAACCCAAGTTTCATCTCCAGTAACGATGGAGCGGAGAAATTCATCTCCATGGAGTTTGCAGCGCCTCAAAAACTCTTGCCTTTTTACAAAATTTCGCACTTGGTGGGAGATTGGGTTGACATGTTTCACGAAACGTGTTGTCGCGTCGACACTTCTCAACGTACTGATCTCGAACCGGTCTCATTGCGGAGGGGAAGGGTCAGGCTACACGGAAGTATAGCCAACATGTCGAAAATAAAATCCATCCGGTCGTGAGAGCCTCAGTACACTTACTTTCTGGATACACCTCGTATTTTGAGGTGTACTGCACTTGTGTAATATGAAATGTGTACTTGTGTAATAGAAATGTTTTGATATATACTAATGTGAATAGGAATTGGAAGGATTGGTTAGGTAAAACACAGAATCAGAAGTGACTAGCCTCTGTGCCCCTCCACTAAGTTTAGCTTGCAAGCCTACGTAGTTTCCGGGATATGGTCGCAGTCCTTGTACTGACAGCTACTTGGAGTCAAAGGTGAAGAGTTCGAAACGTCAACAGACCAAGGACTGAGCACTTTCTAGGCAACCCTAGACTGGTCAGTACTTTCCACAAGGTTACAGTACCATTTAACATCTTGCCACTCTCCTACTGTATTGTGTAATTTGATAAAACATATAATATATGAAATATAAAAAAATATAAATCAAATAGAGGAAAAAAGCAAGTAAATCAGTGTTATGTAGAATTAACAAAACCTTGTAATGCTATGTTCCAGGACAATGTCAGAGGCCCGCTCGTTCGACGGCACCCTGGTCAAGCCAGCGCAGAAGCTGATGAGGAGCACCACAGGATCCAACAAGTCTTCAGCACACTACACGCAGCATGTCAGTATATCTTTAATATCCTCTCTTCATTCAATTATTCTCTTATCATCATTTCCTATCACAGACAAGTGGAGTATAATATGAGTAGATAACAAGCCAAGTATCATATGGGTAGATACTTTCTTGTTTCTGTCCTACAAGTAGTTTCTTGTTTCTGTCGTAATAAATTTGGCTTAGAAAGTGTTGGGCATTTTGAGCACCCAGCATAAGTTAATATGAATGCTTGGAGGCATTTTCAGTACTGAACATGTTTGTATAGGGTGATTTTATTATGCGATTAATAATGCGATGACTACTCATATTTTACTTCACTTGTCTGTATCCACTCATATTATACTCCACTTGTCTGTATCCACATTAGTGGATACAGACAAGTGGAATATAATATGAGTGGACAAGTGGAGTATAACACGAGTTTGTAATAAAATTTCCTATTGTATGGTTCTCGTATTCTCGCTACATTATGAATTGAACGGCTTGGATAAAAATGAATAAGTTCAAATTGGCCGATTAACAAGTATCGAACGACCCCCGCACACAATGACCGCTTGGCAAGCAATGAGCTAGGGAAGGGTGACAACGTAAACTCTCAAATCAATATGCTTGCGGCTATATACAAAGGACGCAAAATTAATGAAATATATTTTCGTCAAAAAGCAAATCATCCGGCTGTCACCGAGCCTCATTCAAGTCACACCGGAATCTCCAAGCATTAAGCGGCAACCATCCACCTATTTCACAGTATTTTTACTGATGCTGAACAAGGTCAATAAAGAATGCCAAGTTGTAAATCAATAAACAAAATGATGTTAAGCAACTGTCATTTACTACTGATTGTTTTGAATTGAAAATTGGATTTTTTTTCATTGCAGGAAGCAAACACAATGGCGGAGAGGGATTTGGGATCCACCTTCCTTCTTCCGCATGTTCATCTGTATAAGCCAGATATGGTAATTATGCTTTATTTTTTACATAGATTCATGTGTAAAGGAACATCAGAGGTCAATAGGTGGCATATACATAGGTCAGTAAATATGAAATCGGATTTTTTTTTATAGAAAATACACATTGTATGAAAATGGTAAAAAATATTTTATTGGATATATGAAGACGGCTTCAACGCTATGAAAACATATGTACATTACCCGGCGGTAAGTAATACACATCAGGCTTAAGAAAGAGACTGTTGGCCATAATCGGCTATCTTCGGCTTTGTAGAGCGTCGTTTCTGTCGCACAATGCACGAACAAATCGTGACGGAACACGTGTATGAATGACAGAAACGACCTTCTACAAAGCTGAAGTTAGCCGATTATGGCCGACAGCCTCTTTCTTAAGCCCGATGTATATTACTTATCGCCGGGTACTGTAGTTGTATTAAACTTGTATTGTTGTGAGTTAAAAGTCTTTGACAAATGTAAACACAAGAAAAAGGCGCCAATGACGCAGTTTGACAGTCACTACATTGACAACTAGAGCCATATATGAGCAAATTCTGGTTTCATATTTACAGACCTGATAAATGTCAGATAAGAATGTATGGATGTGATGCTGATGACATGGTAGTGTTAACAGAGAATGAAGATGAGTGATATTTTTTATCATCATAATACTGTCTGTCTTTGTGGGTGATTGTCCGTCTTTGTGGGGTTCGTGGGCATGTTCTCGCGTATATGTTTATGGATTTTGTGGGGATGGATAGTCATTTGAATGATTTATGCGACCACGTAACTTGCTTCATTTACTTTTGTCTGGTTGGTTGGAAGAGATTGCCACCTGGCAATACACCCGCCAGATTGTATTGCAATAAAAGTGTTAAATAAATAAATAAATACTAAAGATGTATAAAAGATGTAAATATCTGAAAATGAATGTTGCGAAATCCAGTCATGGTGATATATTGGTGAGTAATGAAAGTAAATGTGATATATTGGTGAGTAATGAAAGATTAGAGCAAGTTAGAGAATTCGGTCATTTAGGTAGTATTTTCTCAGATGATGGAAAAGTTATGAGGGATATCCAACTTCATGTAGCGATAGGAAACAAAGTCAATGGGACATTAAAACAAATATACTCAAATAGGACAGCATTAAAATCTGCTAAGATTGACAATAGCATTATAGTAGCAAATTGGACGTATGGGAGTGAGACGTGGAAAAATACTGACAGAAGATCAAATAAATGCTGTAGAAATACATGCGGTGACTATGTATGAAACAATACAGAATGAAATGATTAGGGATGAATGTGAACTTAAGGCGTGTTGAGTAAGATGAAAATGAGCACGCTGAGATAGTTTGAGCATGCGGAACGAATGAATGAAGAAAGACTAACAAAACAAATATACAGCGCAAATAATAAAGTAAAAATAATAAATAAATATTGGTTTATTGATAGCAACATAGTATTATTATTTATTATTATTATTATTACACATGATAAGAAATATACACAATTTGAGAAAAACAACAGATAATTTGATTTGGACATACAATTTTAATGGATCTGGGTTTGTTGCCTTTCATTTGTCGTATCCCCAGTAAACTAGGCTTTTGCCTGTATCTCACTGAGGATATTTAGCATGAGAAAAATAAATCGATACATAATACATTTAAATATACTTCAAGAACACATAAATTGCAGAGAGTACATTAAAGGCAGAAGCTATGTGAGTGGAAGGTGTTGTAAAAGAAAACCAAAGAGGGTATGGTTGGATCAAGTGAATGATATTTTGAAAGAAGAAAAAGTAAGAAAGTAAGCGAAATCGCAGGAGTTGCATGAGAAGGTTGCGTGAAATATGTGTGTAGAGATTAAAAAGTCCGCTGCTCTGTCTTCTCTGCCTATCCCAGCAGGGAAGTGGCGTGATTTAATTTGAGAGTAACTTAAATCATGGCTTCATCAAATTTATTCAATTCCTCAGTGAGATACAGGCAAAAGCCTAGTTTACCGGGGATACGACAAATGAAAGGCAACAAACCCAGATCCATTAAAATTGTATGTCCAAATTAAATTACCTGTTGTTTTTTTCGCAAATTATGTATATTTCTTGTCATGTGTAATAAATAGAAATAAAAATTAATTTTGTCCCTTTTTTTTGGTTTCAGGGCAGTGATGTTTCAGAATTTGACTCGCTTTAAAGATGCTCTGAAGAGAAAGGATGTTGTTAGATGTCATGGACAATATAGAATTTCAAGTTTTTTTGTGACCACAAACAATAATATATCACATAGAAATATTTATATTCATTTGAAGATATGTAAAATGTTCTTAACTCGAAAAAACTATTTTATCCTGGCCTTGGAATAATTAGAAAGGTGTTTGGAAACGAGATGAAGTCATGCTCTACGTATAAGAAATATCACGCACATCTTTAGTATTATGATGACAAATTATTTAACCTTTTTTTTTAATTTGGGTTTATAACAAATCAATTATTTTACTTTTTACAATGGGAGAATATTTGTACAAAATTGTACGCAATTGTATTAATAAATACGAGTATGTCAGATTTCATCGAGAATTGTCACAAGTGTTCAAATAAATGTTTCGATAGACATTTGAAATTTGATTATTCAACTTGATTTGGCCAAGTTATTAATTGAACAATTGGCCATTCAAATTGAGCGGTTTTTTTTATTCATTTTTTTTTAATTCTTGAATAAAACACACAATTTGCTTTGATTTAAAAAAAACCTTTTATTGGTCATTGAAGCATAATGTATGAGATTTAAACGCAAAAAACGATAGCGGCCAAATGTCCACCCCTTGCAGCTCCACAGATGTCAACATTTTCGATGACATTTTGGCATAATTGCGGTTCTAACTCACCAATAATGCAAATAATTTCACCTTTCAGCTCAGTAATTGATCGGGGGTCATTCTTATAGACCTGGATATTCACGTAACCTCAGAGAAAATAGTCCAACGGTGTCAGATCACGTGATCTTGGTGGCCAATTAACATCACCGTTTCCGGAGATTACAATACATAAAACAATTCAACAATTTGAACGCGTTGTATTGTATACGACTCCATTTTTATAAATGTTACATATTACACTTCTCAAATGTCACAAGTCCCAGGCAAGTTCGCGACGCCATCTATGTTTTATCCAAGAAATAAAAAAACTGCTCAATTTGAAAGATCTTTAGAAAAAAAATAGTTATATTTCTAATTTTTGACATAAAACAAAATGTAAAATGATTCTATTATATAATACATATACTCACTGTAAATATATCCAATTCTGATGTAGACAGGACGATATGAGTTACTGTAGTTTGCCACACTGTATCGATGGATAGCCCCTAATATGCGCCTTACACCACACAATATAGTGTAATTGGCAGTGAAAGTGTATAGCTTAATATTTTCTCAATCAGTTCCAATATACTATAAAGGAACCGAATCTTCTAAAAGCTTACAAAAAATAGTTACATAGTCATTTGTTAATTGACTGCTCAAAATTATTCTGGAATTGTTAAGATATTTTATAGAAAAATGTAGCACACTTCTTGGTAGCGAGGACACAACTTTGTATAGACTCAGACAATGTCACTTTTACTGCCTCAGATATTAGAATATTGGCTCTTAGGCCTCGGCCAGTGTTGCCAGCCTTTAAGACTATTCCGCCATAAATATAAAGGTATTTGCTGTGTGTAATGTTGTTTCTCTTATTGTTGTTTTAATTTTGGTTGTTTTTGTATTTGTGTTTCTGTGTGTTTTTCTTTGTTTTTGTTTTTTTTTTTTTTTTTGTTTTTGAGTTTGTTTTGATTTTTGTTCTTATGATTGTGTGCAGTATATTGTGGGATGAATATTTTTGGTCTTTCTGGAGCGATAATGTGTGAGGAGTTGAGTTTCGCAAGATGTTTCCAGTTGTAGTTAAGTGTCACTGTTTGTCAGGTTGATGAGAGCGTGCAACGGGGTTTTTTGTGTTATCAAAAATCGGAAAGAAGTATCGATTTATTTTTTCATGCTAAATATCCTCAGTGAGATACAGGCAAAAGCCTAGTTTACTGGGGATACGACAAATGAAAGGCAACAAACCCAGATCCATTAAAATTATATGTCCAAATCAAATTACCTGTTGTTTTTTTCTCAAATTGTGTATATTTCTTGTCATGTGTAATAAAAAAAAAAAAAAAAAAAAAAAAAAAAAAAAAAAAAAAAAAAAAAAAAAAAAAAAAAAAATGTAACTTGTATTAAAAATCTTGGAACTATTTACAATGGCTAATTGACATTTCAACTCTGCTAAGTTTGAAATAAAATCATTGTTTTAAATATACTCTATAGTTGAAAATTTATCAATGTCTATGGTCTAGTTAGCATTCTTGTTTCCAGCAGATTCTCCTTATGAGCTGGCTTAATTTTTACACTTCACAATATAGAGTGATTGGCAGTGAACGTGTTAAGCCAAATAGAAATATTTGTTATTTGTCTATGCCTTATTAAGAAAAGAACTTCCTAAGATATCTGTAACCGAGGCATCTCGCTTAGTAAAGAACTTCCTAAGATATCTATAACTGAGGCATCTCGCATAGTAAAGAACTTCCTAAGATATCTGTAACCGAGGCATCTCGCTTAGTAAAGAACTTCCTAAGATATCTGTAACCGAGGCATCTCGCTTAGTAAAGAACTTCCTAAGATATCTATAACTGAGGCATCTCGCTTAGTAAAGAACTTCCTAAGATATCTGTAACCGAGGCATCTCGCTTAGTAAAGAACTTCCTAAGATATCTGTAACCGAGGCATCTCGCTTAGTAAAGAACTTCCTAAGATATCTGTAACCGAGGCATCTCTCTTAGTATTGAACATTTTACAAATCTACAAACATCTTCGGTTTCGTTTCACATCAACAGGTTCTTTTTAAATCCTAGTCACAAATGAAAACAGGATCACAAACACAACCCAAATATGACTTTTATTTTAGTTTTAACTATTTATAGTATTATTTATTTTATTTATTCACTGTTTATTTGAATTATTTATTTTTAGATATTTATGAAAATGCTGAAACTTAATATTCGACAGAGAAATTATAATATGCAAACAATTAATTATTTTTCCTTCTCAAATATTATTTCAATTCTCGAATTGAGATTTTAATCATTCCATTAATCTTGAACTTATGTCGAGTTCACATTAAATTGCTAACCTTTTCTCGATTTTTAACGAATATCCACGTTTTGAAAATTACACGGCAAGCACTTGAACTGTTATAAAATCTATGATTTACATTATACCAACTGACAATATTGGGAAAATAAAAAAATGAAAATATTCGGGCAATACTTGGCCTGTTTTTCACCCTTATATAAATTTAGATATAAATAAATAAATAAGAAGGCCCTGCATTCCAACTTTGCACCTAGCCCTGCAATTTTTCAGATCGGTCCTGATTCTGCCAATCACAAATGGTTGCTTACCAAATGTAATTTGTTTTTTTTTTTTTTAATATGTATACAGAAATAAACAATAGTTATTGTTTGATATAATATGAATAAGACACATAAATTAAAAGATAAAACTCTTTTTGAATTTAAGTTTCAGCTAAAATATTGTATAATTATGTCGCTGTGAACTGTCACAAATTTAATGGCATAATTTAAGTACATTTAAGTGCATTTATATATTATAAAGTAACCAAATTTTCTAATACAAGAATGTAAGGTTACAGGAAATAGTTATATAGTTATTTATTAATTGACTGCTCAAAATTATTTTGAAACTGTTAAGATATTTAATAGAAAAATGTAGTATACTATTTGATGACGAGGACTCGACTTTATAGACTCAGACGATGTCGCTTTTTATTAACTAAGATATTACAATATTGGCTCATCAGGCCTAGGCCGGTGCTGCCAGCTTTATAAGGCAATACCCCCATAAATATAAAGATAATTGCTGAGTGTAATGTGACATGTTTTAAAAATCTATGAACTGTTTAACAAACACTGTTTACAATAGGTAATTGATATTCGAACTCTGATAAGTTGTAAATAAATACATTACTTAAAATATAATCTACATTTAAAAACTTATCAAGGTCTATGGTCTTATGGTTAGAATTTTTGTTTCCATCAAATTCTCTTTACGGTCTGGCTTAACTTTCAGACCAAATTTCATCTGAATTTGTAATTTTCTATAACTCGTTAGTTCATCATCATCTATAAACCAAAATGAGTCTTGACTGCTTGCAGGATTCTCTGCCACTTACCTTTCTCAGCAGCATTCCTTCTCCAATCAGTTAGACTCAATATGCAGCAGTTTTTCCCATTCTCCTATGTCTCATTGAATCACTAAACAAAGCCTTCATTGTAGAATCGGTGTCCTGCATATGGTATAAATACTAAACTAATGCAGAGGAGCTATTTTTGTTAGTTGCTATATCTTATTAGATGTTTTACATAAATTCATTTAATAGCATTATCTGGCAATAAAAAGAAAAACAGGGCTAGATAAAACGTGCTTGAAAATTATCTTTGCACCTTGAATGTCACTCGGAACCTTTACAATGAACATTTTGATGTATATAATAGCTTATACACGAATATTCATGGAGGTACCATCCATCCACAAGATAGGCTGATTATCTTACAATAGGATAATTGACATTTAGCACATTGACTGCTGAATAACAGTGATACTAAAAATTTGGACCATATTTAAATCTTTTAAAAAATAGTAAAAAGTGCATAGAGCAGGTATAATTCATTGTCATTTATTCTTACAAACTCTATCAGCAAAGTTAGGTCACTCCCAGCTCCCTTATTTTTTTAATGCATCCAAATAAATTTGAAATAGAACAACAATGGGCGTTTTGAGCACCCAGCAAAAGGTTATACGAACACCTATAGACATTTTCAGTACTGAATGTGTTAAATCATCATTATTGGGTTACATGTTTAAAATACAATTTTAAAGACACAATAAAATCTGGGATTATAAATCCTATGAGATATATCATTTTCGTTGCTTGAACACTTGACCTAGCCTTTTTTAATAAATTTTCTAACAATTGGTAGAATTCAACAACCAGTTCAGTGTGGTATCGCTGAATTTAACAACTAGTTCGGTGAACCATAGCTGAATTTAACAGCTAGTTCGGTGAACCATAGCTGAATTTAACAACCAGTTCAGTGAACCATGGCTAGATTTAACAACCAGTTCTCATAAACAAACCAGTACAAACCGACTGGATGATACAATTTGAATTTGCTACATCACTTTCTATATATTTGTGTTGTACATCACTTTCTATATGCTTGTATTGTACATCACTTTCTATACGTTTGGTTTCTGTGAAAGTTGATCGTGGCTACAATTATATGCATTATTTGAGTAATTTTATGTAATTTCTATGAAACTGTATAATTATTTTTTATTATAAAATGTAGAACAAATAGTTAATAAGTATTTTTGAATGTGTGTTATTTATTTATGAAAATATTTTATTAACTTATTGAATTGCCATATTATTTTACGGTAACTGAAATGTACGTAAGTTTAAGGTTGTTTATTTATTTTTGTATTGTATATTAATTTTTTAAGACATTTAGTTTGAATTTAGATAAAAATAAATTAAATTATTTATATATAACTTTGTAATTTTTTTTATTCCGTATTTGTTGTGTGGACAAACTTACCTTTAAAATTCCTTTACACATGACCATATGTGAATAGATATTAAATAACTAAAGTGATATAAGACATCCTTGCTTTATACCTATTTGGTGATATTAAATCACTCAGTAAAGGCACCATTCACAATGCTTTCGGCATATCACAATGCAATCATCATCATCTCACCCTACACAAGTGGTTTTTTAAGCTTTTTCATTTCACAGTGCCCTTCGAGTTTCAAGATTTTTTTACACCACCCTAAATTATCTCATCAATAAAAAGTGGGATAGGTGAATCTGTTTTTTATCATAACTTCTCAAATTTTACTACACTCATTTCTTGTTTCATGTTGAGATTTTAGCGACATTATTTTTTTATAAAGACTACTGCCAAAAACCCTGCTTCGTAGCGATCGTAAATGGAATCACGATTCTCTCAGCTCCACTCAGCAAAGAACATTCATCCTTTACTGATATCCAAAACTCGACCTTTTTTAATGTATTCTTACGAGACAATTTAATCAGACTCTTATAAAGCATCAGTTAGATGTCACTTGCCAAACATTGTAACCAACCGTACATCAGTGCATTAAATTAAGATTACCTGGAATTATCAAATGTTTTTCATATCCCGTGGAACCCCTGAAAATATCACGGCGGCCCTATACGTTCCATCAGAAACACAGGGATGCATAAAACGTCTCCATTCAGGTCAGTCCACAGTCTAACTCGCCACATTCTCCCATATCAAGTCGTCATAATTGCCTACTCCGATCTAGTGTCATCAAAGGATAGTTTTGCTATATTCGAAGTTTTCTGTGAAAGTACTAACAACTTGCTATGCTATTTGAACTCTTTAAGCCACTTTATAAGTATATTTACTGCTCTACAAATCATTTCCCTTCTCCCGTGACAACGGACCTTAAGTCTACTGTTGCTAAATTTATTTTTACACTCGGGCGTGTCCCCACCGGAGTACATGACATTGAACTCATAAAAAAGTAAAGAAGATTTCGATCTTCTAGTGTAGATCGTGCTGGATGGAAACTTATTTTGCCCCCATAACAACATGGGTGGTGGTGGTGGAATTGAACATGTTAAGCCCAGACCGATAATCCCCCTACCGTAACACCAATGTATAATGTAGGATGGGCGTTCCGACTTATCGAGCCCCATGGAGACGATAAACAGGTCTAATAACCTCCAGTGCCTCACCTTTATTGTGGACGTCATAGGCTGCTGTTTCATTACCCACATGATCATCTTACTTGACACCCATCATTCTTTTAAAGTATCTGTTCTCAAAACATTAGTATTCAGGACTATATACAGTAAAATAGGAAAGATGCAAACAGTTGACGTTTCATCTTCATGATAAATACTTCACGCCAACGGCAGCTGTTCTCAAGGTGCATTGGTGCGCTGAGCACCAACGCACCTCAAGACGCTGAGCGAATATGAAATATTTGTATGAATTTCTTAAGAACTATCGCTGTCTCACGGTTTACTGTATGTCTCTGTCTGCCCTATATGAATCTGCGTTTCCGTCCCGTGCATATTCGAAATTGCTCCGGTATGAATTGGCAAACTTGGCCGGTCAATTTGAAAGGAATATTTTTTGAATTTTCACTTAAATAAAAATCCTCGTACAATTTGTCAATATTCTTATACATATTTAATCTATACAAATATTTAACATTTTTGGAAGTCATGTTTGCGAATATATAATTTAATTATTGCAAATTATTTCTCCGGTTCAGCGCACCTCGAGACCAGCCGGCGCTGCTTCACGCCACTATGATGTCCATGTTGAAAAAAAATTAACACACAGCGGAAGTCTTTACAATTTATAAACTTTAAACTGCAGATCCCAATAACTGAATTAGACTATGGTCCGATTCAGTTATTGGTATCTGCTTTTGACTTTTGTCAAATAGAAGAAAAATTATTGACCTTTCATTATTTAAAGCTGTCAGTTCGTCTCTCAAAGTCCTGAACTAGCTCAGCTTGTCATGATACATGTTCCTTATACTCACCTTTCAAAGTCCTGAACTAGCTCAGCTTGTCATGATACATGTTCCTTATACTCACCTTTCAAAGTCCTGAACTAGCTCAGCTTGTCATGATACATGTTCCTTATACTCACCTTTCAAAGTCCTGAACTAGCTCAGCTTGTCATGATACATGTTCCTTATACTCACCTGGCAAAATATTAGGTCGGTGCATAGTTAACGATCGTTTTACCAGTTCCCTTTGAATCTGTCAATTTTGTTTACTAATATATTCCTTACTATTTAAGTAGTAAAAATGCGTGTCGATAACCACCTTCATATT
Organism: Odontocerum albicorne; assembly: GCA_949825065.1. Lineage (NCBI taxonomy): Eukaryota > Metazoa > Arthropoda > Insecta > Trichoptera > Odontoceridae > Odontocerum > Odontocerum albicorne. The sequence continues at coordinate 16,206,131 of OX463864.1, read as the reverse complement.
CGTCATATCATCGTTTATCACTTCGAAAAAAGGATAGACTAACCTGACCTAACCACCTTCATATTCGTCATATCATGCTTTATCACTTCGAAAAAAAGGACTGGACTGACCTGACTTAACCTCACCTAATCACCTTGATATTCGTCATATGCTTTATCACTTCGAAAAAGGATAGACTGACCTGACCTAACCACCTTCATATTCGTCATATCATGCTTTATCACTTCGAAAAAAGGATAGACTGGACTGACCTGACATAACCTCACATAATCACCTTCATATTCGTCATATAATGCTTTATCCTTCGAAAAAGGATGTACTGCAGCAGTCATTACTCGATGTCAACTAATTCTTTGACGAAGCAACGATCGGTGAGCCAAGTTCGAAAATGTTTCAATCGTTTCAAATCCAGCGAAACAAGCTTAAAAGATGAGGAAGGGAAAATTCATTGGTCTGATTTTGATTATCAGGCTCTTCAGATAGCTGTGGAAGAAGACGCTTTGACAAGGATGCTGGCCACACAATTCAATGTCAACCATTCCACGATCGTCAGGCACTTACTATACATCTGTTTTGTTAGTCTTTCTTCATTCATTCGTTCCACATGTCCAAATTATCTCAAAGTACTCTTCTTCATCTTACTTAATATATTAGCCTTAAGCTCACATTCATTCCTAATTAAATACGCCTTAAGTTCACATTCATTCCTAATTAAATCCGCCTTAAGTTCACATTCATTCTTAATTAAATCCGCCTTAAGTTCACATTCGTCACTTCATTGTTTTCTGTCATACATTGTCACCCTATGTATTATTTTCAGTGCATGCATTTCTAAAGCATTTATTCAGTCTTTTTCATACACCAAATTTGGTACAAAAATACTTATTGATTCATTTAGTATTAACATTATAGAACTCTTTTTTAACAGCATGATTAGACACGTATATTTGAAAAAATTCTAAACAATAAACTTAAATTAAAGTGACAGGCCTGTTTCCCTTTACAAAAGCATTATCAAACAGTTTGATAATGCTTTTTTAAAGTGAAACAGGCCTGTCATTTTAATTTATGTTTATCGTGTAGAATTTTTCCACATTTAAGGTGTTAACCCTACAGTGCGCAATGATGCACATGTGAATCAACCAAAGTTTTTCTAAATATTTTTGTGTTGAGTGGTATAAACAACGACTCACGCGCTGTTACTAATATGATACAATAATCTCCATGCTTTAAAACCACATAGGTTTAATAGGAAACTGTTTTACCGGTCAATTTGGCAGTTGAAGTTTGACTTGTTGCGAGTAGATGACTTTTGTGATTTGTTCCAGTTTGAAATCAAATTACTTTATTATTGGTGATCAATGTAAGTTTTTTTTTTTTCTTTTATTCTTTAGTACATATGTGTAAAATAAGTGAAATAAAATATATAATTTCATTTATATCATATAATTAACTTACAAATGCGCAGTGATTCATATACGAGGCGTATCCAGAAAGTAAGTGTACTGAGGCTCTCACGACCGGATGGATTTTATTTTCAACATGTTGGCTCCACTTCCGTGTAGCCTGACCCTTCCCCTCCGCAACGAGACCGGTTCGAGGTCAGTACGTTGAGAAGTGTCGACGTGACAACACGTTTCGTGAAAAATGTAAATTCAATCTCCCGCCAAGTGCGAAATACGCGGCGTCATCCGTTATCTCGTTTGGAAGGGAAAACCTCTGGTTGAGGTTTATAATGAGGTGAAAACTGCATATGGTGATAAAGCTTTGAATCGTACGAGTGTGTACAAGTGGTGTCGCGAGTTTAAAAACGGTCGTACGTCTGTGCATGATGATCAGAGGAGCGGAAGACCTTCAATTGTGACTGACGAAATTGTTTTGAGACTGTCAAGGCATAATTTTAATTGAATATATGCCTCAAGGGGAGACCATCAACTCTGCAAGACACTGTGAAACCCTAAAAAAATTGTGGAGGGCGATTCAGAACAAGAAGAGAGGCATGCTGACAAAGGGAGTCTGCCTGCTGCACGACAATGCCAGACCACACACGGCCAACGCCACGAAGGAACTGCTCGCCTCGTTTAAATGGGATGTCCTGAACCATCCCGCGCATTCCCCTGACCTAGAACCTTCAGATTACTATCTCTTTACCTCCCTGAAGCTGCACATGGGTGGAAAAAGGTTTTCAACCGACGAGGAAGTAAAGGAGGAGGTGGAGAAGTGGACGGAGGGGTTGGCGGGAAACTACTTCGAGGAAGGCATCAAAAAGTTGATACCCCGCTTCACCACCTGCATTGAGAGGAATGGCGACTATGTCGAAAAATAGCTTACATATGTACTACAGTAACCACGTAATTTTTTTGTTTAAATAAAAAAAATTGTAACCTACAAAAATTCAGTACACTTACTTTCTGGACTTACCTAGTATGAACCATACTCTTTTTTTTTTTAAATATAAATATATAAAAACAAAAAAAATGTTTTATTGTATTTTTTATGTTCCAGTACATATTTAATGCATAAATATATTTTTATTTTTTAAATTAAAAAAATTGGGCATTGTAGGGTTAAATCATTCTGTTCACTAAAATACTGTTCATCTCAATAGAGTTTGATACTGTTCGGTTTAAGTATATATATATATATATGTTTTAGAGCCCCATTGACTTTGTCTTATCACTGTCACTATTAACCCTTTTAATCCCAGCATATTTTGCACAAAATGTGCGAAAAATCCCAAGAATTTTTTGGCAAAAAAACAGTAGTTTATATTTTATTTTTTATCTCGGTTAATATTTAGTTTTAAAACCTATTTTTTTGTGGAGACCTCCGTGTAGAGTGTAAAATAATAAGTAATTTTCATATTTCATAAAAAAAAAATGTTATTTTTTTTTATTCAACATAAAAACTTGTATAAAAACTTTGAGGTTGATAATCGGCCCCGTGGGATTTTTCGCATACACCAGTTACGACCGATAATCGGCCCCGTGGGATTTTTCGCATACACCAGTTACGACCGATAATCGGCCCCGTGGGATTTTTCGCATACACCAGTTACGACCGATAATCGGCCCCGTGGGATTTTTCGCATACACCAGTTACGACCGATAATCGGCCCCGTGGGATTTTTCGCATACACCAGTTACGACCGATAATCGACCCCGTGAGATTAAAAGGGTTAATCAATACTCTTCCATCAATTTTATTGTCTTGAATTGCTTCCCTATATGCGATTTACTTTTCCTTTCACACTTTTCTATCACCATGACTTAGGTTTGACAACATTCATTCTCAGATATTTCTCTTCTCTTCTCTTATAAACAGTAATTCATCTTTATTATCCGCTAATACTACCAATGTGATAGTTAAAATATGTCAAAAAGATAATATAAAATAATAACAATAAAGATTATAAAGGCTCGGAAGAATTGAGAAAAAAAAATAACGGATAAATTTGTAAATATGTCTGTATTTTGAAGCCAAACACGAATCAATCATACATGTTTCTCCGACATTACACGTCTTTATAAGACATTCCATTCCTCAACACGCACGTATATATCCATTGACAAATTGCGCATTTCCAATTTTTCAACTTTGTTCACCAAAACTCCCTCCGTTCCAATATCAAGCCTCGCTCATCATGTGTACGTGTATTTGTCGTATATCATTTCATTTCTCTTTATCGACAAATCAATCTCTTATATATTGAGGCATTATAATTTATTTAAATTTTTTTTAATAAAATTCATAATAAATCTTAGAAACTGCTTTTTTTTCTTCATAATTGATTCAATAAATTAATTTTCTTTTATCAAATTAATTTATTAATTTCATAATTCAGTGTTTGTTGCTTCAATTAAATTTGTGTAATAATTTTAATTTTTTATTTATTTTGATTCAATACATTCTGTACTGACTGGAGCATTGCCGGTGACGTTGGCTGAGAAACCCGGTGGCAGCGGTATGCTGGCGTATTTGTTATTCTGTCCCATTTTCACGTTGCCCTGAATCTGTGATGCATTTGTGTAGAAGCCATTTCTGTTCTGGAAGTTGATGTGATTTATGTTTTCCGAGGGCATCATCCAGAAGCTGCCTGGCTGCTGTCCCTGCGATGCCTGCTGTTGGGCAGCCATCAGCTTCCTCTGCTGCTGCTGGAACTGTTGCTGTTGGGTTGACATCATGTGCTGTGGTGGGAGCGCCATGCCGTTGTGATGACGAGTGTCCTAGAATCGTATTAAACTTATTTATTTTCCTGTTTATTTATTTTTACAAAAATATTCCATTCCAGTTATGCCTTTTGACTTTTTGCAAGAGATCAACCAACTATATCTTCCAAGTGCAAGAGATCAACCAATTAAACCTCTCTAAAGTTCTTTGGATGTATTTTCGGATATGAGAATTAATGGTATATGGAAAATATTCCATTCCAGTTATACCTTTTGACTTTTTGCAAGAGATCAACCAACTAAACCTTCCAAGTGCAAGAGATCAACCAATTAAACCCCTCGAAAGTTCTTTGGATGTATTTCCGGATATGAGAATTAATGGTTTTTGGAAGTGTGCCAGGTAGAAAAATGAGAGGCCAAAAACCTTATAAATAATTTGACTCGACTTAATGAATGATATACTCAGTGTTGTGTTGTGTGTAAAAAGTGAAAGGCTGTCCTCCTTGAGAACAGGATATGTCTGTGAGGACAAATATGGGCATTATTAAAAAAACCTTTCGACATTAAAAAATAAATATAGAATCACTAATATGGTAGTGTATCATAATGTGATGAGTTTAACATTAATACGACGATAGTTAAGTCACACGTTAGCTTACAATAATGTGACAATGGTAGAGGAAAATAGAGTAAAGAGTAGTAGAGCAAAATAGGTAGGTAGCTTAACGTAATGTGACGATGGTAAATTAACATGTTAGTTTAACAAAGTGTGACGATAGTAAAGTCACATGTTAGCTTACAGTAATGTCACGATGATAAAGTAAAATATTACTTTAACGTAACAATGGTAAAGTCACATGTTAGTTTAACATCAATATGGCGATTGTAAAGTCACATGTTAGCTTAGAGAAATGTGACGATAGTAAAGTAAAATATTTATTTAGCGTAATGGGACATTAGTTTAACATTAATGTGGCGAGAGTAAAGTCACATGTTTGTTTAACGTAATGTGACGATGGTAGTCATATGTTAATTTAACATTGACGTGGATAGTAATAAAGCCATATATTAGTTTAAAGTAACATTTGACGACCTCTGTGACTTAGTTGGTAAGATGCCTATCTTCCGACCCAAGGTTGCGGGTTCGATTCTCACTGGTTTTTTAAAAAAGAAAAAGTTTTCAGTCTGGTTTCACTTAACTCTTTCACGGCTACGGACCACTTAAATGGCCCATACATAATACGTGCCGTCCTGGCGAGCGGCCTTTTAAGTGGCCACTAACTTTGCGTGTCGATATCTCGGCCAAAATTAAATCTTCTTTAAAATTTTTAACCTGAATATAAGACAAAACGTGTCCTCTAGTGACCTCTCTTTTAAAATCATCAAAACTTCAAGTACTTGATCCATAAGAAGGATTTAAACAGACCTCTTGCAGGCCGTCGATATTTAAAGCATTTTGAATAATCGCGCCACGCGTTCGGGCGATCCGAAGGTCATGTTTCTAATGACGATTGCTCCCGATCAATATGAAGTATTATGGGTCGATATTTTTTTTGTAAGTACGCGTATTGCGTATTGAATTAATTGCCTTTTTCATTGTTTATGGATTATTGTTTTCTTTGTATAATAAACATACTTTTATTTGTATAATAGTGTTATAAGAATATTTTCTAATATTACGTGTGTATAGTGTCAGCTAAAAAATGCATCGGCCCACAGTTCGACAGTACTCAGATTCGGGATAATGGTGAGTCATATTTTTATGTAGATACAATATAAATTTATTGACTTAAAACACCGCCGCCTGTGGGACACACGAAAGATACTCGAGCCATCGCCGTAAAAAGGTTAAGGCTTCAAAACCATATTTCTACATTTTCTACCATGAAAGTGTTATAGATGACTCCCTCAGGCGCTGTTACAGTTGCCAGACATGCTTTGTTTAATAATAGTGGGTTCGAATCCTGAGTTGGAGCGCCCTTGGGGAAAGTTTGCTCTCTAAACAATAAATAACAATTTATTTTATTCCCACATTATATATAATAATAAGTACAAGTGTATCAAAAAATTAATGAATGACGACTAACAAAACAAATATATTGGTAATGTGAGAGGAACACCTGGAAAAGTATGGTCAGATCAAGTGAATGATTTTTTGAAAGAAGGAAATGTTAACTCAGAGAAAGTTGTATGAGAAGTGAGAATGAATGACGAAGAAGGGAAGGATGTGTGTGTCAAGATAGGAAAGTCTGACCCTTAGTCCTCTCTGTCTACCCTGACAGGGAAATGGCGTGATTTGTAGTTCTTCCGATTCGACTTTAGGTGTAGTGTATTGAACGACATTCGGCTTTAGGTGTAGTGTATTGTACGTGTATGAAGATCGAGGGATGAGTGTATTGAAAGTTGAAGGAGGGCAGAGGATAGTCCGAAAATAATGCAATCGATAGTCACCTGTTGCTGTTGCTGCTGTTGTTGCACGGAGAGTGCCCTGAAGCGCGCCAGCAGGGAGTGCTGAGCCTGTGCAGAGGGCGCGTTGCTACACATGCCCGAGACAATGGCCGGGTCCAGCTGGGTCCAGTCTGACACCAAGCCCCCGTTGCCCGCTATTCCTGCTTAATACGAAACACACAATAGTCAGTTAGTAATATACACATGCAAGCAGGGGCGGCTCGTCTTTAAGGGCAACCGGGGCACTCCCCCACACATATTTCTCCTAATAAAAAAAAAATATCATAATTAGCTGAAATGTTTTTGGAATTATTTACACGTAATGATTTATAAATATTTGAAAAAAAAAACGATATTAACTTATTACTGGTAAGTATGTAGGTGTGAAATAAATACGCACACGATGTACGAAATACGATGCACGCATACAACTAAACGAGTTGCGGCGGGGCAGTTTTGTATCTGCCCTGGTCACGCGGTCGCTAGCTTCAGTTTAGCAGTTGCACTGACGCGAACGAATTGTGTTTGGTCAGATAGTGGATGTAAAGAGAAAAGTTCCGTGTTACCGTATACAGAAGGTCGCTTTTCGTTTGCTGCGTAAAGATCTGTTTGGGGCAGAAATACGCTTGCCCCGCTGGTCTACCGTATATTCTCTACTCGATTCGAAAAATAAACGACATCGTCAAAGTTTTTCGACATTTCAACTATATTTTGAGAGGTATGCTTAAATTTTCAATCACTATTTATATTATTTTTATTAATCATATTATACTTTTTATTAATCATATTTTTGCTTTTTTATACATAATATTTTTTATTAATCATATTATTGCTTTATTAGAACACAATGAACTAAGTCAATAATTTGTTAAAAAAGTCATTTTCGTCATCAAGTTCGGAAGAAAAATTAGAAATAAAGAGACTCGGTGCACGTCAACCAAGAAATATACAGATTTTTAACGAGATGGAAAAATCAACAGAAAGTTCAGTTTAACCTGGTTTGACAAAATAGCGTTGCTAACTTGTAAGTGAAGAAAAGAAATCTTTTTTCTGTTTTTTCTGTCTTTTATTTTCCCGTTTTCCAACATATCTGAATATTTAAAATCTAAAGTATTTCACCAAAAGCATAAACGAACACCGTAGAAATGATTTAGCATGAAAAAAAAATCGGCATATCTCAAGCCCCACTCTTTTCAGGCCGGCAGTCAACGTGTTAACAAGTGATTTTCCACACGAAAGTCTAATGTGTTACCGCACAGCTACGCACCCCATAGAATTCCCTTAAGGAGAAGAACTTCAATTCTCTGAAAGTTTACAAAAACCATCTGGAGTAGTTGTCGCCCCGAAAGATTTGAAGTTTTGGGATGATAGAATTTTAAAGATGGCGTAAGACAGTGGAACAAAATGGTGCATACATTATAGAATAAAGTTACATATAAAAAGAGAGAATAATTTTCTAAATCAAATATGCCGATAATGAATACTGAAGTTACGAAATTTTCAGTGTACCGGACAGGTACAAAGACTGTAGATAGGTGGTTGGTTGCCGCGTAGCGCCCAGAGAATCGAGGTAGCGAATTCCGCAGCGAAGATCCAGCAGAAGAAGAAGAAGAAGAGCAGGGAGAGATTCCTCTCAGGCAGTCGATGTAGGGTAGCGGGTCTTGAGTAAAAACACGGTAAAATCGGTATTACTGAGAATGTATTTCAATGAAGAACCGAGAAGTCATTTCCAAATTGGGGGGCCCTCTATATTAATGGTCAGTCGGCCGTCGCAAGCGCCCATTGCCCGCGAAATACAACAACTTTCGGGGTTTGGGCCCTGCTTACGCCGACTGAGCCCGGAACTACTCCGATCGCACCGCTTTGCAAGTCACTTATTTCCAGCGCGGTCGCGAATGCGATCGGAGTCAAACAAACATACATATAACATAGTAAAATACAAGGGTTTACATATATACAAATACAGGAACATTAGTTATCATAACATACAAGTTTAATAATACAGATCTACACACAGTGTCCTTTTCATATCACATACACACACACACGGGTGACGGCATACGTCCGATACATTCAGTATTTGAATATTTTTTTTCGAATTGAACGAACTTACATAAAATAATGATTAATAATAAATCCCGTTTCATAAAAAAATAAAAATTCCGGTATTTGGCCGAAAATAGCTGCAATGGGGATCCGAATCAACAACAGGCCTTGATGACATAAGCATTATATAACAAAAATAAGTTTTTTTTTACACTTTATTATTCTCCCAAATTTTGTATAAGGAAATATTTTTATATTCCACTGTATTTCGTTGCATTGAGATTTGATCTATATTATTCTGTCAAAAATAGCAACAGTGTCACACAAATTCAAAATTGAACCAAGATGTATTACCTGCATTGGGCTGCGGCCTGGGCACCCCAATACCAAAGGCATTCATGTGTGTGAAGCCCGGGGGAGGGTGACGACTGCGTCGACCCACGCACTCTCCACTCTCGCCACTAAAACAAACACAAAACATTACTAACCTTTTTTTTAGTAGATACCACATATCAGTATTTCATCAAATTTACTTCAAAATACATTATTTTTCATATTTACACAATAAACAGTTCTCTTTATCAAGATTGCCTCCTTATATTCCAGCCCTCAGTGTCTTCTTGCTGAGCCCTCTTAGAGCTGTCTACAGGTCTTCCTTCTAGTTGCTACCAGTAGCTTGTTTGGCAGTCATGAATGTCTTCTTGCTGAGCCCTCTTAGAGCTGTCTACAAGTCTTCCTTCTAGTTGCTATCAGTAGCTTGTTTGGCAGTCATGAATGTCTTCTTGCTGAGCCCTCTTAGAGCTGTCTACAGGTCTTCCTTCTAGTTGCTACCAGTAGCTTGTTTGGCAGTCATGAATGTCTTCTTGCTGAGCCCTCTTAGAGCTGTCTACAGGTCTTCCTTCTAGTTGCTACCAGTAGCTTGTTTGGCAGTCATGAATGTCTTCTTGCTGAGCCCTCTTAGAGCTGTCTACAGGTCTTCCTTTTAGTTGCTATCAGTAGCTTGTTTGGCAGTCATGAATGTCTTCTTGCTGAGCCCTCTTAGAGCTGTCTACAGGGCTTCCTTCTAGTTGCTACCAGTAGCTTGTTTGGCAGTCATGAATGTCTTTTTGCTGAGCCCTCTTAGACCCGTCTACAGGTCTTCCTTCTAGTTGCTATCAGTAGCTTGTTTAGCAGTCATGAATGAATGAATAAATGCCCATTACCGTGATGAGTATAATAGAGGGCACCATACAAAGTGGTGGATCAGGGTACTTTTCATTGGTGCTATCGGAGATGACTGTGTAAGCGAATTAAGAAGTTTCAGTACTTGCAGCTTGTCTGCGTCTTCTTTCTCCATTGGGACCCTGATAACTAGCAACAGTTCTACGCCATTTGGTTCTATCTACTGCTGTTTGCTTCCAGTTGTGCTGAGCATTATAGTGTTAAAGTGTATCATGCAGTATGTCCTTATATCTTTTGCTCTGCCCACTGTGCTTTCTTCTGGCTTCTGTCAGCTCACCAAAGAAGATATTTCTTAGAAGTCTGTATTCAAGCATGCGAACTATGTATCAAGACCAATGCAGACTAGCACGCGACACCAGAATCTCGATATTACAAAAGTTTGCTCTTCTCAAAACTTCACCATTCGTTACTCCATGATACCATTGAATCTTCATTATTTACCTGAGGTGCCTCTGCTTCATTTTTCGAGTGCCTTAATATGCCATCCGTAGGGAACCCACGATTCCCATCCATATATCAATGATGGTATGAATACAGCTTTATAGACTGCCGTTTTGGTTTTCAGTGTTAGATTGTGAATAACTTACAAAACACCCAGCATACATAAGCTGCAATTAATCTATTCTGAATCACGTCATCTATGTTTTCTTTGTTATTCACAATGCTACCCAGCGCCAGACAACTTTTTTGCTATGGTCAACAACGTATTTCTTATGCTCATCAGTTTCATGATAGGACATATTATCATATCACTTTCAATACTATATACATTGTTTGTACTCCCCTGATGAAGAGATGAAAACCTTGAAACTGGTAGGGTTAACACATCGATAAATAAGTCCCGGGACTAACCAACAGATGGTGCCTCTAATAACAAATCCATATCATTCTCAGTTAATACCAACCTTTAGAAGTTACGTGTCAAACTTTCATGACATTCCGACTATGTGTCATACAGACGCAAATGATGCTGAACGCTCTAGTCGTCCAAATGAGGCTGTTACACCAGAAAACATAAAAAAAACCTCAAAATCAAGATGGAAAATCGCAAAGTAAAGTTGCATGAGATAGCTGACATCCTGAAGATATAATTTGGTAGTGTTTACACTATTTTGCATGAACAAGGTCATGAAAAAGCTTTTTTCGAAATGGGTGCCGCGTTTGCTCACAATGGAACAGAAACAACAACGCATCGATGATTCAGAGCGCTGTTAGGCACTGTTTACGCGAAATAAAAAGGAGTTTTTGCGTCGGTATGTGACAATGGATGAAACTTGGATCCACCACCATACTCCGGAATCAAATCGACAGTCAGCTGGGTGGAGAGCAGCCGGTGAAAGTCGTCCAAAGTGACCAAAAACTCAAACAGTCGGCCAGGAAGATTATGGCCTCCGTATTTTGGGATCCGCATGGTATAATATTCATCGATTACCTTGAAAAGGGAAAACCATCAATAGCGAATATTACATAGCGTTATTGGAGCGTTTGAAGGCAGAAATTGCAAAAAAAACGGCCCCATATGAAGAAGAAAAAAGTTCTCTTTCATCAGGACAATGCACCATGTCACAAATCGATGGTAACGATGGCCAAATTGCATGAGTTGAACTTCGAATTGCTTCCGCACCCACCGTATTCTCCAGATTTGGCCCTCGGCGACTATTGGCTGTTCGCAGACCTCAAAATGATGCTCCAAAGGGATTTGGCTCCAATGAAGAAGTGATTGCCGAAACTAACGCCTATTTTGAAACCAAAGATAAATCATTCTACATGGCTGGCATAGAAAAGTGTTGGAATGAATGTATCGCTCTTGAAGGAGACTATGTTGATGAATAAAGAAGAATTTTGGCAAACAAATGTTGTTTTAGTAGTTAGTCCCAGGACTTATTGATCGATATGTTATATAAAGTGGAATAAACAGTGTTGGACTAAACAAATTACAATCCTCCATAACACTCATTCTATAAAGATGACTAGCCACCAATCAACTGTGATATTGACAACAATTCGGAACTTGGAGTGTTTGAATTAAGGTGACTAGCCACCAATCAAATGTGATATTGACAACAATTCGGAACTTGGAGTGTTTGAATTAAGGTGACTAGCCACCGATCAAATGTAATATTGACAATAATTTGGGACTTTAAGTGTGTAAATTAAGACGACTAGCCACCAATCAACTGTGATATTGAAAAAATTCTTGGACTACAACAATTCGGGACTTGGAGTGCGAAAAAATTCTAATCAAGAATTATCGGGGTTTCACTGTAATTTGAATTTAAATTAGATTTTTGTAAATGCTGCGGCTGTTAAAAATGAATAAATAAACAAATGAGCTAAGAAAATTACCTGTGCATGTGATGACTCTTCTGCACCTGCATATCGTTCTCGATGAGTTCGGCGAACAGTTTTTGCCTCTCCATGAGCCACTCGAAGTCCAGGTCGTCATCACGTTGCGCCTTCGGCCCCTGCGCCTCGTCACCCGAACTGCCGGGGCCACTCCCGCCCCTCTGTCCGCCGAGCAGCCCGCCCAGCTGATATTGTTGTTGCTGCTGCACACCTGCACAGACAACATCCCATTCGTGTACAAACTGAACAATTATTTAAAGCATTGTTTCCATCGTTTTACTCATGCGACCCCCCAAAAGGGAAAAAATAAAATTAAATTAAGACTTCGCAACCCCTCTACAAAAACTTGATATCGTGTTGATGAATGTGCATGTGGCCGCACAAATGTTGCACTTGCACAAAGACAATAAGCCTTATCAGTTACGAATATCTACTGTTATACGTCACTAACAGAGCAGCGAAACAATTTGAACTAGCCGCGAGGTCACAATGAAGCACTAATCAGACTTGATGTTTATAAAGACTTGCGCTTTACCAGTTTGAACTTATTGTGACTGTACATGTCTTGACCTCTGCAAGTTCGACATGTTCATACGTGAACACGTGCTAATTATAAAAGAAACGGAACAACAGACCGAGGATAATTTTCCATTCGAATTTCTCGATTATCACCGCAATGTTAGTGTACGTTCAGAAAAAAATATCTCTAAAAGATATTTCTTCAATTTGCAATACAACATGGACAAATTTGTAACAAAACGTTACAAATTTGCGCCATCTATACCCGGTAAATTCGTGGATAAAAGGAAGAGATTGTATTGTTAAGCGTGAAACTCAAAGCGATATAAACTGAATATTATTGGCAGATGTCTAACCTCTCTGAAATCGCCAAAATCGGCTATCACTATGAACCATTCATAACAGCCAGAGCCATCTTTTGGAAACGGACCGAACTAATTTGTACTCCCAATATAATGATACTTATTTAAAATATGGATTTATATCATTGGATGACCAGCCACAATGTTTAAAATAAATGTATTATTTTCCTTTCGTACACGTAAATTATTTTTATATTCGCAACCCTCCTGATATTTCAAAACTAAGGTCGAGAAAGGATGAATTAACCCATTAACGCCCAAAAGAAAACTACATGTGAAAATTATTTTTTATTGTTATTTATTACAACATTGTGAACACTTAATACTATTAGAAAAGAAAAATTTAAATAAACACTTATATTTTAGAAAATAAAGGGCTGTACACGGCTGTGTACAGTGGGCGGTTTAAGAGTGAAATTGTCCAAAACACGGTCGCTCAACACACGTTTTCTTACAGAGTCCGCATCGCCAGCGACCTCGGTTGTGGCAAATAACACAACGCAATGGGTTTTCTATGCGTTCGGGGTTGTGACCATTATTTTTTTGCTCCAATCCAAGTATTTTTGACGATGTCGGATGACTTTTCGTTTTTATGTGTCGTATGTACCCTCGGGCAATCGTCCGTCTGAACAATAATTGGTCCATACATGTCACCTGTCCAGTCTTGCTGAGTAACACATGTAGTCGCCAAGCATTAGAAATAGCCATATCTAGTAAGTAGGTAAAGATTACCCACCACCATTTTTTTCCTCTTATGGACACTCGGTAAAGACTGATGGACTGATCCATTTGGTCGACGCCACCCATTCCTCTGTTGTAATTTATAAACAGTCTTGGGACATTGACTTCCACTTTTTGCTTTTGAACCTTGCACCATCTTCTCACTTTTCCCAGAGGCTCTATACTGTCAAAATTGGATCCCATTGTAACAACATTATTATCTTTCCAGCGTACAATTGTAATTTCATTTTTTGTGTCAAATCGGTAGTCATACTCTGCTCTAGGTCGCTTTTTCATTACCTTCACAGTGGTAAGTGGACAATTCTTAGTTCTATTCTCTCGCATTGTGCCTGTGGCCCTGTAGCCTAAGAGTCGCAAATCATGCAACAACTGATAATTTGTAAAAAAGTTATCGAAGTACACAATATGTTCATTTGGTACAATTGGCATCTTTGCCAGCAGAGATTTTACGACTCTCGCGCCGAGAGGATCAGCAGAAACTTCTGTAGATGACTTGCCGCAATAAATGTCAAATGTGTAGCAGTAGCCATCAGAACTTGTTGCTGCCCAATTCCGATAGCCAAACCTCACAGGTTTTCCCATTATGAATTGTTTGGCTGAATGACGGCCAAAATATTTAATCATGGACTCATCTACAGACAAATTTTTATGAAAAACTCCCCACTGGCACGAGTTTCTCTGAATGAGATTACACAATGGTCTCACTTTGAACATTTTATCATTCGAATTTTCAACTAGAGAATTGTCTGCAAAGTGTAGGTTTCTTTTTATTTCCAAAAACCTATTACGTGACATGCAATTTGCAACCAATGGAATGCCAAGATCTTCATCCAAACTCCAATAAGCACGTTCGGTAGGTAATTCGTGATATCCAGTCAATATCAATATGCCCAAAAAAGATTTCAAGTCCTCACAATTAATTTCAAAATTATGTCGATTATTTTGTGTTATCAAGTTCATAACCTCTTCATCAAAGAATTTTTCAAACAACATTGTAGGGTTGTGGTCTTTTATGGATTCTACAACAGTCTTTTGTCTGCTCTGAATGGCATCGGTAATGTTATGTGTTGTACTATATATAGGTGAAGTTTTTCTCCACTTAGGTGCGTCTTGACTTTTAACTCGTTTTGAAGATCTTATATAATTAGAAAGCGGCTCATCATCACTGTAGTCCCAGTCCGAAATATCATGGCCAGGACGACGTGGAATTACTTGCACTGTACCTGGCACATCTTTTGGAAGATTAGAGGACGTCAAATCATCGTCATTCCCTTCTTCTTCGTCACTCAGGACATCAGGATTTGGTGGAATCAATACTATATCGTATTCGACTTCATCGTTTTCATCGGACATTATTGATTCAAGGGCTTCTTCGAGTCTTGTATAGGTATTATGGCTTGTGAAAACACGACGGGCCGCCATTTTAAAAATTTTAAGGATTTCAGGATTCGACAATTATAGTTATCGGGTTATCAAATATATGTGTTATCGAATTATGCCTTTAGCACACTGCAGGGTATGAACTGAGCAAGAAACAAAAGCGAACTGAATATGATCTGCTTCCACGAGTCATTAACATTTTTACAGTCAGATGCCCATTGTACACGCTTGTGTACAGGGCAATAAAATATAACCCAGCACACCATAAAAAAATTTTTTCGTTGCAGTAATAAAATCACGCGTTATAATAGAGTCTAACTATACCTAATAATAAAAAAACAAGAGAAAATATTTTATTATTTATAATAAAAACGTTAAAAACATCTTACGAAAAAAATCTTATTTCATATCCATATTGCGATGATAAACCAATGATATTTATTTACGCATTATTGCCAAATTTTATTTTTTTATAGTTAACTACTATTTTATAGTTTCGAAATAAGTAATTACTTCCATAATAATCATATAAAGAAAACACCAATTCGCGCTTTGAACAGGTGTACACAAGCGTGTACGGCGGGCGTTAATGGGTTAAAGGTCTCTTCTCCCTAATTGTTCTTTTATATGGCAATTAATAAATGTAAGCACATTTGATATGTGTGACATGAATGGAAAGAGCCAAAAGATCAAAGATGACTGTTAGAACTCATAAAGCAGCTCTTTTTGCCTTACTAGACTTCTATTTGAAAATAAAGTTTTGATTCGTGATTCGAAGATTCGTGGCCTAGCATATCAGCTAGAACACAGTCTTAATATACCTAACCGAGATTCGAGAACATCAGCAGGTTTACTCTGCTGCAGTCTTTAAACGAGAACATCAGCAGGTTTATTCTGCTGCAGTCTTTAAACGAGAACATCAGCAGGTTTACTCTGCTGCAGTCTTTAAACGAGAACATCAGCAGGTTTACTCTGCTGCAGTCTTTAAACGAGAACATCAGCAGGTTTACTCTGCTGCAGTCTTTAAACGAGAACATCAGCAGGTTTATTCTGCTGCAGTCTTTAAAAGAGAACATCAGCAGGTTTACTCTGCTGCAGTCTTTAAACGAGAACATCAGCAGGTTTATTCTGCTGCAGTCTTTAAAAGAGAACATCAGCAGGTTTACTCTGCTGCAGTCTTTAAACGAGAACATCAGCAGGTTTACTCTGCTGCAGTCTTTAAACGAGAACATCAGCAGGTTTACTCTGCTGCAGTCTTTAAACGAGAACATCAGCAGGTTTACTATGCTGCAGTCTTCAAAATGAGACCTACACAACTTCTCCATCATATACCATGCAGGAATAGAACATACAGACATACCATCAAGTCATTTTCTTGACGGGGAAGACAGAAAAAACAGAGTGCCAGACTTTCCAATCTAATCACGTCCTTCGCCTCTTCTACATTCGTACACCTCGTACAACAATGATTTCTGAGATTTTACATTTCCTTCTTTCAAAAAACAAACACTTGATCCAACCATACTTTCTTGGTCTTCCTCTACTATGCCTTCCACTCAAATTTGCACTGTATTTGTTTCATTAATCTATCTTGATTCATTATTTCTACATGTCAACCATCTCAGAGTTATCTTCTTGTTCTTATTTAATACATCGTCCTTAAATTCACATTCATCCCTTGTCATTTAATTTCATATTCTGTCATACTGTCATAATTTCATATTCTGTCATACTGAATACATACCCATGTATTCTTTTCTAAATGTATGCATTTCTACCGCTCTTTTCAGTCTTTATCCTTCACGTTTTCCTCCCATACATCAATTTAGCAACAAAATCTATCGAGGACCGTCATCTTAACATATTTACAGCTATAAACAGGAAATAGAAGCCATTAACATATGTTTTTCAAAACATGTAAAATTAGGTAGTTTTGTTTTCTACTGATCAAAAAAATCTGAAAAAGAAAACATTTTTGATATATTCCAGTGATGATTTCACTTGGAATAATCCAAACAGAATAAAGTACGAGATATAAAAAACATTTTTGATATATTCCAGTGATGATTTCACTTGGAATAATCCAAACAGAATAAAGTACGAGATATAAAAAACATTTTTGATATATTCCAGTGATGATTTCACTTGGAATAATCCAAACAGAATAAAGTACAAGATATAAAAAACATTTTTGATATATTCCAGTGATGATTTCACTTGGAATAATCCAAACATAATAAAGTACAAGATATAAAAAATATTTTTATATATTCCAGTGATGATTTCACTTGGAATAATCAAAACAGAATAAAATACACGATATAAAGAAGAATTCTTACCCATATTATCTTGTATTCCATTCTGCATCAGACCATACTTTCTCTGCAAAACTTGCTGGCTCTCGATGTAGGCCAAGGACGGTGCCTCGGGTGGTAGAAGGGGACCATTTCTATTCCCTTTCAGCTGCTGGTTCCTATGAAAGTCCAAGAAGAACCTATCCATACTGTTCTCCCCGACGTAGCGCCCTTCCGAGTTGCCCATGTTGCCGACACTTCCGCCCAGGCTATTTGTATGACTATCGAATCCATTTGTTAAAAGGTGATGGTTGGCCTCAGACTGGCTCATTGTACCGTTCATGACAACCGACGATGATCTCTGGTTGTTCTGTTGTAATTGCGACCCCATACCGAACTGTTGTTGACTTTGTTGAGGAATCGTCCCATCCATTCTCATCCCGAAAGGAGGTAGAACATTTGGATTTTGACGGAACCCTGCCGCCGTCGCTGCTAATATGTGTTTTGTATCTAAATTGCCTAAATATTGCTTTGTTGGTTCCATTAGCAAGGAGTGATTCTGTGTTGTCAGCATTTCATTGTGCCTCAAGAGGAACTCCTTCTGCTGTTGTCTCATTTTGAGCATCATTAATTCTTCTGTGTCTAGTAGATTGTGATTTATCTGATGTTCATTCATAAACGGCATTTGCTGTTCTCTATTTTCTAGCGTACCAAAATCTGTTACTAAAGAATTTTTCATTTGTAAATTATGTGTTAGAATATTATGCTGATTCGCTATATTCCCCATATGTCTATTGAATAGCATGCTGTGTTCTAACGGAGCGTCTGCTAGTAGATCGTGGTTATCATTATCTTCTAAAAGGCTATGATCACTATTATCTAGAAGTAAATCGTGACTATCGAGAAGACTGTGCCTATCGTCCGCGTCCAGATCTAGAGGTTCACTGTGATTCTGCGACGGATTCATTTTGCTGAAAGCCTTTTCATTTAGGTCTTCTAACTTTTCTCTATCTTCCGATTTTTTCTTTTCTAAACTTTCTGATGATGTCGACGTTGCCGACTTGTTATTTGTTGTACCGTTACTGCTATTTTCTACCTGTTTCTTTAAGGGACTTTTATTATTTGTCGTTGTGTGGTTGGATTGATTATTTGTGTTTTGCTGTTTGTCCGATTTGTTTTTGCTGCCCTTTTTTGATTTACTTTCTTTAGATCTAGTGGAATTGTTGCTTTCATTATTATTATCTTTATTCTCCTTGTTATTTTTATTTTGTTTACTTGATTTGGTTGAAGATGAACTCTGCTCTGTACGGTTGTTGTGATTGCTAGGTGGTTGCGGTGAAGGGGTCGAATCTAAAAGAGAACACAAAATAAATATTTTATTAGTTATTTTGCCAAGGTGAGGAACGCTGAAGAAGCCTTGCAAGATTCACGCAGTGTTCAAGATGACGATGATTGTATGACATAACGCATTGAAGTAACAAATCTGACGACCTACTTAGCATACAAGAAAGTTTTAAATGCTATAATTAAATTAATAATAACAACGAAACCCTTATAAAACGTTTTTCAAGGAACCTTCACTTTAAGGAACCTTCACCGGAGGTTGGTCATCCTTACCCTGTTCCCTACGGCCCGGAATAAATCACTAGAACTACACCCAAACTTCCCCAGCCTCATTTTTCCTTGGATGATCAGTTGTGTTACGTGACTGAGAAACTGCAACTTGTGCCTAATTTATAAATTAACCTTTATTGTTACTATCCGCGTTTTCAGGCATCCCTCGGGGGTCTTGGAACATATCCTCTGTGGATAAGGGTGGACTACTGCAATTGAAATATTGAAAGATTCAGCAATACCTTGTTGATTTGTTGTTGGTTGTACATACTGAGAATTCCATGGAAGACTGGACAAATATGTTAACGTTCCGACTCAAGTGATCGAGAATTTGAAATGAATCAGTAAAAGTAATACAAAGCCTATCGTAGAAGCTTGTATTAAGGTTTATATGGAGTAAAGAGCGCATTAAGGTGGTTTCTTGTTGAACGGATGATTGACAAAAAGACTGCCCAAACAAATGTAAATTACAAGCATGAGTTGAGCCGAGAAAAATGTAATTGGACTAACTGAATGTAATTTTAGAAGGAAAAGTGAGGAGTAAGAGAAACAGAAGGAACTGTATGAGAAGATACATAAATGTGGAGGGTGCGAAGGAAGTATGTTGTGTCAGGAAAGTTTGGCGCTCTGTTCTCTCTACCTATACCAACAGGGAATGGCGTAATGGTATGTTTGTATTATTTGTATGTGCCACTTAACTGTTCCAAATGATTGACATATAACACTTTGATAAATTAAAAAAAAATTATCAACAGCTCAGAAATATCCTTCAAAATGTCATACTTAACAGGAAAAAATTTAATCTGATTTTTAGGAATGTTAAGACTATTTTTCACTTTACGAATTCCCACTTTCGTACGAAGACAATTAAAAAAAAACGGTCTTGTTCGTAAATGCGAGAAATATCAGTATGTCAATCGGAGTTTCGGAGTCGGTGTCACATCGGCTCTGTGTCGGTGTCACGTGTCGGGAGGATGATGCGGACAAAAACAAGAGGGACGCAACGCACCTTGTATAGGATCCGAGGGTGGCGGGGAGGTTTTCCCCAGACTGGGCCACGCCTCGAGCACGTCCGGCCCCCCGCTATAGATGCCCGAATATTGGGAATGGCACACACCTTGTGGGTCCGAGGGGGGTGGGGACGCGCCCAAGCTGGGCCACGCCTCCTTGCCGCCTGTGGAGCCATTAGAGCTGCTGCTGCTGCTGGTTGACGAGGATGAAGAGCTTAGCATGACGCCGCCGTTACTATTGCTATTGGAATTCTTTGATCTAGAAAAAGAGTGAGAAAGTCTACTAGTTAGTGTAATGTTTAGACGATATACAATTTTATTGGGTTGTCCAGAAGGTAGTTTCTTATTTTTTGGATAGATGTCCCTAGGACAACATTTTCTTTACTAATTAATTCCATTCCAAAAGCGTTGAATGCATATATATATTGTTTATAGTTAAATGCGGTCGAGTGTTTTATTTATTTTTTACTAACAAAATCTACTTTTAATTTAAAGATAAAACTATTGGTACTCACTTAGGATTGGCAATGTTGATACTAGAAGAGGTGACCACGGTCGTTGGTATAAAACTATTGCCTACGTTCACACCGTCTGCAAGTAACGTCACATTATTATTCATTGTATAATGCATTATCTAAAGCCGTAAGATATATTAAAATATACAGTAAATACAAAACTGAATAAAAATATGTCTGATATAACAAAGAAGAAAGAGATAGTGCGAGGAGTAATGACATCACTTTTATACAATGTAAAACTGTATCTTTTTTCCCAAAGACTAGAACTTTTTCTATTTGAACTAATATTATTTTTCGTCACTTCTTTAACCCCTCCTGTCCTGTGATGTGTAACTAGTACACATTGCTTCTAAAAACTTTAATATCTCTATTATTATAATAAATACTCGGTTCAGATTTTATATATTCCTCCGTAATACATTTACGCATTGAATGAAAAAATAATATTAATAATAATTAGCACTTATCGGCCACATCAGAGATATTTTGTGAAAATCGGGACTAAATTCACCGATATAATCAAACGTGTGCCAGTGTGTGATGTATGTATATTCATTCTAAAAATCTATATGGGTGAGGAAGCGACGCTATTCGCGTCTCACTCTCACTCTACTTCGGTATATGGGAACGTAAAAAATAAAATCTCAGTTCGGTCGCTTCTCTTGTTTAGTAGTCAGCCGGCTTTCGATCGAGATGGTCGCTACGCCCAATTTGTGAACGTTGTCCGATGTTTTTTTTTAATGTTTTCAGCAATTAAATTTCCATCAATATCACTTTTGGCTTCAAATTTAATTAATTTAAGCGATTGGCTATGAATATCCTTATTTTTCCAATTTTAAATCGCTCATTTTTACATATGTATTGAATACACATCACCAGAACGGGCGGTATTGGATAAATATTTGTATATTGGGTGTTAACATAAGTTGTGTCCGTTTTTTTCCAATTTAAAAATTAGCCACCAAAAGTAAAACAAATAGGTAAATGTTATACGCCATTCGAAAGAAAATTTTCTGCTATACAAGATATTGTGTTTGCTTTTACGTTACATATATTATTTTCTTTGATTACAAGCCTTCAAAATGGAATGTCAAGTAGACGAAAGTGAGCATTTTCGACACCTCTTTCTGTTCGCGTTCAATCGAAGGAATAAAGCTGCCAAAGCTCCTCGCGATATTTGCGAAGTGTCGGTGAAGATGCTATGAATTTAAGGACAGCTCGTCGATGGTTTTTGCGTTTCAAAGACAGTAATTTCGACCTGAAAGACATAGAGCGTTCCGGACGACCAGTGGACTTCGATGACGACCACTTAAACCATATTATTCATGAAGATCCCCAAACACAATATCTTGTAGAGCAGAAAATTTTCTTTCGAATGACGTATAACCTTTACCATTTTGTTCTACTTTTGATGCTCATTTTTAAATTGAAAAAAACGGACACGACTTATGTTAACACCTAATAGATTAAATATATATAAGAATACTGACAAATAGTACGAGTATTTTTATTTATGTGAAAATTCAAAAAAATTTAAAGTAAAATTTAAAAAAATATTATTTCAAATTGACCGGCCAAGTTTGCCAATACTACCGGAGCAATCTCCAATACGCACCGGATGGAAACTCAAATTCATATAGGGCAGACAGAGACATACAGTAAACCGTGAGACAGCGATATTTCATATTGACTCAGCGTCTCGATGTGTGTTGGTGCTCAGCGCACCAGCGCACCTCGGGACCGGCCGCTGCTGCTCCTGGCAGTAGAAGAACCTGGTATAGTCTGAACAATACAACACATTCATATACAATGGAGAGTGAGGGAATACTGACTAGCACTGGCGGTGGCCGCTAACAGCTGGTTGTGCAGCTTCTTCTCGTACATCTGGTGCAGCCCCTGATGCATCTCTTCCTTGGTAAAAGACGCCTTCGGGTCACCTGTAACCAAGATTATTCAAGTGTCATTTTTACTGGACTAATTACTCGTACGATACAACTTTTTATGAATAAAGTAATTCAGAATGATTGACAGTTTATCCAGTGGATATTCACAGGCATAATTGATTGATGGGATCCAAATGGGAAGTGATCAGCAGGTTCAATTTGATGTAACATTTTGTTGATAACCTCTGTAGCCTAATTATGGTTATATTCATGACATCCAACCCAGGGTTTTTGGGTTCGATTCCTGATGGTTTGTTTGGTAACAATACTCGCACGCATCTGTAGTATTAACAACAAGTTCAATGACAAAACGCAAGTTCTGTGCCTACTCCAGAGATTCTAAACCTGAAGGCTCGTTTACTAAGGCCGAAGACAATATTATCTTCCGTCTACGCTCTTCAATATGTCTGAAACTATTATTTCTCCAACAGAGTGGAGTTGGTAACATCCTTGGTAAAAGTTAAATAAATGTTGTACAAATCTTGTCATAAAAATCATTAGATTCTGGCTAAAATCTGATACACTGTTAAAAAATCTTGCCAGGACACTACACTTATTCTAACTAGAATATGGTATACATAGATTTTTTATCAGAGCCTGGGATACTTTCTCATTAGGATGAAGTACATATTCTCATTATGAACTAATATAATTTTGACAGGACTCTGTCTACATTCATGTCAAAACCTTAAATAGATTTTCATTGGAACTTGGCACACAATCATGTTAGAATATATTACAGATTCTAGCCCAGACTATGCTAATCTAATCTAGAATATGGTACACATTCTTATCAGGAAATGGTACGTTCTTGTCAGAGCCTAGTATAGATTTTCATTGGAACTTGGCACACAATCATGTTAGAATATATTACAGATTCTAGCCCAGACTATGCTAATCTAATCTAGAATATGGTACACATTCTTATCACTAAATGGTACATTCTTGTCAGACCCTAGTATAGATTTTCATTAGAACTTGGCACTCAATCATGTTAGAATATATATTACAGATTCTAACCCAGACTATGCTAATCTAATCTAGAATATGGTACACATTCTAATCAGGACTTTGTACATTCTTGTCAAAGCCTGATATAGATTTTCATTAGAAGTTGGCACACAATCAAGCTAGAATATATTACAGATTCTATCTAATCCAGACTATGGTACACATCCTCATCAGGACCTGATATTAACTTATGTGTCAGGACACGGTGGTATACACTCACCCAGCTCATGCAGGTACATGCAGTCAGGCTTAGGACAGGGCTGGTTCCGCATGAAGTTGGCACAGTACTTGGTGGTGCCCAGGCTGCCCTTGAGCACGCGCCCATCTATGCTCACATTGTTCACATTCTGGATGGCCCGCAGTGCGTCGGCACTACTCACATATGTCACGTATGCACTGGCTGACGGACCC
The DNA here is from genome assembly GCA_949825065.1 of Odontocerum albicorne. Classification (NCBI taxonomy): domain Eukaryota; kingdom Metazoa; phylum Arthropoda; class Insecta; order Trichoptera; family Odontoceridae; genus Odontocerum; species Odontocerum albicorne. The sequence continues at coordinate 16,182,098 of OX463864.1, read as the reverse complement.
TGGACAAACAGACAATAATAATCAATAAAAAATATAAAATAACAAGTTTCGATCGGCGCAAAATCAGTTATTTTTCTTAATCACAGTTTTACTATTTGAATTTTTTTTCCGTTTCATTCTCTATGATATCTCCTCCTTATGGTCTATTATGAAGGAATTGTAAATCCAGAATAACGTGTAGGTAAATTATAATATAATTATAGTATACAGCTTTAGAAAGCACTTGAGAATTTTCCCCTTTTTGGGAGGTCTAATCAAAATATGAAAATATGAATACTACACAAATACACTATACTCCACCTAAAGATGAATGTGTAACTATCACATATCAGAATATCTACAACCGTTCTTTGGAAATTCGTCTTTCCTTAGTAAGTTTTCTGGAGTTTTCATACCAAATATGTTTTTCTTAAATTCTACTCTAAAACTTCTACTCTAGAAATAAAAAAAAATCGTTTATTATTTTTTTACATATTCTTCAAGTGAGACTTGAAGAATATGTAAAAAGAATATATTCTCAAAAGGAAACTTAAAAATTCTCAATATTTACGAAGTTATAGCTATAAATGAGGCAGCAATTACGCCGCACCGGAATGACTCGGACAATAATCTCAAAACTTTAAACATGTTTTCCTCAAAACTACTTTTTTCGACCTGGTCTACGTAGAATCTTAAGTTCTATCCAACTGATTGCCTTCAAATTTGGTATGAAACTTCGATAAATGTTTTGATATCCTTCCCACCTTGGAAAATTCACTACTATTTTTTTTTACTATTTTTAAAAAAAGGGTTAAAAAATTGAAATTTTTTTCAGACAGCCGCCATTTTTTTTTTCTCTCTTTGGTATCAACTATAACGACATTATTTCTTATAAAGAAACTGTGTACGATTTTTGTTTCAGATTTACGAAAAGGTTCCAATCATGTCGACCAGCTCACCCACCTTATTTTTTTACGACAAGAAATAACAGCTCATAATATCTTGAATTTTCAATTTTTTTTTTCAAAAATTTTTTGTACATTCTCACCAATAAACTGTAAAAAACGCATAATAAAAATATTTTTTGTTTTTTTTTAATTTAGTTTGAAAAAACGCCTGAAATTCACGCCTCTAGAGTAGAATATCTCCTTAAGTACTCAATCTAATGGTCACACTCACCACTTTCGTAGCCTTACACCTAACTTATTTTATTTTTTGTAATATTTTTAATATGTCAATAAGAGAATCTGCTCTTTAACCCTTATCATGGCATTGTAACACAGGTGTTACACTAATTAAGAGATTTTTTTTAAATCCAGAAACTGCAACGTAATTTCAAATATGGCAACACATTCAAATACTTACTATACATGCACTATTGCGTGCAGTGGTATCATCTGGTGATAAATATTGACAACGCTACAAGCTTTCAAACGACATCGGGTAAACATGTCTGGACAGCGTGGGTGCATTTTGAAAATTGGGGTAAATAATCTAAATATCTTATTAATCACTACACGTGGAGAAAAATTATTCAAACCATTTTATTTGTTGATAATTCAGCTATGTAAATGTTGTTCTTGTTTTAGATTATAGAATCATTGTATAGACCTTTTTGTGTTTTATAAAAATTGATATTTTGGCAATGAAACGTGGGTGTTACATATAAAAAAACTATAAGGAAAAGTTGTGATTTTTTTTCTCAAATTTCCTTTATAACTTACCATATAACAAGAATCACCAAAGAAAAACGTTAATATTTGGATAAATTGAACTTTGCCAAGATAAGGATAAGGGTTAAACGGTGCTATATAAATTGTCCTTTCATTATTATTGTTAATAATGCCATAATGAAGTGTTAATGAAAGGAATATACCGTGTAAGTTATAATATTCTTCATAAGCTATATGAAAATTCAATTCATTATTAACTGTCTTTATATAATTAACACATTCAGTTCTGATAACACCTAAAAGCATTCATATTAACTTTAGCTGGGTGCTCGAAACACCCATAACACATCAGATCAATGTGTTATGTATGTGTTTCAAACATACATAACACATTGATCAATAAGTCCCGGGACTAACTACTAAAACAACATTTGTTTGCCAAAATTCTTCTTTATTCATCAACATAGTCTCCTTCAAGAGTGATACATTCATTCCAACGCTTTCCTAACTTTTCTATGCCAGCCGTGTATAACGATTTATCTTTGGTTTCAAAATAGGCGTTAGTTTCGGCAATCACTTCTTCATTGGAGCCAAATCTCTTTGCCTAGAGCATCTTTTTGAGGTCTGCGCACAGCCAATAGTCGCTGGGGGCCAACCAGGCTGAGTTTGAACGTTTTTTTTTTCCATTAAAAAGCAATGTTTTATCAACACACGAAATTCAGTGTTTGCATTGTTTTGAAAATAGCAAAAGTTTCCTTCCGTGGTTGCAGTCCTAAGACTGGTTTGCAGCAATTTGAACTCTTCTCCTCCATTCCCCCCTGTCCGTGTTCACAGACTTAAAAAGAGCCGCACAGGACAGGGGACAGCAAAAGTAGCGTCACTAAAACCACTGTAACTCAATGACACAATGTCGGAATGTCACGAAAGTTTGACACATAATATCTAAAGGTTGGTACTAACTGAGAATGGTATGGATTTGTTATTAGAGGCGCCATCTGTTGATTAGTCCCGGGACTTATTAATCGATGTGTTAGCTATTGTAATCTGAATTCCTTTGAAACAAGTGAGCCCAAAGTGGTCTGACTATACTGATACGGTTCGTAAGGGTAGATGGCAATGAATCATTCCTTCTCTCACATTTTAATAATTTAAAAAAAAACTTAAATGTTATTAAATTTCGTAGCACCGACGTGCTTTTAAAAGAAATTATTCAGCGGTGAAATATTAAATGCAATAAATATAACAATAAACACATTTACAGAATGTATTCTGTCAAGTTCCGAAAATAGACTGAATTCATTGAAATAAATAAATATATTAGGTGTTAACATAAGTTGTGTCCGTTTTTTCAAAATTAAAAAATGAGCACTAAAAGTAAAACAAAATGGTAAAGGTTATACGTCATTCGAAAGAAAATTTTCTGCCCTATAAGATACTGTGTTTGGTTTTACGTTACATATATTATTTTATTTGTTTACAAGCCTTCAAAACGAAATGTCAAGTAGATGAAAGTTAGCATTTTCGACACCTCCTTCTGTTCGCCTTCGATCGAGGTAATAAAGCTGCCAAAGCTGCTCGCGATATTTGCGAAGTGTACGGTGAAGATGCTATTAATGAACGGACAGCTCGTCGATGGTTTTTGCGTTTCAAAGACGGTAATTTCGACCTGAAAGACATGGAGCGTTCCGGACGACCAGTGGACTTCGATGAGGACCGCTTAAACTATATTATTCATGAAGATCCCCTTCAAACATTTTTCATCACCATTTTCAAACCATTTTTCATCATCAGTAATGATACGGTAAAGGAACCTTTGCTTGTGGCCATGCGTAGCTCGATGACGCGCCTGCAAACCAGCAGAAATTGTCGAACGTTGATTTTTTTTTGTTTTCACTCAAAACATGTGGAACCAAGCGCCGAACTTCTGGACTTTTCCCATTGATTTAAGATGGCGGCATACAGTCATGTGACTACAATTCATCTGCTCAGCCAATTCGACGGCAGTTTGAAGTGGATCTTCATGAATAATATGGTTTAAGCGGTCCTCATCGTTCGTCCACTGGTCGTTCGGAACGCTCCATGTCTTTCAAGTCGAAATTACCGTCTTTGAAACGCAAAAACCATCGACGAGCTGTCCTTTCATTCATAGCATTTTCGCCGTACATTTCACAAATATCGCGAGCAGCTTTATTCCTTCGATTGAACACGAACAGAAAGAGGTGTCGAAAATGTTCACTTTCGTCTAATCGACATTCCATTTTGAAGGCTTGTAATCAAATAAAATAATATATGTAACGTAAAAGCAAACACAATATCTTGTAGAGCAGAAAATTTTCTTTCAAATAACGTATAACCTTTACCATTTTGTTTTACTTTTGGTGCCCTTTTTTAAATTGGAAAAAAGCGGACACAACTTATGTTAACACCCAATACTTATCTTTCATATTACGTAATAAAATAAATTAATTATTCAAACAAAAGGTTTTTATCAAACTGGGTGACCATTGTCTGAGCCACAAGATTATAACAATGTTTACATCATGGTTGGACAGCTCTAAACAGTGAAAATTAACCACACAGAGATACACAATTTGGAAAATATTCAATTATTGACAAGCTGAAATTATTTTTGTACGGGAGCTAAGCAATAACACTCGTAGAATGTTAGACAGTCATTAATACATTCACTCCAGCCAATCACACGATAAAATGTGATGTAAGGCGCTTATTAGGGGCCAACCACGCGATATAGCATGGCGAACTATAGTTACTTGTATGTACTAGGGCAGTGGTCGGCAAACTTATTAGCCAAAGAGCCAAATATGTACATTATAACGATTAAAAAAAATTTGAGAGCCAAATCTGTTTATTAATTTAGCAAACCTTTATTATAATTTTAGCATTTCATTAAATTACGGGTACACTGAATAAAACTTGATTTCGTACTTAATCAAAATTTTATTCTTTGATAAAAAATATGATGTAATTAAGGAATCCATAAATTTAAATCATGACAATGACTGACAAACACTTAATGCGAACAATGTCCTTGCATCTCCTCGGAAAGTTTAAGTAAGTAAGGTTTGTATGTTGTTATTCTTAATTTTAGGCACGATTCCAGGTTCTCATCAATAAGACGACTTCTCAATTTAGTCTTGATAAAGTTCATGCTTGAAAACGATTGTTCGCATGAATATGTAGAACCGAAAAGGGAAAGCATAGCAAACGCGAGTTTTTTCAACTAATAATAAGAGTCAGGAATATTATTCCAGGCGTTGAAGATGATCATGTCTTCCTTCTCCAGGTCTTTCAAAGCAGACCACTTGTGTTGTGAACTAAGATCACATTTGTTCTTCTCCAATATTTCCAAATCAACACAAAGACGTTCAAATTTAGAGCTCCATATTTCCTTGTTTTTTAAATCCAGCAATTGTATTTCAAAGTTACCAATGTCAATGCCAAAAAGGGAAAATATTTGTGCCAGAGCCGCACTTAAGGGGCCAAAGAGCCGCATGCGGCTTCGGAGCCGCACTTTGCCGACCTCTGTACTAGGGTAATTTTTTTACAAAAAAAAATTAGACATGACAGCATTTTGTTGATTTTTTCCTACCAATAAGTTTACAAAAATAATGTAACACATCGATCAATAAGCCCCGGGACTAACTACTTAAACAACGTTTGTTTGCCAAAATTCTTCTTTATTCATCAACATAGTCTCCTTCAAGAGCGATACATTCATTCCAACGCTTTCCTAACTTTTCTATGCCAGCCGTGTAGAACGATTTATTTTTGGTTTCAAAATAGGCGTTAGTTTCGGCAATCACTTCTTCACTGGAGCCAAACCATTCCCTGGTGCATCTTTTTAAGGTCTGCGAACAGCCAATAGTCGCTGGGGGCCAAATCTGGAGAATACGGTGGGTGCGGAAGCAATTCGAAGTTCAACTCATGTAATTTGGCCATCGTTACCATCGACTTGTGACATGGTGCATTGTCCTTATGAAAGAGAACTATTTTTTCTACAATGGGGCCGTTTCTGCCGTTTTGCCAATTCTGCCTTCAAACGCTCCAATAACGATATGTAATATTCGCTATTGATGGTTTTTTCCTTTTCAAGGTGATCGATGAATATTATACCAAGCGCATCTCAAAATACGGAGACCATAACCTTCCTGGCCGACTGTTGAGTTTTGGGTCGCTTCGGACGACTTTCATCGGCTGCTCTCCACACAGCTGACTACCGATTTGATTCCGGAGTATAGTGGTGGATCCAAGTTTCATACATTGTCACATACTGACGCAAAAACTCCTGTTTATTTAGCGTAAACAGTGCCAAACAGCGCTCTGAATCATCGATGCGTTGTTTCTGTTCTATGGCACCCATTTCGAAAAAAGCTTTTTCATTCATGGAAAAAGCTTGTTCATGCAAAATAGTGTAAACACTACCAAATGATATCTTCAGGATGTCAGTTATCTCACGCAACTTTACTTTTTTTATGTTTTCGTGGATTTTTATGGATTTTTTTATGTTTTCTGGTGTAACAGTCTCATTTGACGACCAGAGCGTTCAGCATCATTTGTGTCTGTGTGACCTTGTTCGAAATCAGCATACCACCGACAAATGGTTGTTTTCGACAGAGCAGAGCCCGGATATAACTTTTCAAGCCATCGCTGAGTTTGAACGGTATTTTTTCCCATTAAAAAGCAATGTTTTATCAACACACGGAATTCGGTTTTTTCCATTGTTTTGATAATAGCAAAAGTAGCGTCACTAAAACCACTGTAACTCAATGACACAATGTCGGAATGTCATGAAAGTTTGACACGTAACTTCTAAAGGTTGGTACTAACTGAGAATGGTATGGATTTGTTATTAGAGGCGCCATCTGTTGGTTAGTACCGGAACTTATTGATCGATGTGTGATGTTGTTCATACATTTTTACAAAAACAATGTACGTGAGGAATTTAAGGATGAAGACTTTTAATTCCAGTAAGGGGATGTACCTCCACACTACCACCGTGATGTGAGGGCCTATCTTGATTAAATTTCCCAAATATATGGACTGGACTTAGAGGTAGTATTGAATACCTTCCATGCTCCGCAGACCTCACACCAATGGACTTTTTTATGGAGGCTCATCAAAGATAAAGTTTAAGGCACAAAACCGGCATTAGTTAATAAATTAAGAGCAGCCATTGATAGAGAATGTGCCCTAATACTATGATTCCAGATGTTTGCGATTCCAAATTATCAGCAGTGCATGGACCAAAATGGCCGTCAACTTGAGCACTTGCGATAACTAATACAAATCTTCTTTAACCTTTCCTTCCCGGTGTTGGGTATCTTCTACACGTTGCTTCAAATAACCATCAATATCTCTATAAATATAATAAATACAAGGTTAAGATTTTAGGTATTCCTCCATAATATATTTACGCATTGATTTAAAAAAATAATATTAATAATAATCAGAATTTATCGACTACATCGTAAGTATTTTCTGAATATCGGAAACAAATTCGCATTTAAATGCTGTGAGTGCCTCGATCTTGGGTCTTGACGATAGGTGAAAAGTATGCGGGAAGCGCGACACTATATTCGCATCTCACTTTTGCATACGTCACTGAATAGCGAGGAGCGCAATTGTCTCCACCTCGCAAGTGTAAGCGACGCCCGAGTTAGCCCCCAACCCTGCCGCGCTGCAGTAGCTGTTGAGCTGGCAACGAGACTAGACCTACGCCCGTTCCGTGAGCGGTGCTAGATGGTTTTTTAATGTTTCCTCAATCATTATAATCTCAATTATTATAATTTTTAACTTCAATTATAATTAATTAAGGGGATTATCTATGAATGTTCTTATTTTTCCGATTTAAAATCGCTAATTTTTGATAGCGTACTCACTACCCAACACCAGAACACGCGTTTCATTTTTATCACCGTAAGGGAAGGGTTAATTTGGAGTTTTAATCTTGGACACATATTAATAATACTGAATTTATTATCAGTGTATATATATAAATATTTTTTAAGACACCTGTATAAACATAAAATTATACAATCTATACATAAATACTATCATGCCGTTTCCCTGTCAGGGTAAGCAGTGAAGACAGAGAGCCAGACTTTCCTATCTTGACACGCGTCCTTCACCTCTTCTACATCCATGCACCATCTCATACAACAATTTGTTTGACTTTATACATTTCCTTCTTTCAAAATATCATTAACTTGATCCAACCATACTTCCTTGATCTTCCTCTACCACATATTTCACTCAAATTTAAACTATATATTTGTTTTGACTCTTTCTTCGTGCATTCATTCTATATGTCCAAACCATCTCAGAGTGTTCTTCTTCATCTTCCCCATCCACACAACTCCTGCGATTTGTCTAACTTTTCTTTCTTTCAAAATCAATATGCATCTCTTTTTTATCTTCCTCAAAACACCATTTTTAAGTTCACATTCATCCCTAATCACTTCATTCTCTATTCTGTCATAGCTTGTAACATCGCGTATTCTTCTCAGTGCACACATTTCTATAGCATTTATTTGTCTCCGCGTATTCCAAGTCCACGTTTCACTCCTATAATTTGCTACTAAAATGCTACTAAAGTTGCTACTAAAATGCTATTGTGGACTATCATCTTAGCAGATTTTGATACTGTCCTGTTCAAGAATATGTTTAAATTAAGTTTGGCCCATAGCTGCCGACAAAAAGATGATAAAATCTCCGTAAACTAACCTGTGACCCCGCATAGGCTGTACTGTGGTTGATGACCACTTTGTGTATCTTGCCGTATTTGCCAAAATATTCCGGCCTCTTGAGTATCTGTAATAAAATATCATAGATTATTAAAATATTCTGGCCTCTTGAATATCTGTAATAAAATATCATAGATTATTATAATATTCCGGCCTCTTGAGTATCTGTAATAAAATATCATAGATTATTAAAATATTCTGGCCTCTTGAGTATCTGTAATAAAATATCATACATTATTATAATATTCCGGCCTCTTGAGTATCTGTAATAAAATATCATAGATTATTAAAATATTCTGGCCTCTTGAGTATCTGTAATAAAATATCATAGATTATTAATATTACACTCGAGTCGTTTAGTATTAATAAAATATCATAGATTATTAAAATATTCCGGCCTCTTGAGTATCTGTAATAAATTATCATAGATTATTAAAATATTCCGGCCTCTTGAATATCTGTAATAAAATATCATAGATTATTATAATATTCCGGCCTCTTGAGTACCTGTAATAAAATATCATAGATTATTAAAATATTCTGGCCTCTTGAGTATCTGTAATAAAATATCATACATTATTAAAATATTCCGGCCTCTTGAGTATCTGTAATAAAATATCATAGATTATTAAAATATTCCGGCCTCTTGAGTATCTGTCATGAAATATCATAGATTATCAAAATATTCTGGCCTCTTGAGTAACTAATAAAATATCATAGATTATTAAAATATTTCGGCCTCTTGAGTATCTGTAATAAATTATCATAGATTATTAAAATATTCCGGCCTCTTGAATATCTGTAATAAAATATCATAGATTATCAAAATATTCTGGCCTCTTGAGTAACTGTAATAAAATATCATAGATTATTAAAATATTCCGGCCTCTTGAGTATCTGTAATAAATTATCATAGATTATTAAAATATTCCGGCCTCTTGAGTATCTGTCATGAAATATCATAGATTATCAAAATATTCTGGCCTCTTGAGTAACTAATAAAATATCATAGATTATTAAAATATTTCGGCCTCTTGAGTATCTGTAATAAATTATCATAGATTATTAAAATATTCCGGCCTCTTGAATATCTGTAATAAAATATCATAGATTATCAAAATATTCTGGCCTCTTGAGTAACTGTAATAAAATATCATAGATTATTAAAATATTCCGGCCTCTTGAGTATCTGTAATAAATTATCATAGATTATTAAAATATTCCGGCCTCTTGAATATCTGTAATAAAATATCATAGATTATTATAATATTCCGGCCTCTTGAGTACCTGTAATAAAATATCATAGATTATTAAAATATTCTGGCCTCTTGAGTATCTGTAATAAAATATCATAGATTATTAAAATATTCCGGCCTCTTGAGTATCTGTCATGAAATATCATAGATTATCAAAATATTCTGGCCTCTTGAGTAACTGTAATAAAATATCATAGATTATTAAAATATTTCGGCCTCTTGAGTATCTGTAATAAATTATCATAGATTATTAAAATATTCCGGCCTCTTGAATATCTGTAATAAAATATCATAGATTATCAAAATATTCTGGCCTCTTGAGTAACTGTAATAAAATATCATAGATTATTAAAATATTCCGGCCTCTTGAGTATCTGTAATAAAATATCATAGATTATTAAAATATTCTGGCCTCTTGAGTATCTGTAATAAAATATCATAGATTATTAATATTACACTCGAGTCGTTTAGTATCAAAAACAGCAATCTATCGACTTTGCGTGAATTGAGTTAAAACCGAGGAAATGTTCCTATTGTAAAACTACACATTTTTAAATGTTTACATGGTAACAAAAACAACAATATAAGGGTTATTGTTGTTTTTGTTACCATGTAAACATTAAAAAATGTGTAGTTTTACAATAAGAACATTTCCTCAGTTTTAACTCAATTCACGCCAAGTCGATAGATTGCTGTTTTTGATACTAAACGACTCACTTAATGACAAATATAAAATATTATTTACATATTAAAAACTATCTTCTCGTGGTTTGTCCATGTACCATACCTTTTTCATCGTGGTTTTGTTTGTGGTCCCTTAATAATGAGGTGAAACCCTTGAAATTAGTAGGGTCATACCATTAACTTAAGTGGAAAAAATAGTGTTTTAGTAAACCAATTATAATTTCTTTCAAAGTGAACATTAATTATAACGAAGGCATACCTCAGGGTCGGCGAGGCGGACGGGCAGTCCAACAACGAAGACCAGATTCTTCTGCACGACTCGAACGCTGCTCAACTGGCGGCGGCTCTCCTGCGTCTTGTTCCGCCGTTGCTGTTCCCGCGCACGCTTCTCTGTCTTCAATGCCGCCACCTGACACGGAATACTCGATATCAACCCTGTGCGCTTAATTTAAGAATACTTTTGAATAATTCGGCTAGTAAGGATGTTTCCTTTGTTCTTCATATACGAGCATATACAAATAAATAGTAAAAGTATTTCATTTTATCAAAATTGGGATTTTTTGTATCAATGATTTTTTTTTTTTCAAATATTGACGATTGATGACGATTTTTAGATTCCATTTGAAATTGTTACTAAACTTGTTTACACATTATTTGTTTATGAATTTATTATTTTAAATAAATAATAGGTTTGTTGCACGAAAACGCACCAGTGCACAAAAGCGAGATTGTACGCGATTTATTGGCCAAAAAAAGTATCGATCACCCTCCGTATTCGCTTGATTTGGCTCCATGCGACATCTGGATATTCCCGAACCTGAAATTGGCGATGAAAGGAAAGCGTTTCGATACGATTTCAGATATCCAGAAGGCTTCGACTGCGATTTTGGGGGTAATTCTGAAGAATGAGTTTCAGGAATGTTAGAGAAAATTTTACAACCGATTCCAGTATTGACTCACAATGAGTGTATTTTGAATAAATGGTAATGTGAACTAAAAATAAACAATGTCTTGTATTTCATTTCCCGTCAGTAAACTTTCGCATCGGACAGATAGTGCATATCAGGGATTTCATTTATTTCAGATCTGATCAAGGATGTCTGCCTCCTATGAAGAATAAGATGCTAAATTACCTGCTCCTGGGAAAGAGGGGTGAAGTCGGCCGGATTCTCGGGGTAGGCCTTACGGCACGCCGGGCACAAGCCGCTCTCCCCCTCGCGGATCCGGTTCCAACAGAAGCGGCAAATCTGGAACAGAATACATTCTTTCAGTGGCTGATATTTGCAAAAATAAATCGCAGGCATCTTCAAATGACTTTTGATTGACATTATGATGACTTCCGTGGCCTAGTTGTTAAGACTCTGAACTTGCATCTGAGGATTCAAGTTCGATTCTCGATGGTACCTGTAAACAAAAGAAAATTCAGTTTTCCAGCCTAGTTAAAGAGTTTATCTGATGACAATACTCTTGGGCGCTTGATGTTTGCGAGTGTTGTTGCATCTTCATGTGCGGTATTAACAACACTTACGAAGACAAACTGTGTTCTTCAATTAAGGGAGCCGAAGAGAATGTTGTCTATACCCATATAAAACGTTACAGAGGCTCCAAGTGGGAGAACAAGGTACAACCTGGCGGGCTTATTGCCATGTGGTAATTTCTTCCAACCAACTGGAAAGATGATAAAAAAGGCGTTCATTGAAAACAAACTGAAATTATTTTTAAATAAATCTAAATTGAACTTGCAACTCACTTTGGAAAATGGCGCTATATAAGCTAAGCCACAGATCATTTTTTTCAGTTCTTTTTTGTTGACCATATCGATATTTTATTTATTTACTGACCTGATTTATTATTTTGTTTCTTTATATTGACCCAATTCAATTTGCAATGGTAATCAAAAATTATTTTTTGCTGACCATATCATTACTTACCTGATTTATTATTTTGTTTGTTTTTGTTTTTTATATTGATCCAATTCAATTTGCAATGGTAATCAAAAGAATGGTTGAAGTAAAATATGACATATAGAACGAAACTGCATACTTAGTTTTTTTTTTTTTGGTACCTAGTGCCTATTTTACTTCAACCATTCAAAAATTATTTCTGACAAATTCTTTAAACCAGTTTAAAAACTGTCTGGATAAATTCCTAGACACAAACCCAAAAGTGGTTATGCTCTTTGCTTTTCCTCCTTATTTAAATACATACAATCACGCCATTTCCCTGTTGGGGTACGCAGAGAGGACAGAGCGTCATACTTTTCAATTTTGACTAACGTCCTTAGCTTCTTCTACATACAGACACCTATGATTTCTCTGACTTTTTACATTTTCTTCTTTCAGAATATCATTCACTTGATCCAACCACACTTTCCTTCATTTTCCTCTCACACTCCTTCCCTCACATATGCAGTGTATATGTGTTTTGTTCATCTTCTTTCATTCATTCGTTCCACACGCTCAAATCATCTCGTCTTGCTCTTCTTCATCTTACTTAACACATCAGCCCTAAGTTCACATTCATTAATTATTGTTTCATCCATATTCAGTCATACATTGTCACTCCATGTAATCTTCTCAATGCCCGCATGCATCTCTACAGTATTTATTCGGTTCTTCTAAGTTTTTTTTCTTCTAAACCCTTTGAGACATGACATTTTAAACGTCACAGGGATCATGCTACATTTTCTTGAGTGTACGTCGACATCTAATAATAAACAATACATACAACAATGCCACTTGCTCGAGTGACACGTATCAAGAATTTCGTCTTGAGTAAAAATCTGTAAATGACCACAAAGAGCCAAAAGTTATTGGCCTGAACAAGCTAGAGAGTGTACGGATAGATACTACACAATATTTGCCATATGATCAGGTGATGTTACAGTTAACCGGTTCACTGCCACGAGCGCTTTGACACGCTCTCCGATTCAGTGCTCGCCAGGCCGGCCATACAAAATGTTCGTGTAAACGCGCTCTCCTTTGAGCTTGTCGCAAGCCAATATCAAATCCAATTGTAATAATTTATAAATTATAACACAAAGTGACATCTATTGGGATGGTCAAGAAATACTTAAATATTACAATTTACCGATATTATCAAAGTTACAGTCATCTTTCTAAAAGCTTTCACTGACAGTCAATACGTGTCTCTGATACAGGGTTACTGACTACAGTTTTTTGCGACGTAATTGCGATGATTTATAATGATGTTTGTTGTTTTGTTCAGTGGTTGATTTTTAACTTTTGTGCGTTATTTTTGTTAATTTTTCAAAGTATTTATTTACAAAGTGTGTTTTCATGTATTCTTTGGTTATTGGCGGTAGTTTTGCAGCATAATACGGTGTTTATATAGACTTTTTACGGTTTTATTTTATAGTTTATTTACCTTTTGTGCTTTATTATACATCATACAGATAATTTGTTGATTTTAGTTTACAAAGTATATTATATTCCACTATATTTATAAGTGAACGTGTTTTCTGTGTCAAGTTGTGACAACCCTGACATTTTGTGAATATTTAAACTGTATTTTTCTGAGTGAACGGCAGCTCAAACGCCCCACAGTGTATATAATAAGTAAGTTTTCATAATATCCTTTATATCTGTATACAAAAAATATTAATTTTTTAGGTTTTATTTTTGTTGAAAAAATTCCGGCCTGCTGGGTACGGCCATACTAATAACTTAAAGGGTTAAAATTTGATATCTCTACCCTCCGTTGTATGACAGCTGGAGCCAATAGAAGACATGTTGTTTCATTATATTACGAAATGTTAAAAATTGAATATTGCGCGATTATAACCCTCTATAATCTACGGACTGTTGAACAATCCAAGCTTTCTCAGTATCTGTGTAAAAAATTCAATTAATTAATCGAGTACAGAATGTCCCTTTATTCTGGTCCTCTGTACGCTAATTCTCCGCAGAGTGCATCTAAACGTCGTTTAATATCTGCCTGACTTTTCCTTTCTTTTGAAATAATCTTGATAACCGTGCGTTATTTAATTTTTAACATTTCAGATTACAACGAAACAACACGTCTTCTATCGGCTCTCGTTGACTTACTACTGAGGGTAACGGTATCAAATTTAAATCGTAACATCGCCTGACCATGCGATGAACGTGGCCGGCGTTAAATCTGCCCATACACGCTCTTAACATGTTCAGACTGTGAAATTTTGGGCATAAGTAGAATCTCTCTCAACTGTAGATGATAAAGAATATTAATATTTTATGTGTTAACAAATTGTGTTTATAAAATACGCATTGTGTAGTTTTAAAGAGTGCATAAAATATTCACTTGTTTAAACTTTCTGTCTTAATTCTTTTGATTATGACGACATCAAAAGAATTGATTATAAAAGCTTCAAAATTATTTTGTTTACTTCTACGAGTATTAACGTGAAATTCTTTCAATATGAAAAAATATTTCTATCCCCATTGTTTCATGATAAACAATTTCCACTGTATATGATCTTCGGTTAACTCTACGGAGATGTTCCAGGCTGACAAGATAAAGATTAAACCTTCCTTAAGAGATGGCACCTCGAGAATAGAAAAAGAATTGCCAACATTATGAGTAACGGACATGACGCAAAAAGCAGTGAATCTACTAAACTATATTCCTACAGCCCGGCTTGCGTCTCTTATATGTCTGATGCATCACGAAGTATGGAAGAATTCTTACCTGGTATCCACAAGTGCAAGGGTAAAAATGTAGATCATCCACCTCTAGCGGTTCCAAACAAAGAGGACACTCCGCCTAAAAGAGACAATAGAGAAAAATTGAAATTATTCAGACTGAAACTATTAATCACCTTTCTTTTATTAATGAACAACAGAATTGGACTATTAAGGGGGTATTATACTCTAGAAATTTGGAGAAAAAAAAAAAATTTTTTTTGCATATTTTTCAAGTTTAGATCTATTAAAAATATGTTTTCAAAAGGAAATTGAAAAATTCTCAATATTTACGAAGTTATAGCTATAAATGAGGCAGCAATTACGCCGCACCAGTATGACTCAGACAATAATCTCAAAACTTGCGTTTTTTCTCTAAACTACTTTTTTCGACCTGGTCGACATAAAATCTCAAATTCTATCCAACCGATTGCCTTCGAATTTGGTATGAAACTTTGATAAATGATTTTATATCGTCCCTACCTTGGAAAATTAAAAAAGGAAAATTAATTTACCATTTTAAAAAAATTTTAATATTTAAAAAAGGGTAACAAAAATTTTTTTTTAATTTTTCTCTTTGGTACCAACTATAACGACATCATTTCCTATCAAGAAACTGTGTATGATTTTTGTTTCAGATTTACGAAAAGGCTTTAATCATGTCGACCAGCTCACCCCCTTTTTTACGACAATATATAAGAGCTAATAACATCATGAATTTTCAATTTTTTTTTTCAAAATTTTTTATGTACATTCTCAAATCATCAATAAACAAACTGTAAAGAAATGCATAGAAAAAAAAGTTTTTTTTTTAAAGTCTGAAAAAACGCCCGAAATTCACGCCTCTAGAGTAGAATACACCCTTAAGAGCATCTCCATTCTCCCACTGGATTAAATATTAATATTTTCCTTAACTAAAGGATTCGATTGAAGATACATATTGTT
This sequence comes from Odontocerum albicorne, assembly GCA_949825065.1. NCBI lineage: Eukaryota > Metazoa > Arthropoda > Insecta > Trichoptera > Odontoceridae > Odontocerum > Odontocerum albicorne. The sequence goes on along the minus strand of OX463864.1, from coordinate 16,166,115 downwards.
TCTCTTACTTTTCGCCTTTTCCTGAGTCAAATTTTTTTCAATGTGTGTAGATCTCTCCTAACGTTTAAGGAATAATATCTGAGAATACCAATTAAAAAAATGTGGGATTAAGTAACGGATAAAATCCATACTCTTTGCAACAAAGGCGTTACAAAACTTCTCCATTGGACTCGCTAAATTATCAGGGAATTGTGGATTCCTCTCTGGTTCCAAATAATTGAGCCGCACTCTAATCTACTGCGAACCAGTGAATTATAAAGATATATCATAACAGCGCCATCATCAAATGCCCTGGAGAGGTTTGTCATAAATCTCGGAACTTTATTGACAGATAAACACATACTGTCAATATGATAAACGAATGTACATTCACTGTCAAACATGAAGTCAAAATCTTTCATTGTGTCGAGATGTACAATGAACTTGAACTGTAGCAGTTGGGACCATCACTGACCTGTTCATCTCCACTCTGGTTCATGACTGACATCTCTAGCTGCAGGCCGGGAATGTTCCGAGCCTCCGTGTGGGAACAGAGCGTACTCCACTGATCCTGTAGTACACAACACACGCTCGTATCACACTTTATTCGTGTGACACGTCAGACAGGGCAACGAAAAGCTGAAAGAGAGAAATGCAAAATTTTAAAAGACATACATACAATTTTAATAAGAACAAATTTCTTTAACACATTCACTGCCAGACAAATTATGAAATTAAATATTTTGTAAATGCCAACTCGGGTCATTTTTACTCTTTCCAAGCGGAAGTCAAACCCTGATGTGTGGATACTAAGTAAACATGCTCACCATTACATTGCATCTTAATTATTTGAACTTAAAAACGATTTTTTTGTAAGTGACCATAATAATCAGTGCTATTTTATTATTATTCAATGTAGTCGACATACACGCACTGAGAAGAATATGTGGTGTGTCGATGTATGACAGAATAAAAAATGTAATTATTAAGAATGCTTGTGAGATGTGTTGAGTAAAATGAAAGGAGCACATTGAGGTGGTTGGAAGTTGAAAGAATGGGAACAAAAAACTGACTAAAATTTATAATGCAAGCAAAATTAAGTGCGAGTCGTATTTGATGACAACCAAGAAAAGTATGGTTAGAGCAAGTGAATGAAATTTAGAAGAGGGAAAGGTAAAAAGTAAGAGAAACAGAAGGAGATACATAAGAATATGAAAGTACAGTACCCGGCGGTAAGTAATACACATCGGGCTTAAACTCAAAACTTATGATTGAGTTACAGTACCTGGCGATTGTATTACAGTACCTGGCGATAAGTAATACACATCGGGCTTAAACTCAAAACTTATGATTGAGTTACAGTACCTGGCGATTGTATTACAGTACCTGGCGATAAGTAATACACATCGGGCTTAAACTCAAAACTTATGATTGAGTTACAGTACCTGGCGATTGTATTACAGTACCTGGCGATAAGTAATACACATCGGGCTTAAACTCAAAACGTATGAATGACAGAGATGACGCTCTACAAAGCCGATGTTAACTCTTTCTTAAGAAAGAGACTATCGGTCATAATCGGCTAACTTCAACTTTGTAGAACGTCATCTCTGTCATTCATACGTTTTGAGTTTAAACCCGATGTGTATTACTTACCGCCAGGTACTGTAATACATTCTACTTGTATAATGTTATTTCATAATATATGAACACCTTAGGATAATTTGCTTTTGAAATAATCAAAGGCAGTTTATAAGTGCCAATTAATAATTTAAAAATAAAACACGGTTGTTTTATTCCACTTTATTTTACAAAGTAACCGTGTTTTAATTTTATATTAATTGTGGAGTTCCACGAAGTGATGTCAGAGTTATTTAAATATATATTAAATAAATTCAAATATACGAAAGAATGTTTAAAACCGGGATACAAATAATGAATAAGTAATTACTATTCACCAGACTATCGGTAATAATAATAACAAAAGAACAATTTATTAGGTCTTAACATAATTTGTGTCCGTTTTTTTCCAATTTAAAAATGAGCACCAAAAGTAAAACAAAATGGTAAATGTTATACGTCATTCGAAAGATAATTGTCTGCTCTACAAGATATTGTATATGCTTTTACGTTACATATATTATTTTATTTGATTACAAGCCTTCAAAATGGTATGTCAAGTAGACGAAAGTGAGCATTTTCGACACCTCCTTCTGTTCGCGTTTAATTGAGGGAATAAAGCTGCCAAAGCTGCTCGCGATATTTGCAAAGTGTACGGTGGAGATGTGAAAAGACGGTAATTTCGACCTGAAAGACATGTAGCGTTCCGGACGACCAGTGGACTTCGATGAGGACCGCTTAAACGCTTATTCATGAAGACCCCCTTCAAACCACCGTAGAATTGGTAGAGCAGATGAATTGTAGTCACATGACTATATACCACCATCTACCATCTGTCCTTTCATTCATAACATCTTCACCGTACAATTCGTAAATATCGCGAGCAGCTTTAGCAGCTTTATTCCCTCGAATGAACGCGAACAGAAGGTGTCGAAAATGCTCACTTTCGTTTACTTAACATTCCATTTTGAAGGCTTGTAATCAAATAAAATAATATATGTAACGTAAAAGCAAATACAATATCTTGTAGGGCAGAAAATTATCTTTCGAATGACGTATAACATTTACCATTTTGTTTTACTTTTGGTGCTCATTTTTAAATTTGAAATAAACGGACACAACTTATGTTAACACTCAATATATAGCGTTTTTTAGAGAGCAAACTCACTTCGAAGGGTGATCTAACTCTGTACTCGAACCCATTATTATTGACGTTAAAAATATTACAAAATTAAAAAGAAACGAGTTGATTGTAAGGATAAGAAAGTGGTGGTTGCAGCAATTAGATAAGGTATGTCCCCGCATCGGCATACGTTTAGAAAAATATATATTTGGCAAGAAAACCGCAGAAAACTTACCGAGGGAAAATGAACTTAAAAAACTTTAAAATAAAAAAAAAATATTCAGCAGTCAATGTGTTTACAAAATAATATTATTTAATTTAATTTTGGGAAGAAATCCAAAAGCTAGTAAAAAAGTTCATATTTTAAATCTAATCGGGATAAAATTAAATAAATAATTTCTCTCTATGGTTGACTTAAACAAATTACTGAGAATAAGGAAATCCTTAACCCTTCCCTTACGGTGATAAAATTGAAACGGGCGCTCCGGTGTTGGGTAGTGAGTACGCGATCAAAAATTAGCGATTTTAAATCGGAAAAATAAGAACATTCATAGATAATCCCCTTAATTAATTATAATTGAAGTTAAAAATTATAATAGAGATTTATTTGCTGAAAATATTAAAAAACCATCTGGCAACGCTCACGGAACGGGCGTACGTCTAACCTATTTGCAAGCCTAGAAGGTACTAGTGGCGCGGAACGTCAGTCGCATACCCCGGCGCTTACGATTATGCTTGCGACGTTGAGACAATTCAGCTCCTCGCAATTCAGTCTAGTATGCAAGAGTGAGATGCGAATATAGTGTCGCGCTTCCCGCATACTATTCACCTATCGTCAAGATGAGGCACTCGCAACGTTTAAATGCGAATTTGTTTCCGATCTTCACAAAACACCCACGATATAGTCGATAAACTCTGATTATTATTAATATTATTTTTTAAATCAATGCGTAAATATATTATGGAGGAATACCTAAAATCTTAACCTTGTATTTATTATATTTATAGAGATATTGATGGTTATTAGAAGCAAAGTGTAGAAGATACCCAACACAGGGAAGGAAAGGTTAAAGGTTGTAGTAAATAATTTCTGAATATGGGACTAAAGCGACTTACAGAGACTAAGGTTATCCTAAAAGATCGTAGCAAAACATTTACCAATATGGTTGACTTAAATGACTTACTGAGAGTGAAAAGATTTTAAAACTGTATGCCTTAATATATTTTGAAAAAACTCTTAATTTCTAGTCAGTAAAATAACGTGTTTCGTTTCAGAGACTGAAAAAAGTGTTTTCCTGATTTTTTTTTCTTTCCTTTCCTCTCCACCATCCCTTCCTTTTCTTTTGATTGATGATATCACAATTTATATGAAAAATAATGTTTTGGGTGATTGTCCATCTTTGTGGGGTTTGTGGGCAAATGCTCATGTATGTGTTTATGGATTTCGTTGGGATGGATAGTCATTTGAATGATTTATGTGACGGCGTAACTTGCTTCATTTACTTTTTCTGGTTGGTTGGAAGAGATTGCCGCCTGGCAATAAGCCCGCCAGATTGTATTTGCAATAAAAGTGTTAAATAAATATATTTCAACAGTAAAATGAGCAATTGCTGTAGAAGTTTCTGGCAAAACAAGATATTGATTGTAAATGTAAACACCCATTGTGGAGATGGATAATATAATCAATAGGTGTGCATACGCACACAATGTAAAAGTATTAACATTCCGAAGAAAGTGAGTGATAGGCTATTAACAAGTTTTTAGTGATTACCGCAGTGTGATAAGGCTTATGTATCACTAAGGGTGACCATTATGTAATTCTAATTCCAATTACACATTTGAATGCTATCAGACACTCTTAAATCACATAGAACTCCCGTCATTGATCTAAACTTCATCCATCCCACACTAATTATATGTGTTACATCTGCTGCACATCCTCCATCGCTATGTATGAGTGACCCAAGATACTTAAACGAGTCACAATTTGGTAATGTTTCTCCATCCATTTGCATTACGGGAGTGACAGCATTTGTGTTCTCGAATGGTAGGTACAGATACTCTGTTTTCTTTCTGCTCAGTCTCAATCCATTGCCCTCCAAGATTCTTCTCCACCTTTCCAGACTATTTTGCAGGTCTTCATGTTTTTCACTTATTAATATGATATTATCTGCAAATAGTAGGATCTTTAGGAGACTGTTCATTTCCTGGTTAGTTAAATAGTCCATGACTAAGATGAACAGTAGCGGCATTATGTGACTTTTGAGTAAAAAAAAATAATAAAATCAAAAGGATTAAAAATGAGAATAGTGTCTCAACATTTTTATAAGTTCCATTAAAAAACAAATAAAAGTCGCCCCGATATAAATTAAATGTGTGTACGTACGTGGCGATACAAGCAATGATAAGTGCATACATCTGCAAGACCGAATAATTAAATCTAAACAAAGTGTTCCGATGCACAAAAAAAATATATTTCGAAATACAAAAAAATTGTATTTCAAAACACAAAAAAAAATTGTATTTCAGAAACACAAAAAAATTGTACTTCGGAACAATAGCTGCTGCATCCAATTCGGAGATATTTTTTCCATTTAATAATTAGTAAAATAACAATTTATATAGTGCTGTTTAGAGAGCAGATTCTCTTTAAGAGCACTCCAACTTGAGCCTCGAATCTTCTATTAATGGCAGATTAAAAGTATTACAAAATAAATAGTGTAGCGATTGAAAACAAAGTCAATGGGGCACTAAAATATATATACTTGTACAGTATCAAAATTTGCTAAGATGATAGTCCACAACAGTATTTTGGTGCCATTTTTAATGTACGGGAGTGAAACGTGGACGTAGAAAAAGACTAAGAGGAGGCGAATAAACGCTGTAGAATTGTCTATTGAGAAGAATATACGGAGTGACAATATATGAAAGAATACGGAATTAAGTGATAAGGGATGAATGTGAAATTTCATATGGTTAAGTAAGATGAAGAAGAGCATGCTTAGACAGTTTGGGCATGTGGAATGAGTGAGTGAAGGAAGATTAACAAAACATATATAGTGAAAATGTGAGAGGCCTACGAGAAGACGGTACTTTCCCGCATTTGCGTATGTTTAGTTGATAAGAAAACGGAAGAAGACTTACTGCTGGAAGACTACCTACAAAGAATCCTTCGAAGATCTTCAATACGATCCGTTGAGACTCAGCCCTAAGCCAAGAGATTCGTCCGATCGTCTCCGAGGAGTATCGGTACACACGCCGGAAAAAAGAGTAGAGACTAAATAATAATAATTGTCATTATTTCGCCTCTACTCTTACTTAGCAACAGTGGTGTGTATAAACTTTTATGTGCTGACTGTGATAATTTCTATATATATAGGAAAGACAGGAAGATCTTTTGAAAAGAGATTTTGTGAACACAAATCCGCCGTAACAAATCCTCTAATTTATTCTGAAATGGCTAATCATTGTCACCGTGAAAACCATACTTTTTCTATCGATGATGCCAAATTCATACATATCAGTAGTAACGGAAATAAATTGGACAGATTAGAGGCCCTAGAAATTTCTAAGTCAGTACACCGATCCGAACATCTGTTGAACAGTTATTTCCCAAAATTCTCTCCACTCTTGGCCGAAATCGTCCCATGCCTCCCTCACCCCTCAGTCCCCAACAGTATATCGGTACCAGTTCGAACAGAATTTAGTATTGTTTGCGCTCCCCTGAAGATGAGGTGAAAGCCTTGAAACCGGTAGGGTTATACCGTCACAAAAAAGTGGAATAAACAGTGTTTGGTAAAAATAAATTACAAATAATTGTTTCGACATAGAAAAATCAAGCGGTACAATAGCTCATTGAAAACTATTACTGATTATTATAAAATGGATTCACTCACACAATAATCGATGACCCATTAAAAATATTTTGACTAATTATAATGTAACACTGACAAAGTTGACAAGGTCTGTATTTAGGATGTCTTGAAAATGTTCAGAATACACGAAATATAAATATTTTGATAAAATTCTACTAATGGGCAATATTAGTCAATGGGGCAAACAATGTCAAATTTACACATCACAACAAAGTATTAGAAACAAGATTGATGAATGGGAGAGAAATGTAGATACATACAGTACCCGGCGGTAAGTAATACCGTATTTTACGGACTAAAAGATGCACTTGAATTTCGCACCTGAATTTTGGAGGCAAAAAATTGCCTCCAAAATTCAGGTGCGTCATATACTCGAAATTAATATAAAAATGTCCAGTGTTTGATTTAAAATTCCCGCCAGTCTTAAAAATGGCCATATATTCGATGCCTCTTGATGTCTCGATAAATAAACCATTTACAGTGTATATGAGAGAGGAATGGTACAAATGGATGATGGATGAAACCCAACATGAATTCACGCCGAAGGGAGCTTTAAAACGACCTACAATCAAACAAGTGTGTCAGTGGATAAAACAGTCGTGGTCCAGAGTGAGAGAAGATATTATTGTTAAATCTTTCAAGAAGTGCGGCATTAGTAACGCTCTCGATGGCAGTGAAGACCATCTTATATATGAAGAGGACAACGATGAAGAGGAAGAAAAAGGTTCAGATGACGATTTTCAGGGATTTTAAAGTTCAGTTCGGTTTTATAAACTAAGAATTTTTTTTTTGTCTGGCTTTGCAATCTAATAATAAAAATGGTAAAAATGTTATTTTTTTTTTAAATTGCCTAAAAATTAAGGTGCGTCTTATAGTCCGTAAAGTACGGTACACGGGCTTAAGAAAGAGACTATCGGTCATAATCAGCTAACTTCAGCTTTGTAGATGGTTTTTCCCTTTTCAAGGTAATCAATGAATATTAATACCATGCGCATCCCAAATATGGAGGCCATAACCTTCTCGTCTGTTGTTTAGGGCACCCTCTTGTCCTGGAGAAGTAAATAATCTCCAAAGGCGGAAGAACTTTCGTGGTCAACGGCATAGGATGTGGAAAGAAACGGGAAACTACCACATTAAAGGCCCAAGTGGCATCCCAAGAACCAGCAAAACATGTTCAAATTGCTGCAAACCAGTCTTAGGACTGCAACCACGGAAGAAGAAGAACCTTCTCGGCCGACTGTTGAGTTTTTAGTCCCTTCGGACGACTTTCACCGGCTGCTCTCCACTCAGCTGACTGCCGATTTGATTCCGGAGTATAGCGGTGGATCCAAGTTTCATCCATTGTCACATACCGACGCAAAAACTCCTGTCTATTTCGCGTAAACAGTGCCAAACAGCGCTCTGAATCATCGATGCGTTGTTGTTTCTTTTCCATTGTGAGCAAACGCGGCACCCATTTCGAAAAAAGGTTTTTCATGACCAAATGCTCATGCAAAATAGTGTAAACACTACCAAATTATATCTTCAGGATGTCAGCTATCTCACGCAATTTTACTTTGCGATTTTCCATCACGATTTTGAGATTTTTATTAATGTGTCTGATGAAACAGCCTCATTTGAACGACCAGAGTGTTCAGCATCATTTGTGTCTATACGACCGCGTTTGAAATCAGCACACCACCGACAAATGGTTGTTTTCGACGGAGCAGAGCCCGGATAACACTTTTCAAGCCATCGCTGAGTTTGAACAGTATTTTTCCCATTAAAAAGCAATGTTTTATCAACACACGAAATTCGTTTTTTTCCATTGTTTTGAAAATAGCAAAAGTAGCGTCACTAAAACCACTGTAACTCAATGACACAATGTCGGAATGTCATTAAAGTTTGACACGTAACTTCTAAAGGTTGGTACTAACTGAGAATGGTATGGATTTGTTATTAGAGGCGCCATCTGTTGGTTAGTCCCGGGACTTATTGATCGATGTCTTATATATATCACCACGGTTCAAAAGTATCTAAGTATCTGGTCTGAACATGTTATAGCATGTATGAACAAATACCATGCAATCACACCCATCGTATGGCCAGATGATGTTACAGTTAAAATTTGAAGAAGTGTTGTTTCGTTATATTCTGAAATGTAAAAAATTTAATAACATGCAGTTATCAAGTTTCTTTCAAAAGAAGGGAAAAGTTTAGCAGTATTTACATTGTTTAATTTCAATCGGGCTTTTCCCTTCCGTTTAAAGAAACTTGATAACTGCGTGATATTCAATTTTTAACATTTCGGAATATAACAAAACAACATGTCTTCTATCGGCTATACTTGACATACTAATGAGGGTCAAAGTTCAGTCCAGTTTAGTTCAATCCCATCCCCACCCACCCTGTTATGGGGGACAAAATAAGTCCCCATCCAGCGCAACCTACACTGTCTGTCTTCCCACGACCATAGATCTTGCCAAGTTGACAACTGAGGTTGGAGGTATCAAATTTTAACTGTAATATCACATGAACATGGTATTTGTCCATACATGTTCCAACTTGTTCAAGCACAAAACTTTTGGACCTTAATGGTACATACCGTCACGTCATTTCCATCAGAAAAAAAATGTCAGTATCATAGATTCACACACCGTAAATATTTGTGAACTTGACCTGAAAGAAACACATTCAGATAGTTCACCACTTTTTGTATTAGCATTTATCGAAGCAAACATCTTTGGATACATTGATCAACGTGACGTAGCACAGAAGTCATTAGAAACAATGCGAACTGACATTATGTCAACATCATCCATATGTTTGTTGCCAAACAACATATGTTACAAGCGCTAATATATAAATCAGTTAAATGTTAGTTTACAAACAATATAAGAATGCAGAATAAGTCATTGTATCGATACAAAATTCTATAATTGAATTTGATTCCAATTTAAGGAATCATTTTGCATTTCTCTCAAAGAAAAAAATCAGATTTAATTGTGTATTCAGATTTCACGAAAGGATGGAGTTTACGCTGTCTCTTAAGATTTTCAAAGGTCTGTAACCGTAGTACGTAACAAACTTATTCATTAGGGATGTACTGCACTGAGGTTGTCTGGGTCTCCTCAAGAGTGTTACCTGGTAAAGTTTTTGCCATTGCTGGTCCTGTGGTGTAAAATGATCTGCCTCCTAGTGTAAGAGATATGGGTGGCGTGTGCAGCTTTAGAAAAACACTTAAAGACAATCCTTTTAGGGAAGTCGGCAAAGTTTATGAATGAGTTCAAATCCTGAGTTAGAGGAGACCCTTGAGGAGAGTTTGCTCTATAAATGGCACTAAATTGTCCTTTTATCATTATTAACTGTCTTAGTTGAAGTAGAACTGAAGCAGACTGGACTTCGAGGAGCATTCAAAAGGATTCTAAATTCACGTTATTTGAGAGAGGTTACGTTGAAACAAAGACATTCTTAGATTAATATTTGGTCATTAAATGACAAAATAAATGTGAATAGATTATGACCCCAGTGGCCTAATTGGTAAGATGCCTGTCTTCCAGCTCAGCGATTGCGAGTTCAATTTCTGTTGATATCCGATAGTTTTATTAAGAGTTCCAGTCTGGATTTCACTTACAGCCTCTTAAACAATTTTCTGGTTGCATGGAGGAGATCGACACAAGGCAATAAACTCACCTGGTTGTACTATATACGAGGCGTATCCAGAAAGTAAGTGTACTGAGGCTCTCACGACCGGATGGATTTTATTTTCGACATGTTGGCTACACTTCCGTGTAGCCTGACCCTTCCCCTCCGCAACGAGACCGGTTCGAGGTCAGTACGTTGAGAAGTGTCGACGCGACAACACGTTTCGTGAAAAATGTCAAACCAATCTCCCGCCAAGTGCGAAATTTTGTAAAAAGGCAAGAGTTGTTAAGGCGCTGCAAACTCCATGGAGATGAATTTCTCCGCTCCATCGTTACTGGAGATGAAACTTGGGTTGCACACTACACGCCTGAAACCAAAAGGCAGTCTCAACAGTGGCGTCACACCTCTTCACCCTCCGCTAAAAAGTTCAAAACCACAATTTCAGCCAAGAAAATCATGGCATCCGTGTTTTGGGACTGTCAAGGCATAATTTTAATTGAATATATGCCTCAAGGGGAGACCATCAACTCTGCAAGATACTGTGAGACCCTAAAAAAATTACGGAGGGCGATTCAGAACAAGAGGAGAGGCATACTGACAAAGGGAGTCTGCCTGCTGCACGACAATGCAAGACCACACACGGCCAACGCCACGAAGGAACTGCTCGCCTCGTTTAAATGGGATGTCCTGAACCATCCCGCGCATTCCCCTGACCTAGCACCTTCAGATTACTATCTCTTTACCTCCCTGAAGCTGCACATGGGTGGAAAAAGGTTTTCAACTGACGAGGAGGTAAATGAGGCGGTGGAGAAGTGGACGGAGGGGTTGGCGGGAAACTACTTCGAGGAAGGCATCAAAAAGTTGATACCCCGCTACACCACCTGCATTGAGAGGAATGGCGACTATGTCGAAAAATAGCTTACATATGTACTACGGTAACCACGTAATTTTTTTGTATAAATAAAAAAAATTGTAACCTACAAAAATTCAGTACACTTAGTTTCTGGATATGCCTCGTATAATAAAAGTATAATACATTACAGTAAAAATGATCCAGATAGATCCATATGCTTTTTATTTGCATTTTTTTTTTTTTTGAAAGATGTTAACAAAGAAATTTTAAACCACAATCGGAAAATGAATCATTTCTTTATCTATAAAAAAAAAAACATTTAAAACAAAAAAGAGTAATGAAAAACTATAAATAAATATAACAGATAAAACAATGTTTTTATTGTGTGGGATTGTAATTTTATCGATATAAGAAGATATGTTGATATATGGTATTTCATATCTTAAATAAACAATGCCAATCAAATGAAATGGATAATTTATAATGGCACTGAAAAGTTGTCACAATGAAAACTCCATTCCAACTTTAAGATACGCAAACAAAGCTTTAACCTGTACATAGCGTTAAAAATCAAATTCCCTGAATCCTGTGCGCGGCACAATTTCGGCGTTTTTTAATTTCTACGTTTAAACGCGTATTTTGTTTAGAACCACTGATATTTGATTACAACACCATGTAAACATGACATTCAAGTAATTTTCTGATAATAAATAATAGTCATTACTCTTAAGGAGATTTGAAACTTGGATTGTCGTCAGATCACAGGCGTTTGTGCTTCCCGCGAGGAACACGTTAAATACTCGTAGACGTCTTTTGAAGCACGGCGATCTAATTTTTTTTTAACATTTCTTTGGACCTATCGACACGAACTTCTTTTTGAGCGATTGTCAAATTATGCGATATCAAACGCGAACAAATCTTTTATGACGGCCAAATGTTCATGCAATATTGAATGTATGCAAGTGGAACTAATGCCCAAACATGCCTCAATCTCACGATAAGTCACACGACGATCTTGCAATATCAGTTCACGAACAGCATCGATGTTTTACTGGCACAACAACCGATTTTGGACGACCTTCACGAAATTCGTTCTGGAGCGAACTACGACCACGATTGAATTCGGAAAACCAGCGAAACACAGTGGCCCGGGATGGTGCTTCATCATCAAAAGTCGAAGCGAGTTGATCGACACACTGTTGTTGAGTTAGTCCACGTTGAAAATCATAAAAAATCATCGCACGAAAATATTCACTGTAAACAACACAAATAGCACTCGTATGAAAAAACTTTCTGAGCACGTATACCATTAAAAACGTCAAACTTTACGATGCTGATATCAGATTTGACGTATCTACACTGGTGTTGCCATATCTCAAAACTTAAGTAGCAACTCTCGTATATAATAATAATAGGACAATTTTTAAAGGAACTTTTAGAGAACGGACTCTCCTCAAGTGTGGCTCCATCTCGGGATTCGAACACACCATATTATTGACCAATTAAAAATATAACGAAAAATAAAATAAGTTGAGTGTGAGGATAGGAAGGTGGTGGCTGTGGCCATTACATAAGGTACTTCCCCACATCTGCATATCTTTAGAAAAAAAATATTTGGTAACAAAACTTATCAAGGTAAGACGAACTACAAAGACCTTCCAATATATGATTGTAAAACATTCAGCTTTAGGTGTAATGTTTATATATAATCATAAAATTTTACAAGACTTCCCAAAAATAGTTGTCAACACGTTGTGTCCCTTGTGGGGTATGCAGAGAGAACAGTGTCCATATTTTTCTATCCAAGTTTAATTTAGAGAAAAGAAGTAAGGATAGCCCAAAAAAGAGATAAAAAGACAGCCTTAAATCCAGTCTCGCTCTGTGTTACATATATTCAGAGCTGGATTGCAGTGGCATAGGAGCACATCCAGTGGAGAGACACCGTTGCTGAAGGGGGAATATTTTGAGCTGGCCGGAAAGAGTACCCAGAAACAAGTTGCCAGATACAGCATAGATTGTGCCTGGACTTCAGTAGGGTGTGTGGCTCCAGGATTAGATGGAATGACAGTCATATACGGCTGTGATGGATTGTCTAAGTACACTTTTGTTTATACACAGCAGTAATTGGTTTGAAAAGATTTCTGTACAGCTTCAGATTGTCTTACAATGAAGTTTTTAAATAAAATAAATCTAACGGGTAAATTACTATGTGGCAAACTCTTCCACAACCAAAAAAGGATATTATTAAAGAGGCCTTACGCAAAAACATGACTGGATTTTCAAAAATAATATTGTATTACACTTTCGTTGTATACAGTTCAACCTGTCGAGTGAATTGCCAAGTGGAAATCTCTTCCAAACAATCATAAAAACGTTCAAGCGTTAAATGAAAAAAAAATTAAGTTATAACGGGAACCGGCAACCACCAGGATTGGAAGACAGGTGTTTTACCAACTAGGCCATGAGGGTCGGCATAATATTTAACTGTTAAACCTAGTATTAATATTTTTAGAAATTTTATATGCTAATCAATGGATATAATCAAATTATTGATTTAGTTGAATAAATACTTCTTTCAAATTTAATACTGTATAATCATACCAATTGATGTTATGTTAAATTCGTTGTAAATTGTCAAAGTTATTTTGGTATTGTCTTTTATCTTCAATTCTGTCATTTATGGTATTAAAAAAATCACGCATTCGTGGAAGCCTAGGTGTTACAGACATCAACAGTAAGATGGAGGAGAGGCGATTGAGATGGTATGGGCACGTTGGACGCAGAGCACCCGATCACATTGTGAACCAGGCAATCTCCATGGATCTTCCTCGAATAACAACCAGAGGAAGACTGAAGAATTCATGGGTGGTGCAAAAAGATAACCTGATGCAGAGACACGGCCTGGGGGACGTAGTCCGGGACAGAAGAGCATACAACCTGAGGACGAGGAGAGCTGACCCCAACAGTCTTCGCAGACAGTGAGTTGGGATGGAGCCAGGGAGAAGATGGTATTAAAAAAATCTATTAAGTCTATTGCAATTGTTAGGTTGTTTCTGTGGAATTCATTAAGTGTCTGTCAAACCATAATCGATAACAAGTTGATAGCTGATAAATGGCAATTCCGTTGGACGAAGTGCGACATAAAAAATAGGCATTTTGTGAGGGACCCGATGGTGAAGTTGCCAGGGAAGGAGTGGTGTACTCTGAATAGGGTCAGGTTTAGTGTGGGACGTACAGCGTATGACATACAAAAAATGGTTCCAAACAGTCGCCTTTCTGCGAGTGCAGGGAGATTCAGACCATGGACTACATAATTTAGAGCTGCCCACTGTATGCATTTCCTCGAGTCAGACACAATGACCTGGCTGGAGACAATACAGCGCATGTAAGGGCTATATGCAGAAGAAGAATCCATAAGGAAACTGTTTTTGAATTCCATTAATCCCTTTTTTTTTTTTTTCGATAATGATAAGTTTCTGTCAAACCAAAGTAATGTTTTTTTTTTTTTATATATCGTACATAATTTGTAATATTTTCGCTCACCTGCTGACATGGCGGAACTGTGCATGAGATGAACAATGATAATTGGGATTTTAATCCTTGGTATTTAATCCTTGGTATTGTTTATAATATTTTGTGTGAAAATCTTAATTTATATCCTGTAAGTGTTCTTTTAAATAAAAAAATAATAAGAAAATAAGTTGAAAAAGATTTACAAACAAATGTATATGTTTGAAATAAATAGAGAGTGATGAAGAAACAGATGGAGGAAAGCAAGGTTATTTGGAGAAATTTTAACAGACAGAAATGTGAGAGACAAAAGAACATATATGAAAAAATGTAAGAAGATATACGAGATAAGTGTGTGGATATGAAATGTAGAGATTTTTCCTCTATGCCTTCTTCAAAAGGTACATGAGATTATGGAATATATATACATGTATGTAAAGTAAGAATTGGCAAATGAATATTTCAAAAACCAATATGAGGAACAGCTTTGCTACCTCAAAACCAATAAACGTAGATGGAAAGCCGCTAGAACTTGTCCAGGAATATGTGTATCTGGGCCAACTTATTTCCTTTGTAGGTGGCATATCGGAGGAAATAGCACGAAGGACAAAACAGGCGTGGAGCTCATTTGGACGTTTGAACAACATCTTCAAAAGTAATCTCCCAATATCCTTGAAGCGAAGGGTCTACAACCAGTGTATTCTCCCAGTACTTACGTATGGCTGCGAGACATGGACGCTCACAGTAAAGAACACACAAAAGCTCCAGACCGGACAAAGGGGCATGGAGAGATGCATGTTGGGATATACTAAAAGAGACTGTAAACGAAACACCTGGATTCGAAATATAACAAAGGTAGAAGACGTAATAAAGATGTGCAAAAGAATGGTGTGGAAATGGGCAGGACCTGTACCCAGAATGTCAGACTCCCGATGGACATCCGAAATAATCCAATGGTACCCAAGAGGCATAAAGAGGCCCAGAAGAAGACCGAAGGTACGCTGAATACATGAAATCAGGAAGCATGGCAGCATCACATGGCATCAGCGAGCAAAAACAAAACTATATATAGTCAACTTGGGGAGACCTTCATCCAGTAGTGGATCGACCCTGGTTGTCAATGATGATAATGTAAAGTAATATTTTCTATATATTTTTACACTGTTGCACCACCAATATTTTACACTCTTAAAGCATTCTGTCAATACTCAAATATCAAAACATTGAATTAGTAATGTAAACGCAATAGAACAATATCATATATATTTATTTAAAATATTTTTTTCTTTGTGATTTATAAACTATCACATCTACAGAAATAACACAACTAAGATAAGAATTTTCAAATAGATTCGGATATGTTATCACCTTTAAAGAAGAGATCATACTATCACATCATTTACTTTTCATGATTATATCACATCATTCCCATTCAAGCATATCACATCATTCTCTTTTCTTTTTCTGTCATTTCATCACTATAAGAAGAGTAAGTATAGTAAAATACGAGGCGTATCCAGAAAGTAAGTGTACTGAGGCTCTCACGACCGGATGGATTTTATTTTCGACATTTTGGCTACACTTCCGTGTAGCCTGACCCTTCCCCTCCACAACGAGACCGGTTCGAGGTCAGTACGTTGAGAAGTGTCGACGCGACAACACGTTTCGTGAAAAATGTCAACCCCATCTCCCGCCAAGTGCGAAATAGTGGAGACCGGGCAAGAGTTTTTGAGGCGCTGCAAACACCATGGAGATGAATTTCTCCGCTCCATCGTTACTGGAGATGAAACTTGGGTTGCACACTATACGCCTGAAACCAAAAAGCAGTCTCAACAGTGGCGTCACACCTCTTCACCCTCCGCCAAAGAGTTCAAAACCACAATTTCAGTCAAGAAAATTATGGCATCCGTGTTTTGGGACTGTCAAGGCATAATTTTAATTGAATATATGCCTCAAGGGGAGACCATCAACTCTGCAAGATACTGTGAGATCCTAAAAAAATTGCGGAGGGCGATTCAGAACAAGAGGAGAGGCATGCTGACAAAGGGAGTCTGCCTGTTGCATGACAATGCCAGACAGAACTGCTCGCCTCGTTTAAATGGGATGTCCTGAACCATCCCGCGCATTCCCCTGACCTAGCACCTTCAGATTACTATCTCTTTACCTCCTTGAAGCTGCACATGGGTGGAAAAAGGTTTTCAACTGGCGGGGAGGTAAAGGAAGAGGTGGAGAAGTGGACGGAGGGGTTGGCGGGAAACTACTTCGAGGAAGGCATCAAAAAGTTGATACCCCGCTTCACCACCTGCATTGAGAGGAATGGCGACTATGTCGAAAAATAGCTTACATATGTACTACGGTCACCACGTAATTTTTTTGTTTAAATAAAAAAAATTGTAACCTACAAAAATTCAGTACACTTAGTTTCTGGATATGCCTCGTAGATATTTGGAGTAAGAGAGAGACTACATTAGTTCTTGTTATTAATCTATTACTCTGCCTAATATATAATTAAGCTGTATTATAAGTCTGTACATATAGGAAAAAACAAAATATATATAATATAGGATTTATGTGAGCTCGTGAGTGTGGGTCTCTTATTATTGTTTTAATTTTGGTTGTTATTGTATTTGTGTTTCTGTGTGTTTTTCTTTTTTTTGTTTTGAATTTGTTTTGATTTTTATTTTTATGATTGTGTGCAGTATATTGTGGGATGAATATTTTTGGTCTTTCTGGAGCGATAATGTGTGAGGAGTTGAGTTTCGCAGGGTGTTTCCAGTTGTAGTTGAGTGTCACTGTTTGTCAGGTTGATGAGAGCGTGCAACGGGGTTTTTTGTGTTATCAAAAATCGGAAAGAAGTATCGATTTATTTTTTCATGCTAAATATCCTCAGTGAGATACAGGCAAAAGCCTAGTTTACTGGGGATACGACAAATGAAAGGCAACAAACCCAGATCCATTAAAATTATATGTCCAAATCAAATTACCTGTTGTTTTTTCTCAAATTGTGTATATTTCTTGTCATGTGTAATAATAATAAAAAAAATAAAAGGAAAATTTATATAACGCCCTTTAGAGAGCAAACTATCCTCAAGGGTGCTCTAACTCAAGATTCGACCCCATAGATAAATTTTGATAAGATCTACCAAAAAGAATTGTCTTTAATATCTTTAACACTAGGAGGCAGACCATTCCACACCACAGAACCAGAAACAGCAAAAGCTCTATCATAATATCTCGCCCTATTCGATTGATTTGGAACAGCCAATTTATTAGACGAAAAAGAAATCAACCTCCAAGTTCTACTTATCTCCGAAGGAACATCTCTCAGAAACATTCGAAAGATACAATAGGACATCCTATTAAGGGGCTTGAATACAAAGATTGAAATCAATCAGTTCGCGACACTTTAGACTACTTTTTAGAAGCGGGCCAATATGGCAATATTTATGATTACAATATATTAACCTAGCAGCTGCATTGAAAACAGAAGTAGTCTAGATATTTATAGATCAGGCAAACCAAAATAAATAGAGTTACAATAATCCAGATTCGACACAACAAATTAAATAAGTATTTATTTTTGTTTAAATAAGGGTTTCGTACTATCTGTGGTTTCAAGTATCCATTAGGGATCTAGGAATGTGTCCCCAGCAGATAAGAGGGAGACTGTTGTAATACAAAAAGGACAACATGAAATAATTTTTTTTTAATACATCAGATAGTATTGTTGGATAGAAATAACTTATTTTTTAGTTATTTTTTATCAGATAAATACAAAGAGAGGTAGTGAAAATATTTGCAAAACGGATAATAACAACAATGGCAATCTTAATTCATTGCATCCTGTCAACAAGGGTCCTTGACAAGAGACAGACAGAAGTGCCATTCACTGGGGTTAACTCTCCGTACACACTGTAAGCTAATTATCCACACTCAGGTGTCTCGTCATCAGAGAAGTCCCCGTTGGGCAGTTCCTTTTTTGTCATTACATGACATCACGCTCATGAAAAAAATAAAGAAGATTTCGATTATCTAGAGTAGATCGCACCGGATGGTGCTGGGATCAAACTGAACTGGAGACTGCAGGCTCAGAGCTGATATTAATTACACTCGGTTGACTTCAGAATGAAGATGTCCCGAATTTGTTTATCTTATAATCTGAACCATTATTATCAAAGTTCAATTTTAAAGGTAACATGATTAGCTGAAGTAAATGTAGATAAAATGTTGCTTAATAACATAAATTTTGATTTAAAACGGTCTAAGAGTTAAACCAGTCCCGGGTACCCACTTGCTTAGTGTAAAGACTACATGTTAGACCACAGTCGCTGACAGATAAAAGAAAAATCCAAGTATGAAACAAAAAAATCCAAGTATGAAACACAAAAAAATAACTTAAGTCTGGTTAAAAGTTTGACAAGAGTATTGTCACATTGCTCTACGTATGGTAGTATTGCATACTCGAATGATTCCAAGTCTGATAGCTCGATCAACAGGGTTGAAGACAATATAGTCTGCCTGTCGACACTCTTCAACATGTTTGCATCACATGTTAACACGTTACGTGCCGCAGTACATTTTGAGAAAATAAGTACCTGCGCCACTAAACAAATTATAGTTTATATTATTTATACATATATAGGCTTCATAAATAATTATTTATTTTTAAAAATAAACTGATTTTAGGTGATATTGTGAGCGTAGGTCACCGGTGACCTATGCGGCGTCGTACGGTAATACATGTATATACAACATAAACTTTTGTAGTCGAAACAAATTGTAGCATGCTTATTTATTACTTATTATATTTTTTATTTATTTATGTAATATGCTATAGTGTTACGCCATAACATAATAATCTCTTATGATTGCTGAGACAATAGCTCCAAAAAAAAGGGTCACAATGTTGCATAGACAATGCACCCTCATAAATTTCCAGAGTGTGACAAATGGATGGTCCCATTCATTATGTTATCCCTGGAATCTCTTCTATACCCCCTAGCCTAATTGTAGAGGCTAGTTTATCCTTGAAAAAAATAAACTGTAATAGCTTGCTCATGTACACCCGGAGGTTTATTAAAAATAATTGCATTTTCAAACAAAATTTTGGAAGTTTTTATGTGCATTATATTCAGGGGCGCCGTATAGGTCACATTCAATGTCAAAATTCGTAGTAAATGTGACCGCTGGCGCACTGGGACTGTTTATAAAAAAAAAACACGTAGGTCACCGGTGACCTATGTGGCGCCCTGGTCAAAAACACGGTAGGTCACCGGTGACCTACGCAGCGCGGAACGTGTTAACTAAAATAATTGAATACGGAGAGAAATGATTATCAATTTAACACGAAAATTGGCCGAACTTAAACAACTTTTGACAATCTCGCCTAAGCCCTTGATACACTGACTGCTGAATAATTTCTTTTCAAATCACGGCGGTACTAATTTTTTTTTCCATACTTAAGATTCTTTAAAACATAGTAAAAAGGTGAGAACAGGTATAATTAACTGTAATAAACCCTTACAAATTGTATCAGTACTGTTAAGCTATTCCAGGCTCACTTGTTATTTAATCCATCCAAATATATTTGGAATAAAAAATACTCACAATTGATACATATATTTTTCATACACAACACGAAAAGAAAAAAAAAAACAATTAAATTTAATCCACAATACAAGACTTGTACAGGAAAAATACAAATATCTATCAATGGCAATAAGAATACAAAATTATAAGGCAAGTAAAAAACAAGAGTACTTAAGACAAAATGGAATAACCAGTCTCTCAGTTAAGAGCTAAGATTAAGGAAATGCCAGAGATGAACCCTTTATATATTGAGCTGTTATCAAATATCGTTAAGCAAATTATCGTAAATGAACATTTGGAAAATTTAACAGGCAAGAAAAAAACCTGTCTAAAGTTTTGAAAAAATTAACATACAAACGTCATTTCCCTGTAATGTATGGGAGTGAAACGTGGATATGGAAAAATACTGATAAAAGCCGAATAAATGCTATTGAAATACATGTATTGAAAAAAATACATAGTGACAATGCGTAACGAAATATGGAATGAAATGATAAGGGATGAATGTGAACTACGGGGCTGATGTGTTGAGTAAGATGAAGAAAATCACACTGAGATGGTTTCGGCATGTGGAACGAATGAATTAAGAAAGACTAACAAAACAGATTTATAGTGAAAATGTGAGTTGAAGGCGTGTAAGAGGAAGACCAAGGAAAGTGTGGTTGGAACAAGTGGATGATATTTTGAAACAAGGAAATGTAGCCAGAAAAAATTTAGAAGTTGTATGGATATAAAAGAGGCTAAGGATGTGTGTCGAGATAGGAAAGTATGGACTCTGTCCTCGCTGCCTACCCCGATAGGGAATTGGCGTGATGGTACACGTGTGTAAAAATGTAAAAATAGACATGAAAAAACAAGGCATAAAAAGAATTAATATGATAATAAATGTGTTGTGTGAGATATTTATCACTAATTGAATGTTATAAAAACAAAGCTAATTGCTTATGAAAAATCATTACGAACTTGTTTTTTTTTTTCTGTTTCATTCAAACTTGTATGTAGCAAAACAATATTAAGGAGTTAATATTTTAAGCATTAAAAATTAATCATCTAAAAATCCAGGTTTATAAAAAAAATTTATTAAAATGTTTTTAAAATATGGATGAATAATTTTATACACAACAATAGCAATTTGTAGACACAAACAAATGTACAAATAGAGCACTATTTGTAAATTTTGTTGAAAAATTGACAGTTGAAATAAAATTCAGGTCATACTGTCAAAAGGAGAATGGCAGAATTATAACATCTGGCAAATTAATCAAAATGAACAAAACGGACAATTTAATATACTGAAATAATTTATTTGACGTAATTAACGTTAAAAAATAGTGAAAGCTTGAGAATTTTTGAGAAAATCTGTCGAAAATACGGTCAGAGCGAACGTTGTCTTAAGAGAATTGTCAAAATTGCACAATCGAAGTATTGATAAATATTTTATCACCAAAAAACCGTCCAAAACAACGCAAAAAAATGTATAATTATACAATATGTTACAGATAACGCGATGTTTTTGTTGCAATGGACAAAATACGTAGATATATTTTAATGTTTATGTCTATAAGAAACAATGATCCACATACGAAAGGAAACACCTAATTATAATCTTGATGTCAACCCACGCACTTAGATGCCCTTTTACCAATAACTTGACTAAATCTGATAAAGAAATATTTGATAATATAAAAATACACAGAAACTAGTGTGCGTCAATCTGACCCGCGTAACGGATGAAAACCAATGACTCAACTTTTGACAAGTGCAACATTTGACATTATAACAAAAAAAAATCTCCCGAAACAACCTGGAAAAATGTTATACAAAAATATAAAATAATACATCGGATATTTAAGATGATTGATATTGTTAAAGTTATGGCTTTAATGGGGTGTTTGTCATCAAAATCGTCACGCAATGAAACCCATTACCATTTATGTGGCAAAAATTTCTCGACTCGACTCGAGATACGGAAAATCTGGCCGATCTAAAAATACATTAAGGACCGTTTGTAATACGCGCAAATGAACTATTTAACCAGAATAAACATGTAAAAGGATAAATGAATCATTTTTATAGCGAAATATCGTATTTGATGTTTACCTTACGTCTTCAAATCAGTGCAATCTTTGGTATTGCAGAATCGAGACTGCTATTGTTAAATCCGACGCTGCGGCTGACGGATGAGCAGTCTTAACTGTCGCAATATACAAGCACACTAATCAATTTAGTTTATATCGCAAAACTTAATTATTACGACGGCTCCCAGGGAATTTTCTGCGAGATACTACACATTTGTTTCATGTAACGATGGCCTAGTCTTTTACAAGATTTTTTAGTTCGTGTAATACCATAGACAAATACCAAAAAATTTGATATCTTTGTATTGGTATCATTGTTTAGGAATGCTACGAACCAAGTTCGAAAACACGAAAGATAAAAAAACCTTGAATAAAATCAAGGAGGGATGGGAATAAAGTATTTATTATTATAATAAATAAATGGTTTCTTATTTTATAATACTTTCCCATAGTGTAACTTACCCAAAATTTTTCATTTTAACAATCATTCAAGGGAAGACTCAGATTCTCCTTATATAACATTTGATTATAACACAAAAAAATTCATGCAATGTTTTTTTCTATCATACAATTTATTGTGATTCTAAAATTTATTTAGTTTCCAATTCCTAAATAAATCATCATTTTTGCTTTGAAAAACCTAGGTTAAATATATTTATTAATTTAAGTATCCTTTGAACTAATTCGAATGGGAATTATTCACATTATTGTTACAAATTTGCATTTTTATTGTCTTTTAGCTACACGTTTTTTTCAAGTAGCTGTTCACTGCATAATTTATGAAGCTGAGTCTTTTATTTACATTGATCAGCAGTAGATTTCAAAAAACCTTCTGGTTGCTTGGAAAAATATTCAAAATGAAAATTAACGATAAACCCGCTAGATTTTACCATATATGCATGATAAGTATCATATCGATTTACATGCAATACAATCTGGCGAGTTCATTGACAAGAGGCAATCTCTTCCAACCAACAAGAAAGCTGTTTAATCTGGATCCTAACGGGATTTGAATTCGCAACACCTGTGCTGGAAGATAGGTGTCTTACCAACCAGACCATGGAAGTTGTCTCAATATTGATTAAACTTCCCTTCTGTATAGTATAATCTAGCAGACTTATTGCTGCGTGACAATTTTTTCATACAATCTGAAAAAGTATATTTTGTATGTGAAAATTATAGAAGAGGAATCTAAATTTAA
Organism: Odontocerum albicorne; assembly: GCA_949825065.1. Taxonomy (NCBI): domain Eukaryota; kingdom Metazoa; phylum Arthropoda; class Insecta; order Trichoptera; family Odontoceridae; genus Odontocerum; species Odontocerum albicorne. The sequence continues at coordinate 16,142,663 of OX463864.1, read as the reverse complement.
GACTTTTGATGGAAGAAAATCATTTTATCACTAAGCAGTTGCATATATTTTTTTTCATTGTAAAGCCTATTTTGCACAAAGGTGAAACAATTACGTAACGTTCACTCATTCCATTTAAAAACTTTATCTTACATTCGAATATTCCCAATGAAATTTGAAATAATTAACATCACTACCGCCATCCATAAATGGAGAAATGAATGAACTTGACTAGACATTCCACAAAGTACTATTCCTTTTGATTAGATTATCCATCTCTCTCGCTCTTGCTAGTCGCGAATGTTTGGAATTTCTGTTTTTTTCAATGTATTTTAGACGGTAACAGAGTAAAAAGGTTATACGATATAACCAACTTGTCTAATTGATTCATTATACAGGTTATACCTGTTGTCACCTGCTTTTATTTGAGACTACTTTTTTAATGTTACAGACGGCGTATGTCACTATGACGTTTGCTCTGCGATTTTTCTATTTTTATTTCTTTGTATTTTATTAATGTCGCGCCTGTATAGGCAATTTTCGTAAGTTGTATGAACTAAAAATACCTTATTGGGTTCGAATTTTTACACTTTCACTCTATGAAGTGTTTGGTTGTGGTTATACAGAAGTAAATTATTGTATACAAAATTGTTGAATTTAAGTTAATTTACTATCGTATAAAGAAAAAATGTTTATTTTAACTTTTATCATAAAATATTAATTTTATTTATTTATTGAACACTTCAATGTACAATTTGGTGAGTTTATTGTGACATAACAATCTCTTTCAACCAAACAGATATTGTTTTAATGATTTTATTTTCAGTTTAGGGCTACTAGATAAAAAGAGGACTATTTGAACTATTTCGTTTAAAAAAGAGGACATTCGAAGAAAGACAATATATCGTCGTTGTTCTGCGAAAAGCATTTATGTCCATTTTGCTTAAAATTACTTTTTGATGCCATTTTACTTAAAATAAAAATATCTACACATGGATAAAACATATATGTCCAAAAGTTATATGGTTTCGCTGTTATGAAAAGATAAAAAAACATATCCCGAAACAATCCCATAGTTGGTATTCATCCCCCTGCCAACCAGTGCAAGAGTTCATCACTTAATAAACCACGACACATCAAGTCATTCGGAATAAATAATAAAATAATACAAAAAAAACAATATTTTAGAAGCGTTTCAATCACCTTTTTACAGTTGTTTTCACCAAGAAAGGATTAACCCTTACAGGCTTAGTGGTACACGTTATGTACCACCTTTTTTTTATGTTGTACTGTACAGTGGTACACGCAATGTACCACTTATTAAACCTCTCTATTGCTGCACGAACGCTCAGATTATGTACCACTTCGAATAATATAATACTTATGACTCATATCCGCACAGCTGCAGGTCTGGTCCTGTTCAAATTCATTTAGCTTCTAATATTATTGCCAGTTAGTTGTTCTTGGTGTGCCGACTTGTGCGTATAAAAGAAAACGTTATATATTTGTATTAAATTTTAATGTCAGAACCAAAAATCTCCTTCGAACCAGCGAAATGAAGGTACTCAGGAGTATCGCTGGCAAAACCCTTCGTGATAGAGTACGTAACACAGAAATCTGAAGGACGTGCGAAGTTGAAGATATTGTCAGATGGGGACGACAGAGAAGAAGGTTCTAGAACGAACATGTATCCAGAATGGCGGAACCAAGAGCCGTAAGAATGGCCAGGGACAGTATCCCCCAAGCAAGCAGACCTCCAGGACGACCTCCCAAAAGATGGAAAGACAGCTGGCAGTCGACGTCGCATGAGGCAAACAATGATGCAGGACCATAACAGGCTAACAGGCCTAAAATAAGATGAAGAAGAAGATTAAATTTTAATAAAAAATAGTTATGTTGTGATAAAATTGACTTCAGTAATTGTAAATTTATATTTAGGTTAAAAATTAATTTTATTTGGATGTATTTCGGCATTATTTGGTGGTACATTTGACGTACCAGTGGAACTATGGACTAGTGGTACATAAGTTGTACCACCTCACCAAGACCTACCGAGGAAGTGGAAATATGTTAATTTAGCATTTGTATGTATCATTTTTCAAACACACTAAAAAAAATAATGAGAAACTTGACTTTTTATTTTGGGTGCAGCCTGAGTAAAAATAAGTGAAGTTTACCTGTACCTGTAAGGGTTAAGTCCAAAACAGGTGTCCGTATTTTTAATTTTTAGCTAATATGTATTTAAGTTACTTATTTGTTTTGTAGTAATTCTTATAAATAAATAAACTGTCTTTAAATAACATCTGTTTGTATTTTATTTTATTAAAAACTTGATTTTTACATCGCCTTCCGAAACATAACTTGCATTTATCTCAAAATTCAATATTTGGACTTAAATGCTTTTTGCAGAACAACGACGATGTATACATATAGAGAAGACAGATCATCAGATACCAATAGCTAATCTGCTGCTAACTTGTTATTTATCTGCAAGTTTCTCTGGTGTCACTAGATGACAATAGGTGTTGGCAATATCTATATCTGTTAGCTATAAAACTTGCTTTAAATCTTCAATAAATGTAAAATTGGTTTACATAAAGAAAGAGGATAAAATATGTTTAATTTCTATACAATTAAAATAAAATGATAAAAAAAGAATTGCAAATCCAAAAGAAGATATGAATCAATTTAAATATAATAATTTCACCTGGAGATAGGAGATAGAACAGGATAATATGGGGAAACATGAATGTCACTGAAAGGAAATAAAATGTTTTTTGAGTCGTTTGACTCATGCGAAAATTTATTATAACTATCAGAAAATATGATTGTATCGGACATATGCGTCACCCTTAATGTGTATAGATTCTTGATATGTAAATTTGATGTTATTTTGGTATGTAAATATTTATGTTTGTTTGGGTCCGCGCTGCATCGCGACCGCAGCGGAAATGAGACTTATGGACAGTCGTCGTGAGACTATATCACTGGCCGGCCGGACTCTGCATTGCGCAAACTCCCGAAAATTGTGGTATTTCGCGAGGTATGAGCGCATGCAGTGGCGGAAAGTGGCGCTTGCAATGAGCAATTGACCGTTCATAAGGGTCTTTTTCAAAATAAATTATATTCTCAGTTCACTCTACCTACTGTGTTTTACTTGAGACCTGTTATACCTGCCTAAGAGGAATGTCTTCACCCTGCTACCTTCTTTCACCGATCTACGCCTCTGAACGTGAGCCGAATTCTCCGAGCATTGCACAGCAGCCATCCACCTATGATACAGTTCTTTGTACCGGTGCCGTACAATGATCTTTGTAACAATTTTATCTTATAAAATTATTTGTCTTTTACAAGAATTGTATAAAATGCAGTTTCATACAAATGGAAGTACCATATTTTACGGACTATAAGACACACCTTAATTTTTAGGCAATTTTTACCATTTTTATTATTAGATTGCAAAGCCAGACTAAAAAAAATTCTTAGTTTATAAAACTGAACTTACCTTTAAAAGCCCTGAAAATCGTCATCTGAACTTTCTTCTTCTTCTTCTTCTTCCTCTTCATCGTCATCGTTGTCCTCTTCATATATAAGATGGTCTTCACTGCCATCGAGAGCGTTACTTATGCCGCACTTCTTGAAAGATTTAACAATAATATCTTCTCTCTAGACCACGACTGTTTTATCCACTGACACAATTATTTAATTGTAGGTCGTTTTAAAGCTCCCTTCGGCATGAATTCATGTTGGGTTTCATCCATCATCCATTTCTTCCATTCGTCTCTCATATACACTTTAAATGGTTTATTTATCGAGACATCAAGAGGTTGCAATTGTGAAGTAAGTCCTCCCGGAATAACAGCAAGCTCTATATTTCCCTGTCTCAATTTCTCTTTCACAGAATTTTTCAAATGACTACTAAACTGATCTAGCACAAGAAGAGAACTCTTCTTCAATAAAGCACCTTTCCTTCTCTCCCACACTCTGTTAATCCATAATTTCATACCAGCCTCATCCATCCAACCCTTGTCATGTACGTGAACAACAACACCTGGCGGTATTTCAGAAGGTTTTGGTATTGTTGCTTGCGCTTGAAAATGACCATTGGATTAAGTTAAGTACCGTCAGCACAACATGAAAGGACAACAGTGTAGTGCATTTTTTCATGTCCACTTGTTTTTATAGTTACAGTTTTAGCACCTTTCATGGCAACAGTTCTGTTACTCGGCACATCAAATGTCAGAGGAGTTTCGTCCATATTCGCTATTTGGCTTAGTTCCACATTGGTTTTCTTTCGATGTTGAATAATAAAAATGTTTTAACAGCTTTTCTGGATAAAACGGAGTATTCATTTTTCACCATGTCATGGTTATCTTTATATTTAATACATTTTGACGACTTCGACGTCGCATTTTGCCACCCCCAATTTGCGCACCACTGCTTTATCCAGTGGTGTAGTACTAAAACAAGAAGTGCCAAAATGCTACTCCCACTTCAAACCCTTATGCTAAGTCCACACCGAAGTGTTTCTATTAGTTCTAAGCTAGATGCTACGTAATTAATAGACTAGGTGACTATAATAGTCACATAGCGTGTAATGTGGCCATTGTGATAGTATGGTGTGCATTGGTTCATTAGGATGTCACCTAACTCGCAGCGTAGCTCTAAGCACCAAGCGAGGCTCCTACCTGTGTGGCCGAGGCCTTATTGATCATTACCTCCATTATATAGTGCCAAGTAAACATTTAATTTTAGTTTAACTAATCCGAGCTGCAGCTACTTATGTTTTGACTCGTAATTTTATTTTCGCTGGCAATAAATCGGAGGTTGTGCGTGTATGCATTTGTTTATTGAGTTTATGATTGTATCAACTGCTTATTTATTATTGTGTTGACTAAAAAACATCTGACATTTTCGCGGCTGGGCTAGCCCTCTTATTATTGGGGTTGTATCTAGACTGGGAGGATGTTGTGGGATGAACCCAGACCGTTTGATGACTTCTCTCTCAAATGTATTTTCTTTTCCACTGTCTTAACATACTCGTATATGTGTAATTTCAGGCTATATATTTACATACTACTCGTATGTTGCTATTATTTAGTTAAAATAATAAATTCATAAACAAATAATGTGTTAACCAAAAATTCATAAACAAATACTATAATGTGTTGTTTTTTCCACATAAGATAATGGTTTGACCCTACCGGTTTCAAAATTTTCACATCATCATCAGGCGAGTTTTAACAAGACTGAATTATACCCGGGCTGGCACAGATAGACTAGACGCATCAAATGGTAAAATTTAGATTTGTACCAGTAAAAATTCAAACTGGAGGTTTAGGGGTGGAGGGAGACAGGAAATGAATTCGGCTAGCAGCGGTGATACCTTGGGAATGTACGTGTTCATCAGGGTTTTTTTCCCAATGCGTTGTGTAATTTATCTCTTCTGTCCAATTTAGCATTGTGCTTTCTCGTTGACAATGATTGACCATTTCAGAATAAACTAGAAGATTCATTATGGTGGATTTATGTACACTTATTGTCTTTCCTGCATAGAAATTATTGCAGTTAGCACATTTAATTTTATATACACAATTGTTGCTGAACAATCCATTTGTTAGTGTAGAAGGCTGGCTTTATGTACTTGGAAAAAAAATTGTTACATGAAAAGCTGAGTTAGTTCCGGATAGTTCAAATATGAGCTGACAATATTGGATGTATGAATGCCCATTACCCGGGACAAGTATAATAAAAGGTATAATAAAAAGCAAGGGGTCAGGGTACGTTGGTGCCATCGGAGATGACTATGTAAGTATGCATACCCTGTTGCATATAGGGCAAGAAGCTTCAGTATCTTCTTTCGCCATTGAGTTGCTGATAACTATCAACGGATAGCAAGGTACGCATTTATAAGACCTGTGTGCGACCTATCCTCACATATGGCATCGAAGCGAGGGTGGACACTGTCAGGACAAAAAGTATGCTAAGGACAACGAAAATGAAAACTCTGTGCGCTATTGCTGGGAAGACTGCGTGATCGTGTAAGGAACACCACAATCCGAGAGGTCTGTGAGGTCCAAGATGTGGTCAGATGAGGATGACAGCGTCAACGATACTGATACCAACATGTACAGAGAACGAATTCCACAAGAATTCCATATATAGTTGTGCATGGGGTGCCGGATGGACGGCGTCCGCCAGGGAGACCCCCGAAACGATGGAGAGATAGCTGGAGCTCAGCATCACAGGACAATCCTGCAGTAACAGACTCTTGAGAGTCTACAGAAAGTTTAAAAAGAAGTTCTACACTATGTGACTCTATTTGCCCCCAGTTGTGGTGAGCATTAATGATTTTAAGCGTCTCGTGAAAAATATATTTCTTTATATCTCTTGCGCAACCCACTATTCTTTCTCTTACCTTCCGTCGACTCACCAAATTGGATATTTATTAGAAGTCTGCATTTAGGCATGCGAACCCGTGTCCAGACCAACGCAGGCGACACCAGAATTTCGATTTTACAGCAATTTGCTCTTCTCAAAACTTCATCTTTTGATACTCTATCGTGCCATAGAATCTTCATCATTTACCTGAGGTGAGTCTGCTGCCCATTTTCCATGTATCCTAATGTGTCGTCTGTAGGGAACCCATGATTCGGATTCATATAACTTAAATGACATTCTTAAATAATAAAGTCAAACATTTTTTTTTTGCCTAACAAATATCTGTATTACCTTTTATATTTTTTTTGCCTCACAAGGTTGTATTGCCTTGTATAATATTTTTGCCTCACAAGGCGCACCGTGCGACAGAGACGACACTCTACATGTATGGGAGGTGTGCGGTCACCCTTGTGATTATGTAATCCTTGACTCTTGATATGTGTATTGAATTTGTATGTGAATCCTAGATCTGTATTTGATATGATGTTGAAACCCTTGTATATGTATAAATTCCATAATAACATTGTATGTATAAATTGATGTAAATTTGATAGTTTTGTATGAAAAATGTTAGTCAGTTTGACACCGATCGTGTTCGTGACCGCAAGGGAAATAAGACTTGCGGGCGGGGCGTCGTGAGTAGGTCACGGGCCGGTCGGCTTAAGCAGTGCTCGAAACTCCGAAAGTTGTTGTATTTTGCGGAGAATGAGCGCTTGTGATGACCGACCGACCATTAATAAGGAAGGTCCCTTTTTAGGGAGAAAACATATTCTCAGTAACAACCGACTCTACTGTGTTTTACTTTGAGACCCGCTACCGACCTGCCTGAGAGGAATCTCTCCACCCCGCTACCTTCTTCTTCTGGATCTACGCTTTGGAATTCGCTACCTCAATTCTCCGAGTGCGCTGCGCAGCAACCAACGCGCCTAGTTACAGTTCATTTGTACCCTGTCCGGTACACTACAAACTATGTGTATTACTTACCGCCGGGTACTATAAAGTGTTTTGTTATATTACTCAGTGTGTCTCTTGCGATGGTTCCCTCGGATAGTCACCCTCTCCAGGAAATCCGAATTTAAGAATATTTTACCTCCGGATAACAATTTAGTCCCATTCGAACGAACCATCTTTGATATACTGGCTGCGTATAATAAATTAAATTGGACCGATCACGCTCCCAATCCATATTGGGATGCAACTCTACGGTGGTTATCCTGTGGCACAGAAGAACTGAGAAGACAAGGCCATCCACAGAGTTTGAGCTGTCCTGAAAGGAGTAATTTCATACTCCTTTTATGTGGAAAGATGTTAAGATTGCACCAATGGATATACCACCGATACTCAGCAGAACCGTGTCAGTTACTACCAGGTTCATCAAATGCAGGTGAGGTTGACTTTTAGGCTTCTGAGATGGTGGTGAAGGCCCCTTACACCCAGTTTCTGCTGGGCATGCTCGGGTATAGCTCCTTGAGCGTAAGAAGAGATTTGCGTCTACTGGCATACGTTGTCAAACTCGTTCGAGGAGTTGTGAGCTGTCCAGCATTACTACAAAGATTAGCGTTAAATGTTCCTAACAATTACACTAGACTGGGCCGGCAAGAACTGTTCTCAATAACATACGCAAGAACGGGTCTTCCAGCCACTATGCCTGTTGGAAAGGCCTTAACTCTTCTGAACGGGACTGCTTCGTATATTGATTGACATATTTCATATCACATTACCAAAAGCAAAAGTAAATTTTCTTCTTAGATTGAGCGCGTTAGAAAGCACTCATCAACGTACTTAAGTGACTGAATATATGTGTATCACATGTTTGTGTGTATATACTCGTGTGTATGCATATGCATTATTTTTATTTTATATTTTTTTTTTCTATGTAATTTTTCTTCTTTTTTAATGTCTTGTATTTTTCAAAGTAATTTGGCTAAGCCTGTTTTGAAAAAATAAATAAATAAATATTAAAACCTTTCAGTCAAAGCACAATTTTTATCAACAGGTGGCTAAAAAAACACATTTCTCCCGGCATATTTTGTATTTATTACCAAACGCATATAAAAATATTTTATTACATAATAAATATAATACAAAATACACACATATATTAAATACGACATAAAAATATTATCTTTCTTAAGGCAGCTCACAAGTTTCTCAAAGCACCAAATCAGTCGTGTCCATTATTGTTGATGCATCTTATGCATAATCTGGAAAACAAAAATACATATTAAAATACAAACAATCTTACTGCAGAGGTAGGCAAAGAGTTCCGAGAATTACTTATATTAATAATTATAATCAAGGATATGCCAATAAGAGCGCCGGGTTCAGTTTTTGCTGGTTTGAGTTCTTGGATCAGTTAGATCTTAAGACATGTAGATCCAGATCTTTCGCGAGAATTCGCTGTAAGGTGCTTCTTGAAATGTCTAATTCTTATGAACAATGACGAATTGATGTCCTTGGGTTTTCAGTAAAATTTTCTATCACTAGCGGCTATGTTTTCGAATGAATACCCGCTACGAAGTTGCATGGGTGACTTATTTCTAGAATTGAACCAGTTTCTTGAAATTTTTTAGTTAATCTTTGAATTGATAACTCATTTTGACCGAAAATTCCACGTTGTTTATGAACTGTTTCAGCAAAACATTCCCCTTTTTATAACGAGTTTTAACAATAATAACGCATCGTTCTTTCGTGTAACGTTCTATATTTACTAATCACAAGATTGACAGATGACACATGAAATTTTTTGAGCTGCCAACCTTATAAAAAAATTTACGCAAAATTTTAATTCGGCACTCTTCAAGGACAATTTATACTTATCCAGTTTTATTTTAACACTTTATAAAAACACATCTAATGAAATTATTTTAACACTTCCATGAAAACACGTCTATTGTTTAAGTAATAATAATGCCTCTTTAGCGTGTGTCCTAGTAGGACGTGCTGATGATGTTGATGTTGACATCTCTGTATTCGCTTTAGTCGAATTCTGTGTTCCTTTTCGTTCGGGGTCATCAATTTAGCGGGATGCTTGATTTGATACGTCGTGATGATTTTGATTTATTTTGTATTTAAAATAAAATACGTCGATTCAGGAATGCGGGAAGTGAGAGTGAATAATAATAAATAATAAACAGAAATGAATGGTCAAGCGAATAATAACAAGTGCCTTTATTCATCGATAAGTAGGTATATATAGAATTTCAGAACGGGACGCGTGACTGCGTCCGCGGTATATCTCGATCTCACTCCTGCGCGTGCTGAGGTGGTCGCAAGCGCTGCGGATAATACAGTGGGTAGGATATTTATTGTCGAAACGGCGAGACGGCGTGATATGTTCTCTTTCTACCTTGGAATGCGATGTAAATATTATTTGCGTGTAAACAGTGTTGACGTTCTGGTATGTGACAATTGTAGATATCCAGAGGTTGATTCATCGGTCGTTGACCCTGCATGTTGACAATATTTAGGGACGTGGGTACTCCCTACACCTCCATTCTCAAAGAACTGAAGATCACTGACAGATTATCAACAATATGTCTTCGCCGAGTCCTCCTATTCTTTGGGCACATAGCTCGCAACCAAGGAGACAGTTTGGAGAGGTTTGTGGTTACTGGAGGTGTGGAAGGATAATGCATAAGAGGAAGAATCCCAATGGATTGGACTGACCAAGTGAGAGACGCAACTGGGCTATCCTTCAAGGAGAGTGCAGGGATGAATGGAGATGCATTGTCAGAGGCTATCATGGGAGTCACGATGCTCAGTCATGAGTCACACAACAGGATGATTAATAATAATAATAAAAGGACAATTTATATAGTTCAGTTTAGAAAGCAGACTTCTCTAAGGCGGCCCAACTCAGGACTTGCTTCCTATCATCGCATCAGCACATTGATGGGCCTATTAAAAAAACCACGTAAGTCTCATTTCAGTGAGACTATTGTAATATTCCGTGGTGTCTTAAGCCAGGGTGCAGCGGCGGCACACACTTCCAAAACCGCTCGTTTGAATAGATTTTCTTTCAATTAACACTTTCCCTAACTATGCATAATTTTCATTATTTCCCCTGGAATGTGTAGAATCCGGGTAAAACTATATTGAAAATTGAAATTAAAAAAAATTTGAATTACCAGTTGACTTGAGAATGTAGGGTAGCATATTTGCCACTTTGAATTGTGGCACGAACCCACTGAAGAACACTTCTTCCAGGAGTTCCGCAGAGAAGAGGCGCAGCGGTAGTAATTGGAGAATTAGGCTGGCGAACCTGGAATGTTAAAAAATACAATCAACAAACTCGCCTCGTATGATACTTGCCTCTTCCTAATTTTTTTATTTATTAATTTATCAACGGTACAATATATCTTACAAATTGTCGTAAATTGAATATTGATTTAAAAAATATAACTATGGAGTGTTTCATTCATTACAAAATATAAATAAAAAAAACAATTCGAAACAATGACATTAAAACCAAATAAAAAGATACATTCCTAATTTCTTTATTTATTCATTTATCAACGGTACAATATACCTTACAACAATATTTAAAAAATTGAGTGTTTCATTCATTACAAAAGATAAAATATAAATAAAAAAACAATTCGAAACAATGACATTTAAACCAAATAAAAAGATACAATCACAATAAAACAATGCAAACAACACAGATATGCAACTATTGGGTGTTAACATAAAATGTGTCCGTTTTTTTCCAATTTAAAAATGAGCACCAAAAGTAAAACAAAATGGTAAAGGTGCTTCAAAATGGAATGTCAAGTAGACGAAAGTGAGCATTTTCGACACCTCCTTCTGTTCGCGTTCAATCGAGGGAATAAAGCTGCCAAAGCTGCTCGCGATATTTGCGAAGTGTACGGTGAAGATGCTATGAATGAAAGGACAGCTCGTCGATGGGTTTTTGCGTTTCAAAGATGGTAATTTCGACCCGAAAGACATGGAGCGTTCCGAACGACCAGTGGACTTCGATGAGGACCGCTTAAACCATATTATTCATGAAGATCCTCTTCAAATCACCGTCGAATTGGCTGAGCAGATGAATTGTAGCCACATGACTGTATACCGCCATCTTAAATCAATGGGAAAAGTCCACTAGTTCGGCACTTAGGTTCCACATGTTTTGAGTGAAAACAACAAAAATTAACTTTCAACAATTTCTGCTGGTTTGCTCGCAAGTCATCGAGCTACGTATGGCCACAAGCAAAGGTTCCTTTACCGCATCATTACTGGTGATGGAAAATGTTTGGCAGCTTTATTCCCTCGATTGAACGCGAACAGAAGGAGGTGTCGAAAATGCTCACTTTCGTCTACTTGACATTCCATTTTGAAGGCTTGTAATCAAATAAAATAATATATGTAATGTAAAAGCAAACACAATATCTTGTAGAGCAGAAAATTTTCTATCGAATGACGTATAACCTTTACCATTTTATTTTACTTTTGGTGCTCATTTTTAAATTTGGAAAAAAAAGGACACAACTTATGTTAACACCTAATACTTCAAAATTATTCCTAAAACTTCTTCAAAAAATTTAACAATATACAGTTATTAATATAATATGGAACCGCCTCAAGATCGGCAGTCCGCACCGTACCACACTGAGCGTTACTCCTGACACTGTATATTACACTTTCATTGTATACAGTAAAATCTGACGATCTTATTGCCATGTGGCAATATCTTCCAAACAACCAGAAAGAAGTTAATCTGAATTTCGGTAGGCCTGCCTTCACCGTTGGTGGCTCTGGTTCGGCGTGAGATTTAAAAAAACAAAAAGCATGAGGTCAACCACGATTAAGCGAAACCGCAGATATCAAGGGATACTATATTTCACTTTTTCCAATATTTGCATTCAAGCTAATAAATAATAGTTACAATAAATTAATTGATATAACAACACCCACCTGTCATCTTCGTCAGCTGTGGAATTATGCTGCGTGTAGTTCCTCAGTGATTGTGCACACTTTTGCTGGTGTCGTAGTAACTTCTTGCGCCATTGTGAAGATTGGATATCTGAAGAAAATTAATCAAAGATTTTTTAAGATTAAGATAATTGTGGCCAATGTGAATTGCTAATTGCAATTTACGATGAAAACTATCATATATTGCATCCGGAGCAATGAACAAATAATATTCAAATCATTCAATTTCGTATCCAGACCATCAATTATGCCACTTGTCTCCAGTATCATTCACAATAATCTGGTCCTGCCCAGAGCACGTAGTCCCAATGTTCGGACAAACTAGCATGTATTGTTAGTCCTGTATATCCCCACAATCACAATCAGGTCCTACCCAGAGCACGTAGTCCCAATGTTCGGACAAACTAGCATGTATTGTTAGTCCTGTATATCCCCACAATCACAATCAGGTCCTGCCCAGAGCACGTAGTCCCAATGTTCGGACAAACTAGCATGTATTGTTAGTCCTGTATATCCCCACAATCACAATCAGGTCCTGCCCAGAGCACGTAGTCCCAATGTTCGGACAAACTAGCATGTATTGTTAGTCCTGTATATCCCCACAATCACAATCAGGTCCTGCCCAGAGCACGTAGTCCCAATGTTCGGACAAACTAGCATGTATTGTTAGTCCTGTATATCCCCACAATCACAATCAGGTCCTGCCCAGAGCACGTAGTCCCAATGTTCGGACAAACTAGCACGTCTTGAGTCCTGTCTTGAATCCCCACAATCACAATCAGTGTTATTTTCGTTCAAGAAACCACCACATCTTTGCATCTTGCCATCCCTACTCGGAGTCTATTCAGTAATCTCCAAGTATGCCAAGGTAGTTGATCTTCAGGTGCCATCTTTTCCAGTCGTCAGGTGTTCTTTCTATCCAATTTACGAGGAATTGTCAGTTCTTGCACTCTCTTCATGAAACAATTACTGGATTTCAATCGTAACTATACAAAAAAAATCCAACCCACATTTTAACTGCTTCGAGTTAATCAGAATAGCCATTTAGTCCGAAGATGTACCGACGAAAGGCTGAGTGGAGATCCCTTCGGAAATTATTGACTCGATTACCATTACAGTACCACAAAATGTGGTTTATGGATTGATTTGGATAGCCGTAAAAACTATAACAAGGAGAAGGGACAATATTGAAGCTAAAAAGATTGTCAGTAAAGCTCCTATGAGGATATAATAAACATATGCCACCTTATATGACGTGTTTGCAGAACCTAGGGACAGAATAACAAATATCACTCTTACCTGCGGAGTAGAGACTCAACGCCCTCAAACACGCATACTCATGGTGATCGACCTGTAGCTGTCCCATTGTCTCTATATAATTCATCAGGTACTCCAATTGTTCTGCTGCTAGTTGCATTTTTTCATGATCTGGATAGCCTGAAATGCAATTATGAAATACATTAAGGCCCGAATTCATAGTCTGATAATAACACTAAATGCTAAATTGAGATTGGACTAAGGAACATGGCATACTTATCAATACCAAGTCTCACGTGATTTTCATTAGCAGTCCTCAACTTGTTAGCAAATTCAATGCTGACACTCTTCCCCTAATAATATTCGATGGCTCCACAATTAGATAATAAATACTATCACACATAGACAGGTAACAATACTCAGAAATGTACAACGTGTGCGAGTATTGTTACCAGACGGCAGGTCGCCTTTCAAGCAGCTAACGGGAAACAATGGATAAGCCATCAGGCGGAACATTGATTGAATGTCACCACACATGCATAGTGGAGAATTCTTTGTGAATAGGCAATGTTGAAAATAGGCAACAACACTCACAAATGTATAACGTGTGCGAGCATTGTTACCAGACAGCATGTCTTCTTTCGAGCAATTAACGGGAAATAATGGATAAGCCATCAGGTGGAACATTGATTGAATGTCACCACACATGCATAGCGGAGAATTCTTTGTGAATAGGCAATGTTGAAAATACTACCACACGTAGATAGGCAACAACACTCACAAACATTGTTACCAGACGAACTCTTTAACAAATTGGAGAATAATTTCTAGTATAATTACTGTATTGTAAAAAAATTTAAAAAGCAAGTATAATTCATTGCCATATATATAACCCTTACAAACTCTATCAGTAATGTAAGGTCACTTTAGGCTCACTTGTTTCTGAATTCACTCAAAGAAATTAGGAATAGAACAGCGATAGGAATTTTGAGTACCCAGCAAAATTTTATATAAACGCCTATAGATATTTTCAGCACTGAATGTGTTAAGTAAAACAATAAATTTTGAAATTAATATGTTGTCGGGAAAGTAATTTCGCATTTCTCTGATAGATGTTGTTAGGACAAAACTTTCATTGCTAACTTCATTCTAAATGTGCTGAATGTATATTATTATGAAAGGTAATAGTTAAGTGATTTTTTTAGCTATTGTTTACCCTGAGCTTTTTGACATCATTTTGAAAATGAAACATTTTCAGACGTTTCTTCGCTGCTTAATGCTTTTTTATTACAGCAAAGAAATGCGACAAAAAACAAAATACTACCTTGATCAAAAAGTTTTAGAACTTTATTAATAAAATCGAAAATACAAGTTTATTCATCAAAATCGATATGGTCCCCTTCAAAGTACTTCCCATCGACTGCAACGCACTTACGCCAGCGCTTGATCCAATCCTCGAAACACCGCTGGTACTCAATGTTCGGTATGTCCATCAGGGCCGTCTTCGATTTTTTCATGACATCCTTTCGAGTGCTGTAACGCGTTCCGCGAAACGGTTTTGAAGTCGGTTGAACAGGAAAAAGTCGCAGGGAGTCAGATCAGATGAATTCGAAGGCTGCTGGATAGTATTCGTGTTGTTTTTGGTCAAAAACTCACGGAAATCATGTCTTTCGCGATTTCAACGCAGTCCTTTTTTTGCATGAAATTGAGGTCTTTCGGCACCAGTTTTGCAGCGACACGTCTGAGGCCCAAATCACTAACCAAAATGTCTTGAGCGGATCCATAAGCGATGTTAAAGTCCTCTGCCAGCTCTCTGATGGTCAATTTACGGTTTTCGGCCAACATTTCTTTGATTTTATCGATGTGTTCATCAGTTTTCGACTGCCACTGCGTTCGTCATCCTCGACCGACTCACGACCACTTCTGAAGCGTTCGTGCCACCGAAAATCACTTCTCCAACATTTCCAAGGTCTGAGGACCATTAAATCCGTTTTTCATACAAAATTTAATGCAAACTCGTTGATGCCATTTTCAAACTTGTTAAAAATCAAAAACACGCACAAAGGTAGATGTACTCAGTATAGCGTAACTTTTACAAATGTCAAGCTATGACGCTGAAATATGGAGGGGAGTGTCAATGATAGATGTGGTAACCTAATATAAAGAAAAAGAATTCCAATCGGGTGACTGACAGCGCCACACGGTGGTCAATCCTAAAAATTTTTTGATCAAGGTAGTATATATATGTAAAGTGTATAGGAAAGATGCAGACAGTGATAGTGTATGTCAAATGAGATTTAAAAAAATCAGTAATTGTGATAACGGCACCCAAAGATGGTGTACGCTCTGGAAGGCCGATTATAATTGATGATCACTGAATCAAGGCTTTGATAAAAAAAAATAACCAGTGTTCTACGGCACGATTGCTGAGATATCTAAAATAACTCAAATCACAGTCTACGAGCATTTAGTGCAGTTTTGCATTTGACCTAAAATTATGAAATAACTTATGATTTTACATGGTAAACCTAGCGGACTTATTATGCTACTTGTACAGCGATTTCGACCAAACAATCAGATTTTCTTAGCTATGTATAAGTCTATAAAAAGATTATACAGAAACAAAATATTTGAATTCAAGAAAAAAATTATTTATCTCTAAACAATGACAGGACTATAGAAAAGCAATTCATTTAAGGATAAGGAAAGGAAACAAAGTAAAGTTAAGACGAAAGGGTATTTTGAATAGTGTAATTTTTTTTTAATTAATAATTTTCAATTTTATATTAATGTTTTTCAATTTTCTCTTGAACATGATTAAGGATCGTTCGTCAGGTCTCATAGTCGAGGATCTCCTTGCCATTCCAATATCAATTCAATTAGAAAGTGAACCTGTGCCATGGAGGTTTTTTTTTAAGTGTGTATGCCGTTGCATAACAGTAAACTCACCGGGCACACCGCTGTAGTGAATCCAATGGCACACCAAAATGAGACGTTTGGAGCACACCACTATTTTTTTTTTCTTTTTGAAAGAATAGATATGACTGAAATATCCTTATACCCTCGAATACCAAGTAGAAAAAAATGTTTGTCATTCGAACAGATGACCACCTTCCGCACGGAAGTCTAGTGCGTTACCGTGTGGCCATGTACCTCTATAATTTTATATTAATATTTTTCAATTCTATCTTGAACGTGATTAACCGGTTAACTGCCAAAAGCGTCTTAAGACGCATAATTTTCTGTGAACGGAGCGCCGCTCATACACAAATTACGTCTTAAGACGCGCCGTTTTAAATGGGATTTTACTAAAGAAAATCAATTATTTAAAATGTACAAATATATTGAACACATTGTGACATCTATTGAGAATATCTTTGCATACTTAGAATTGAAACAGAATTAGTTTTTACCACTTTAAACGTAAATTAAAGAGAGCTGTGTCGCCGGAACAACTGATGGCGCTCAGGGTTGTGTAATATATTTTATTAGCCGGGATTTTTAGCAATCCCCGAATTTCTATCGATGTTTTGAGTATATAATTTTTCATCTACAGAGTACAGTTTTATTTCGTGTTCCATGTATAGCGGTTCATATTATATTTGAAACTTATTTCGCGGTAGAATTTTCTGATTTTTATTTCTGTTGAATAAGTTTTATCATAATTACTTTATGAGAGAAAAAAAAGTGTTTTGACATAATTATTTCGCATTTTGTCAGTGTATTTTCGTGCTCAATTTTACTATTGTGCCTGTCGTGTTGTGAATCTGTTAGTTTATTTTATAAGCTTACGAGTGTCGGAACCTAATCGCACGTTGTCAAATTTTTATGTACATTTTTTTTATACGTTATAAAGTGTAAAGGGGAGTTTTTTATACGTTATAAAGTGTATACTTTTAATATTAAACTAACATAAACAATTACTTTTGACATATAATTTAGTTTTCATATTTTCTATGACAAATTTTGTGACAACCCTGCACCATGAACAATTAATTTTATGATTATGGATAAATGACTGCACGACTGGTGCTCTCTTCATTTATTTGGTAAATTTTATAAATAAACTTTATTACACTTTCAATAACGATATGTTTAGAAGGTTTTATTTTTGTCGTAAAATTCGCGGCGTGCTGGGTACCGCCATACATGTACCTGCCGGCAGTCAAAGGGTTAAGGACGGTGCACACCTGATAGCTCTTGGAAATTCGTTCCACAATCCTAGCAAGTGGACTGCAAATGATGATGTGTAAAATGAGATGCGGTTAGTTGGTACGCAAAAGAGTCTTTCATTGTTCTCTTACCTTCGTAATTTTCAATGTTCTCGTCCAGCTGTGAGCGAGACCCTTTGAGGTGTGCTATCAGCGATGGCAGAATAGATGGTAGTGATAGTGCCTGTGAATATAAAAAATAGTTGATCAGTAAAAAATAATTAATCTCGGTTGTTTCGTCAATTCCGACAATATTAATCTCCGTTGTCTAATTCAGTAAGTCTACATTATGCTCCATCTTACAGAACGCGCCGCTTTGCCACCTACACCCGAATATCACTCCGACTCTCATTTGTTGTCCATGCTTATTGTGCAGTATCGATGTACAGCATCAGGTACAAAAACTGTAAAATAGGTGGATGAATTGAACCTGCTCCTAAAAAACTGAAGATAAACGTAAAAACTTTTACGGACAATACGAATTTGTATGCTCAAAATCGTATGCAGTTGTATGAACAAATATGGCTATTAAATTTCTTCAAGAGTTATTACGTCATAAGCTGTACTGCTCTTTGGTACGTAGCCGCCTTGACTACAACTCATCAATATGGTCTCCTCATGCCGCCCATCCAAAATTCTAATCTATTGTGGACTAAAAAATTATAAAAAAATTTCATAACAGCGCCAACATCAAATGCCTTAGAAATTATCACAAATCCTAGAACTTTATAACCGAACGTATATTACGTGGATGAATCCTCGAGTACGCCTTACACCATGCAATATCGTGTGGTCGGCAGTGAACGTATTAAAGGAACAACAAAGTAATTTCTAATTAAATATTGTAAAATAAAGTTTATACATATTGTGTTTAATATGATGGTCTTTACCTGTGAACACTGTGCTAACCCTAAGACAAAGAGTTCAGGCCAGCATCTCTTTATCAACGTAGATTGAAGGTCTAAGCTGCAACCAGAAAATATACAATGTCAACATTTGGCATTTTTACATATCATGACATGTCTCTTATGGTGTAGGCAGAGAGAACAGATCTCCACACTTTCACTTCCTCCACATTCATACATTGTACAATACCGGTACAAAGACTGTAAAATAGGTGGATGGCTGCCGCTCATTCCTCAGAGATTCCGGTTTGCTTCTTGTGTTTTCAGTGAAGAGATTCCTCTTTGGCAGGTAGAAGTTTGTCAAAATAAAAACACAGTCGACATTCCAGAAGATATTTATGTTTTCCGTTTCTTATATTCAGCGTATCGCTTATCGCAAGCCCCTTGATTCGACTGTGTATGCCGTCATGGCTTGCAAGCGCCACGCCCACCACATGTAGGGGGTGTCCGATCATCTATGGTGATATACGAGGGCGGTCCGATAAGTACTTAGCCTCACCGCTCGATGGCACCACTATAGCAATAGCAATTTTTTATCGCGTAGTACATTCTCGTTGACAGCTACTGTCACCACGATATCGTATTGGCAGACCGCCGATTGAAGGTGTGCGAGATAGCTGAGACAGTAGGCATCTCAAAAGACCGCGTGGGTCATATCCTGCATGAAGTATTGGGCATGAGAAAGCTGTCGGCGCGATGGTCGCCGCGTTTGCTTACTCCGGACAACAAGCGCAACTGTGAGACCACTTCAGAGCAGTGTTTGACGATGTTTAACCGCAATTCGAAGGAGTTTCTGCGTTGTTTTGTGACCGTCGACGAAACATGGATACACTTGTACACACCAGAGACCAAGGAACAGTCGAAACAGTGGACTTCACCCGGCGAACGTGCTCCGAAGAAGGTGAAGACTGTCCTGTCGGCCAGAAAGGTGATGGCCACCGTTTTCTGGGATTCAAAAGGTGTGATCTACATCGACTTCCTGGAGAAGGGCAAAACGGTTACAGGGCTCTACTATGCCGAATTATTGGGCCGATTCGACGCCGAATTGCAGAAAAAACGGCCCCATTTGGCGAAGAAAAAAGTGCTCTTCCATCATGACAACTTCCATCGCACAACGGCTACGAACTGCTGCCCCAACCACCGTATTCTCCGGATTTGGCCCCGTGCGACTTCTTTTTGTTTCCAAATTTGAAAAAGTCACTCGCCGGGCAGAAATTTGAGTCGAATGAGGAGATTATCGCCGCCACGGAGGCCTACTTTGCAGACCTCCAGAAAACATATTTTTCAGACGGATTAAAGAAGTTGGAGCATCGCTGGGTCAAGTGTATGGAACTCAAAGGAGATTATGTTGAGAAATAAATCGCCACTTTTCCAAAATTTTTGTTATTCTTTTGTAGGCTAAGTACTTATCGGACCACCCTCGTATATATTTGCGAAGGCCACGTATAAGGAACATTTGATTGCAATATGCACAGGTATATAGTCACAAGCAATGGTAAAACACAGATGATACATTACAATACAACAACAATATACAATAATAATTTTACTTAATATAAAATACAATATACAATAATAATTTTACTTAATATAAAATACAACAATATACAATAATAATTTTACAATAATTATTTTACAAAATAAATTTCCTAATTTTTGCGACGCATAGGTCCGGCACATCAACTTCCATTATTCATGCTTCTTTCTTTTTCTGGTCTATTTGATCCGACCACATTTCCCTTAGGCCTCGGCCACACAGGTAGGAGCCTCGCTTGGTGCTTAGAGCTACGCTGCGAGTTAGGCAACATATCCTAGCGAACCAACGCACCGCATACTATCGCAATGGCCACACTGCACGGTTCGCACCAAGCCACATCACGATTAATTAGTCACCTAGTGAATCTCCTAGCAAACAGAAGTGTTGGTTAATTTTATTGTGTCACCAAGTGATTTTACAAGATGGCGGAAGTTTTAATAACAGCTGTGTATAAAAGGGAGCCTTTGTGGAACTTTGTCGAGCAAGTTATACAAAAGTGTACCTGTAATAAAATCACTTTGGAGTAAAGTTGCACAGGAAGTAAATAAAGATAATGGAGAATACGTGTCACGAAACCTTGCACTTTTTAACACATTGACAAGTTTAGTGTGTAATATACAAAATGTGTCAAGTGTATTTTTTTTTTTTTTTTTTTTTTTTTTTTTTTTTTTTTTTTTTTTTTTTTTTATTATTACACATGACAAGAAATATACACAATTTGAGAAAAAACAACAGGTAATTTGATTTGGACATATAATTTTAATGGATCTGGGTTTGTTGCCTTTCATTTGTCGTATCCCCAGTAAACTAGGCTTTTGCCTGTATCTCACTGAGGATATTTAGCATGAAAAAATAAATCGATACTTCTTTCCGATTTTTGATAACACAAAAAGCCCCGTTGCACGCTCTCATCAACCTGACAAACAGTGACACTCAACTACAACTGGAAACATGGTATTAGTAAGTATCTTTGCCGTGGTTGGTTGATGCGTTCCGTCAGTAGTCAGTTCTAGTCCACTGACGTTTGAAGCGTGCGCGCGCAGTGTTTATTTGACGAAAAATACAGTGACCATAATGTCTGAAGTTACAAAGTTAGGAAAAGGAAGATCATTGTGTGGACAGACTAAAGAAGTGGTTTTGAATGTTTATAATTACACCAAGAAATGACGGGACACTAGTGAGGAGGTAAATATTCAGGATTTTTATTTATTCTTCATTGAATCACGTTATGGTAGTAGTTAAAAATTTTACAATATTTATAAATACCTAATACAATAAAAAAAAAGTTTAGTTCAATTTATTTTTAAAAGATATTGAATTAAATTGTCTTTATAATTTTTTATCTCATTTCATTTGTTGTCTTTACATATTGTTATCTCATTTAATTTGTTGTCTTTACATATGGCTGTCTTATTTCATTCTTTTGTCTTTTAATATTGGTGTCTTATTTAATTTATATATTATTACTAATGTATTGCATTTTTTTGTTTTTATTTTCTAATATTGCTCAACTAAAGGTCTCATGACGGTTTCTTAGAACAAAATAAAATAAAGACGTAAAATAAAATGTAATCCTTGTAGAATATCAACGAATGTTACGCTACATGAAACTATAGCAGGACATTAACTACATTATCGTGAAATATGGATTGACGCACAATGCTGCAGTGAACATATTAACTTTCCGTAATAAAGAATAAATAGATCAATGAAAAAATGCCTCTATTTTGGAAGAGCTTTCAAAGTTATGCACTCATCACATACTTTAGTTCTTCGGTCACATTTCTCGAAATGAAGGCATCGAGATACTCAAAGTTAAAGGAGACAGAGGTACATATGCACTGCAGCGACCAGGTGAAGAGTGTTAGGCTCTTCAAAGAGCAGAATGCCGAGAGAACTGGAGAAGAATGCGCACAACTTATAATGGATCACGTTCCTCAGCATTGAACGACCTAAAATATCATAGAATACTAACCTGAGGGTGCCGCTTTGGATGGGGGGCCACCGACAGCAGAGGAATAACAGCCGAGATCCCGCTTCGCATAGGGCGTGCGCGTGCAGGTGACGCGGGGGAGGGCAGCCAGTCATCTGTGCGAGCGCAGCCCACCTCTCATCAGATTCTGCAATAGATTTTATATTCTATTTTTATTTATTGTATACATATTATACATATTTTTATTTATTGTATACATATTATTATACAAATATACATATTATACGAAGAAAAAAAAAAAGAAACGAATACAAGTTTTTTCCAGCGGATAAGCAAATTATATGAATCTGAGTATATTGATAGTCATTTTTCATTACCCTAATAAACTAGACTTATACCTGTATCTTACTGGGTGCATATGAATATGAAGATAAGTTAATACTTATTTCTTTTTTCTTCTCCCTGGCTCCATCCCAACTCACTGTCTGCGAAGACTGTTGGGGTCAGCTCTCCTCGTCCTCAGGTTGTATGCTCTTCTGTCCTGAACTACGTCCCCCAGGCAGTGCCTCTGCATCAGGTTATCTTTTTGCACCACCCATGAATTATTTGGTCTTCTTCTGGTTGTTATTCGAGGAAGATCCATGGAGATTGCCTGGTTCACAATGTGATCGGGTGCTCTGCGTTTAACGTGCCCATACCATCTTAATCGCCTCTCCTCCATCTTGCTGTTGATGTCTGTAACACCTAGGCTTCCACGAATGCGTGAGTTTTTTATTTTGTCTCTTAGGGACACACCAGCTGACCATCTTAGCATGCGCATTTCAGCAGTTTCTAGTTGCCTGGAGTAAGAGTTATACATCGTCCAGCATTCGGAGTCATAGAGGAGTGCGGGTCTGACAATCGTTTGGTATATTTTTCCTTTTAACTTTACTGGCATTTTCGGATCACATAGAACTCCCGTCATTGATCTAAACTTCATCCATCCCACACTAATTCTATGTGTTACATCTGCTGCACATCCTCCATCGCTATGGATGAGTGACCCAAGATACTTAAAGGAGTCACAATTTGGTAATGTTTCTCCATCCATTTGCATTACGGGAGTGACAGCTTTTGTGTTCTCAAATGGTAGGTACAGATACTGTTTTCTTTCTGCTCAGTCTCAATCCATTGCCCTCCAAGACTCTTCTCCACCTTTCCAGACTATTTTGAAGGTCTTCATGTTTGTCACTTATTAATACGATATCATCTGCAAATAGTAGGATCTTTAGGAGACTGTTCATTTCCTGGTTAGTTAAATAGTCCATGACTAAGATGAACAGTAGCGGACTGAGTACCGATCCTTGATGTACCCCCACCTTTACAGGATACTTATTATTTAACTAGCTGAAAAGTCCATCCAAGAATGTGTGAAAATAATTCCTAATAACTTGTTAATTGTTACATCTACTTACATTCTATTCCGTCATGTCATGTGTCCCTTACGAGAATTGCTGCATATTACTAATCATCATATTATTTCGCTCAGCCTTTCGGCGTTTCTCATTTTAGTTTTGCCAATCTTCATTGGAGATCTGTCATTTTAGATTCTCATTGAGAAATGGTCTTTGTTTAGCGTTTATATTTGTCGCTGTAACCGTTGTTGTTCTGTTTTCTTCGCTTTGCAGCAACACACACTTCTTTTGTCAATCTGGATCTTTCAGGCATTTTAAAATGTGGGTTTTTTGTATCAAGTTTGAAAATCAATGGTCACATCGAATGTTACTGACTTCATGCATTCAGTGTGTACTCGAAATGTACGAATGGCAATAAACGTATTTTTATTTGTTTTGTAAAAAAGCACGAAACAAATATTTAATATCGAAACTACCTTCTAATTACCGACTTGTTTTATTCTAATAGCGTGTTTCAAAATTGGAACACTCAAGTTATGCAGTAGCTTCAGTATATATGTTATGTTTCATTTTCACTTCACCATGACAGTATGTTTTGTTTCATTTTCGGGGTCACGGCATTGGGCAAATTATGTAAAAGATTCCTTTTTTTATCAACTTGATAAGCTGTGAAACCTAATTATAAGTATGTTAGTTAACTATTAGCCTTCTGGTTAGTTAGCCATTAGCGTTTGTTAAACCTGTATCAAATGTAAATTATAGACTAAGAAATATATTTGTGTTGTCATCTGACGAAAGCTTTCTTTATAATGTATCGGTGTTTCATTATTGAAAGTTTTACCTTATCTTATTGAAAAAAAAAACAAAAATACCTAAGTGATAGGTATCTTCTATGGTGGCGGGAGACTGTGGACGCTGAGATAAGGCTAAGGGCACATCTCCAGCTGAACCATATGCAGACTGCAGGTATGCATTGATGTTTAAGGGGCCTGAAACAGTACCAATAGATGTCAATTTCAAAATTAATACATAAATGTCAAAATAAAAATACAGTGGTACCTCGGGTTACGAACTTAATTCGTTCTTTGATTGCGTTCGCGAGCCTAAATGTTCGCAAACCGAAATTCATTTTCTTGGGAGCCATAATCAGGGTTAATTTAATGCAAAATATATTTTACTGTATATTATATATATAAAAAGCAAAAAAAAAATTGTATCAAGAACAACGAATGCAACGACAAACAATGTTCACAACGCGCGCATCTGAGAACAACTAATGCGTAATTGCGTAATGCGCCGTTACAACTAATTCGTGAGCCGAGGCATTGTATGCAGGTCGAGTCAAAATTTGTTCGGAAATTGTGTTTGTGTCTAGAGGCGTTCGTGACCCGAGGTTTGACTGTACAATAAAACGCCAATCGGGGGATACTCGAACCCAGATAATTGAAAAACACGGTTAATCCAATAAAAAATTTTTTGAGTTAAATATTTTAAGAGTTGAAATGCTACATAAATTTTCCTATCAAGTTGAGTACATACTCGTAAATAAGCTTTCTCGATGTTTGACAGATACTCGAACAACCGCTAAACACCGGTATCATATCTCGTCCTTCATTGTCGGGCCTCATAGTTGAGGATCCCCTCGCCATTCCAAAGTGTTATCATTACATACAGAAATTAATTTTTGTAAATTATTTTTAAAGGAGTAGTAGGTAATTTTGAAATCCTGACAAAACAGGCCATCTTTTGATGTAACTTGCCAGGTTAGCGTAGTACATTATTTTTACTGTATGATGAGGTAAAGTTAGCTGATAAAAAATATTAATTTTTATGATCGGACAAAAACAATTTTTTTTTGTTTTATATTGGACTCCAACTAATAGCAGGGCTATCTAGGATTGCGATACAACCATTAAAATCATAAAATATGGCAATTTGTAGTCACAGCATATAAACATTTGGCGGAGGGTAGCTACTTTCACAATTTTCAAAGATATGCCTATAACTCGAAAAGTATAAGGCTTTTGCAAGAATTTTTTTTATCTCTGAACCGTCATAAGCTGGCCTTTTCCTCAATACCAGCTTGACGTTGAGGCACGGGACACCCTGTATAGTGAGACGATCGGAGCACACTGGCACATTTTCTTTTTCTCTTCATAGGTATCCTTATAACCCCAAATACTAGATGGAAAAAAACTATTGTGTCATTCAAGGGGGGTAGCACAGAGGGGGTTCAAACCGGTGACTTTTCGCATGGAAGTCCAGTGCATTGTTACCACACGGCCATGCACCTTAGGTACCATGCAGCCATGCACCCCATACCTCGGTAATTACATTGGAAAACCCTGGATCCAGATATTTTCGTGTCAGTGTAGTCGCGAGGAAACACTACCAACTTATTAGAGTTAATCAATTGGTATAATGTAAAACCATAGATTGTATAGAACAGTTTAGGTCATTGCTTTGTAATTTTCAAAATGTTGGTTGGAGAAGATTATCACGTGGCAATAAACCCGCCAGATTGTATAGTATACGACGAAGGATTAACACAGAAACTACTTTTTCTGTCCTAAATTATGTTACACACAATCTACGAAAATAGAAAACTTATCTTTCTAAAATGACGAGCCTTATTATAATAGGTTATTTGAAAAATAATGTCATTTTACTGTGTTTCTGAGTTTTGACGGTTAGTTGTGTTCTACAGCTACGGTTTCTTAAGAAAGCGGGTTCCTTATATAGCGCACGTTACATGACGTGATAACGACAGTTGAAAACTTTATTCCCCATATTTTGTTTCAACTGGGCTTTCCTATAGTATTTGCTCTTCACATTATATAAAGCTTCACTATTTCTTACAAAATCAATCAATATTTCATCATTTTCGCTGGTCCAAATTAAATTACGTTTGCGTCGCATCCGCCTGGCATGCCACCAGACGGCAGAAATGAGAACCCACAACTGTCAGTGGAAACCAAATCTGATTCCTCATATTTTGTTTCAATTGGGCTTTTCTATAGTCTTTGCTATTCACATTTTATAAAGCTTCATTATTTCTTACAAAATTAATCAATATTTTGTAATTTTTGCTGGTCCAAATTACCTTTGCAATCATTTTCTATTGTAAAACGGTGTCCGCTACAGGGGAAGAATTGTTCCTCGACTGTTTGCTCCGCTAGCACGGCCATCATGCAAATGGCAGCATTGCTATTTGACATTACACTCACAACCAACGCACTCTAGGAAACCAACATCATTGGTTTTCATAGACAATGTTTTGTTACGTGCGCTATATAACGACACAACCAACGCTCTCTAGGAAACCACGCCATATGGTTTGCATAGACAATGTTTTGTTATGTGCGCTATATAACGACACCACTTTCTTAGGAAACCAATGCTTACTTGTCGTGTCAACGCCTATTTTGTTAATTCTCAGTTTGTCAAATGTATGTTTCAATATAAATCACTTATACACGATGGCAGAATTTATACGGAATGAAGAATTTATACAACATTATGTGTTGAGTTTCTTAAAAAAAACTTGGCAAATATTGCAACAAAAACCATTTGTGACGTGTTAGGGAACGTGTTGGATGTTCGTAAGTGCCAAAGATGGTCCAAGAAATTTCGAATTTTGATATTAAAAATAGTCCTAGATAGGGAAGATCTGTAAATTTGAATGACAAAATCTTAACCGCGAAAATCGAAAATAATTCATCTCGTCAGCTCTCAGAAAAGCTCAGATATATCGAATCAACAAGATATCATCAAATGAAAATAATCAAGATGGCTCGGAGGGAGGGTGTAAGGATTCCACACGATTTTGAAGAAATGCAATTTTTACACCATCTGGTGACCAGAGACGAAAAGTGGGTGCGTTATAATAATCATCGATGTAAAAAACGATGTCAAAGAATCAGGTAAAAAAAACAAAAGCAAAACCCGGATCAACCACAAGAAATATTCTTTTACGTATATGATGAGATTGTATAGGGATAGTGCATTATGAAATGTTTCGACTCGGTCAAATATTAACGGCAACATTTTAAATAAAAGGAGTATTAAGAATTTATATCTAGTGAGGGAAATTATTTCATAGATTTAATTAGTATTAAAAGAAAAAATTTGATTGTATCAATAAAAAAAAGATACTGTTTTCCGAATAGATTCAAGTCCAGATCAATCATCAGCTAAGGGCAGCCGAGGAAGCTACGAGAGATGATGGGACAGTTACCTAGGGGGTGAAGGGAGGAAACCTGGTGCTGCATGTGCAGGAGGTTGTTGGCCAGCAGGTGAGAGTGCAGAAGCAGTCTGGACTCTTCCGGTGGTCCTCCAGGGCCTTCTTGGCCCGTGGGTGGGGTCGCCCCGTATGGGAAACCTGCAAAAATACATATTACTTAACAGAAGTCTGGAATTTTGATTATACATGCCATATTCCCTTTAAGGGTAGGCAGAGAGGACAAATCTCCATATCTTTCTATCCACACACATACAGCATCATTGTTATTTTAGATATACGTAAAAAAAGACACGCCATGTCTCTTTTGGGAAAGGCAGAAAGAACTGATATCCACACCCTTCTATCAATATATACAGCCTTTGCCTTGTCCACATCTTTAAATCTCATCATTCACGCTCTTCTGTATCTCATACTTTTTACCTTTAATATTTCTCCAACTATCTCCTCTCACTCTTTCCTCTTCCTCACTTTCTATTAATTTTTCTAAGTCTTTAGCAACTCATTCTTTCAATACAGCTAAACCATCTCAAGATTCCTTTTTTAATTCTAATGATATCAACATCTATCTCTAACAAACAGTTATCATGTGTTCAATAATTCCTTACTCTATCTAAATAGTTGACGTAGTACCCTGCAGCAACATGCGTTTCAATATTTTTATTATTAGCTACAAAATATAGAAAAAATATATTTTCAAATATTGATATTTTCAAAAATGACACTTCCAATAATAATAAGTGATTGAGGGTGTTCTGACTCAGTCCCAGGATTTAATATGCTTACCAAATCAAACAATAAACCAAAAAACCTTTTTGGTTGACACGGACATCACTGAAAACCTTTTTTGGCTAAAAAAATTCCAATGGTTTATTTTGAATATAAATAGATTATATCTCAGAAATAAGATTAAATTTCTCAAGCAGGTACTGAAAACAGATTGGGTTGTTCAAAACTCCAAAGAGGGTTGACAGAACGTGGAGATTTCTTTGCTATCTTATTTTAAGTAATTTGATCTGATTATTACCTGATGATCCTTTGAAAGCTGCTGCCAATTGAGCCAAGTGTAAAGCAGATGTCGGGGGAGAACTTCGGCCGTAGTCTATGGGCTCGTCTTTCGCTGAGAGACCCTATAAAACACACAAAAAAAATATTATTGAGAGTATTTTTTATTTATTTAACACTTTTATTGCAAATACCATCTGGCGGGCTTATTGCCAGGCGGCAAAGTAAATGAAGTAAGTAACGTGGTTGGATAAATCATTCAAATGACTATCCATCCCCACGAAATCCATAAACGCATACGTGAGCATATACCCACGAACCTCTCAAAGACGGACAATCACCCGAACATTCTTTTTCATATAAAGTGAGATATCATCAATCAAAAGGAAAGGAAAGGATGGTGGAGAGGAAAGGAAAAATCAGGAATGAAACACGTTATTTTACTGACTAGAAATTAAGAGTTTTTTTCAGTTGCTTCTTAGAGCATGCCAAGGACGGAGCGAGTCTTATATTGGTTTGTAACTGATTCCAGAGTCTCATTGCATGGACAGTACATGCTTACCTGTCAATCAAGTTCTGAAATTTGTAATAAGAGTCTCTAGGACATTTGGTGATGGTGCCCTTATAAAATCTCTATAGAACTTATTAGTTCGCAGTAGTTTAGAATATGGCTCAATCATATGGAAGCTGAAAAGACTCGAGAAAACCCTGATAGTCCAAAAAAGATTTCTGCGACACCTTGATTGTAAGGAGTATAGATTTTACACATGGCAGTCTCACATTATTTTATTGGGTATCAATCAATCAATTCACCAGTCTTCTCCATTCAGAGCGGTTTTGGGCGTTGTTGATAATCTCTCTCCACGACATTCCTAACGCTCTGACTTCCTTGTCATAGGAACAGTACACCGTGAGAGAGGGTCTTCCAGGCCGTCGGGACCCCAATGGAAAGAAAAACAGCGCTCTCCTCTGCCAACTATCATCGGGCATTCTCAGAACATGTCCCAGCCAGGACCATCGCCTCTCCCGAATTACAGAGACGACAGACCCCTGCCGGGTGCACCGGCGTACAGCGTCGTTTGTTATGTGGATTGGGTATACTGGGATATTACTTAAGTATTAGAATACATCTACGCACCTGTTTATACATATATGAATTACTGATAGTTCCACATCAATACACCTTCTCATACAACTCCTACAATTTCTCTAACTTCTTACATTTCCTTCTTTCAAAATATCATACACTTGACACAGCCATTCTTTCCTTGGTCTTCATCTACCACACCTTCCATTCACATTTGCACTGTATATTTGTTTTGTTAGTATTTCTTTATTCATTCGTTCCAAGTGCCCAAACCATTTCAGTGTCCTTCATCATACTCATCACATCAGTCTTAAGTTCACATTTATCCCTCTTCACTTAATTCCGTATTCTATCATACATTGGTACTCCATGTATACTTCTTAGTGCATGTATTTGCTACTTTTCAGTATTCAGTATCTCTTTTGAACTCTCAACTATCAGGGTGTGGATTCTTCTTTGGTTTCAAATTATTGAGCCATACTAATCTACTCCAGCCAGTGAAGTATGGATGTAGAAAAGACGAAGAATGTGTCTCATGATAGGAAAGTCTGGCACTCGACAACTTCGACAGGGTAAAGATGTGATGGTATGTACATGTAATATGCTATCGTGTCAAACTCAGTTTCAAAAAATAAATAAAACAAAAGTAACTCACATCACGACCAGCAGCATGCATGCCAAACATGATGTGGGACTCGCCGCCATCCTGATCAGCTCCCGCGCCACTCCCGCTTTCTCCCTCCCTTCCGCCGCCCACCTGGGCCACACCCCCGACGTTCACGCGGCTCCCGGCCCCCTGTCCCGCACTTCCGCTGCCCCTCTCCACCACGGGCTTGCGCTCGTGCTGCACGGCTGCAACACGCGTGCAAACTAGTACGTTATGCAGCACTTTGGACTGTTTCCAACAATGTTATACTAATATTCATGACAATACAGTATTGTGCGAATTAATGGAATAAAAAGTTTTATTTTTTACGTATAGCAACACTGTTTTGTTAATTCTGACAGTTTTTTAGCGTCAAAAATTATAACCTATAGTTCATTGATTCTTTAGGAGTTCATATTGGTGATTGTAGGTGGATTATTGTTTTTTTTTTTTACATTTTCTCAATGAAGGACTAATTTTGAAGTTGCTTGCATATTAACCTTTCCTTCCCTGTGTTGGGTATCTTCTACACGTTGCTTCTAATAACCATCAATATCTCTATAAATATAATAAATACAAGGTTAAGATTTTAGGTATTCCTCCATAATATATTTACGCATTGATTTAAAAAATAATATTAATAATAATCAGAATTTATCGACTACATCGTGGGTATTTTGTGAAGATCAGAAACAAATTCGCATTTAAATGCTGCGAGTGCCTCGACCTTGTGTCTTGACGATAGGTGAAGAGTATGCGGGAAGCGCGACACTATATTCGCATCTCACTCTTGCACACTCCACTGAATTGCGAGGAGCTCAATTGTCTCAATCGTCGCAAGCGTAAGCCACGCCGGCAGTAAGCCACTACCGCTCCGCGCCGCAGTAGCTTCTGGGCTTGCAAATAGATTAGACCTACGCCCGTTCCGTGAGCGTTGCCAGGTGGTTTTTTAATGTTTTCAGCAAATAAATCTCAATTATTATAATTTTTAACTTCAATTATAATTAATTAAGGGGATTATCTATGAATGTTCTTATTTTTCCGATTTAAAATCGCTAATTTTTGATCGCGTACTCACTACCCAACGCCGGAGCGCGCGTTTCAATTTTAGCACCGTAAGGGAAGGGTTAAACAGTGACAAAACATACATAAAAGTGTGTTAGTGTCCACCTTGACTTATTAACGTGAAGTTTGGACTTTCAAGAAAAAGGATAAAAGTAAGATTAATCCTGCGGAGATGCATGCACTAAGAGAAAATC
Organism: Odontocerum albicorne; assembly: GCA_949825065.1. Lineage (NCBI taxonomy): Eukaryota > Metazoa > Arthropoda > Insecta > Trichoptera > Odontoceridae > Odontocerum > Odontocerum albicorne. The sequence continues at coordinate 16,110,832 of OX463864.1, read as the reverse complement.
GTGATGTCAATGTATGAAAGAAGGCGGAATAAAGACATCAGAAATGAAAACCTAGATAAAATGAATGTTTTTAAGTAAAATGAAGAAAGGAGCATAAAGATGGTTTGACATATGGAGAGAAAGAGTAAGTGAGTATAAAAGTCAGAAGAGCAAGGTGTGCCTGGAATAAGTAGACCAAGGAAAACATGACAGAAAAGGTATAGTAAGCCTAATGTGTTATACACGTATATGCAAAACGTGAAGACAAACTGGGCATGTCTTTACACTTATATTGTCTTTATGTATATGACATAGACCAAACTGTTATCATTTATGAAAAGCACCGATCACGTTGTGGAATCCTACAGAGCTTTCTCGTGAAGTCGGCATCATACTCACAGTCAGATCTCATCCCAGAGTTGAGGCACTTCTGCAGGCGGCAGTATTGGCAACGGTTGCGGTGGTGCTTGGTCACCTCGCAGCTCATCGCGCCGCGGCACTGATAGCCCAACTTCTTGCGGATGGATCGCTTAAAGAAACCCTTGCATCCTGAAACAATGTCAAGAACAAAAAAAAATTATCATTCTATCATTCCTATGGTACACCTCAACATATCCAAATTGGAGATGCAAATATATTGAAGTGTAGTCGGAAGACAGCAGTCTTTGGACACATTTATTTTTATACGGTACCATTTATGTTATTAAAAGTTAAGGCATTAACATTGGAGGTTTAAAGACATTGTAAATTGTTTAGTCTAACACTGTTTATTACACAAAGTGGAAAAAACAGCGTTGGTACCCTTTAATATACCGGATTAGTATTTCGGACATATCAGAGGGTGTGACCGGGAGACAGCGTTGTCTTCGGCCCCAGTGAATTTTAGAGTTTAGAATTTCTGGATTAGGTATGAAACTTGCGTTTCGTCAGTGAATTTCGGTAAATGAGTGTTGGCAAGACTATCACTCAGCGCACGCAAATATTGTTACCAGCCAGTTTTACCAAACTGGCAACCTATTGGCAACTGGTACCATCGGAAATCAAACCCGAAACCCCTAGTCAAGAATGTTACCACTAGACTAAAAAGTTTGGCCTCATTCATTAAACTTTTTGGTTTTGAACTAATGGAAAAGGCACGGAAATTGATTTCATCATCGCACTTATTGACAATACTACCACACATGAAGAGGCAATATTATTTACACACATCGAGCGCACGAATATTGTTATCAGACTGCGACCCTTTTTTTTGTGTACCAATAAAAATTTAACTAAAGCCCTATGGGTGAGGCAATATTATTTACACATGTCGAGCGCACAAGTATTGTTATCAGACTGCGACCCTTTTTTTTTATGTACCAATAAAAATTGAACTAAAACCCTATGGGTGAGGCAATATTATTTACACATGTCGAGCGCACAAGTATTGTTATCAGACTGCGACCCTTTTTTTTTATGTACCAATAAAAATTGAACTAAAACCCTATGGGTGAGGCAATATTATTTACACATGTCGAGCGCACGAGTATTGTTATCAGACTGCGACCCTTTTTTTTTTTGTGTACCAACAAAAATTGAACTAAAACCCTACGGGTGAGGCAATATTATTTACACATGTCGAGCGCACGAGTATTGTTATCAGACTGCGACCCTTTTTTTTTTGTGTACCAACAAAAATTGAACTAAAACCCTATGGGTGAGGCAATATTATTTACACATGTCGAGCGCACGAGTATTGTTATCAGACTGCGACCCTTTTTTTTTGTGTACCAACAAAAATTATGGGTAGAAGCGTCTTACTAACCCTATGGGTAGAAGCGTCTTACTAACCCTATGGGTAGAAGCGTCTTACTAGCTTGGTTATTATTTATATTATTATAGACGAGCAGCATGAAAGCTAAGATTGTGGTCTTAAGCTGTCTGGAATTTGGTGCAGCGCCTGTCTCCATCCTTCCCAGTCCTGGACCATGTGGATACAGCATTTAAAGGGGATCCTGTTAACTCCTTTATTTGATCCATCCATCTTGTAGGAGACTTTCCTCTTACTCGTATTCCCTCAACTGTATCCATGATCACTAGTTCGTTTTGCATTACAGTAATTAACACAAGTCTAAAAGTTCGTAGTCATAAATGTTGTCATATAAGTCCTCTTCTAAATAGTCTATATTGGCTCAAGTGTCGCGAACAGATTGATTTTAAAAATTGTCTCTTTGTATTCAAGTCCCTTAATGGGATGTATCCATTGTATCTTTCTCTCTATGTCTGAGAGATGTTACTTCAGAGACGAGTAGAATATTGAGGTAAATTTCGTCTTCATCGAATAAATTGATTGTTTCGAATCGATCCAATAGGGCAGGGTGTTATGACAGGTCATGTGATGTGGAATGGTCTGCCTCTAAATGAAAGAGATATGGGTGACATGTGCAGCTTAAGGAAGCACTTGAAGACAACGCTTTTTGGAAGATCTTATCAGAATTAATTATTGTATATGAATACTAAACACATACACTACACCTAAACCCAAATGTGTTACTATTACATATCAGAAGAATTACAAAGGAACCTTTGTAGTTCATCTCCCTTGGTAAATTTTCTGTGGTTTTGTTACCAAATATGTTTTTCTGAACATATGCAGATGCGGGAAAGTATAGCCGTAGCCAGCAAGAATGCTAACCATAGAACGGAGAGCACAGGGGCCAACAAAAAATTAGGTATACCTCCACAGCATGAGCAAACGCTAAGTCATGAAACAACAGTATACCTTCACAACTGATGGCCCCGTAATGTCTGCCCGAAGCGCGGTCCCCGCATACCACGCATAACTCCAGTTCGGGCACCTGTGCCTGGCCTTGCCCCAGTTCCATCTTCAGCTGTGGGCCTGGACCCACATCCATCTTCATTGGCACTCGAACTGTACTATCTGTAAACAAAAAATATTATATCAATCAGGAACACAGGTTTCCCAAGTCAACAAGGGAAATAAGAAGAAATCTTGAAATTATAAACATAAATCAAGTATTTATTCATCACCAGTAAGACTTAAAAATCAGAATAAAAATTGTATGGAAAAAATGGAGAAAAACAGAAGACAGTGATCAGGCCCGCTATACTATATGGAGCCGAGTGATCATCTCTAAATAAAAGAGACAAAATTGTTCCATATCGCGGAGACGTATATGCTATAGTGGTCACAGGGCGTCACTACGTGGAAAATCGTGGAACGATTAAAGTGGCACCAATAATAGAAATAGCCCGGAAAGCACGACTATGCTGGTAAGGGCACATGCAACAGCAGGATGAAGGGTCTATGCCAAGAGTTCCCAAACTTCTTTCGGCCGCAGACTCCTTTACCAAAAACTTTTAAAACCGCAGACCCCCTAGTAATTCACTTGACTTACTCAAATTAATAAGTTTTACAGTACTCAATATTAAATATTTCACTAGATATCAAACTTTTCATTTTAATCACTTGTAACTAAGTATTGAAAAAGATAAAAGGACTACGGATTATGGCATTATCTTGTGCAACATTTAATATTGAAATCTGTGCTGACGAAAATTAAAGCAAAAAAATACGAGCAGAGTATACTTTAATTTTTGACATTTATGAAATAAATATGTAAATTCAAAATAAGTACAAATATTTTTAATTAGGTACCTATTGGGATCATAGATATTTTGAAGTAACAAACAAATAGCAGTAGTAAGGGGGTCTATTTTTGCTGTAGTCGACCCCCAATTCTTTTTTATTGAAACTATCGACCCCTAGAAAAATCAAATCGACTCCAAGGGGTCGATATCGATCACTTTAGGAACTCTTGGTCTATGCTAAAGACAGCCACGAATTGGGAACTCTCAAACAGACGCATAGGGAGACCCAAGAAAAGAGCCTATATAAAAAAGTAGAGGAGGACATGATGAAACGCAGCCTGTCCCCGAGTGATTGGCGAGATCGAGAGATACATATCGTCATGAAATGTGCAAACTGGATTATAAAGACTCGGTCTATCCTAAAAAGTATGTCTCGTGATACTATGTTACAATGATAATAATTAATGATGATTGAAAGGTGTGGAAAGAAAAGTAAATGCAAGATATGGGTGAATAATGAAAGATTGGAGCAAGTTGAAGAATTCTCCCATTTGGGTAGTATTTTTAAGAGTTACGACAGATATTGAATTGAACGACATGTAACGATAGGAAAGAAAATCAATGGGACACTTAAAGATATATATATATATACTTAAACTGGACAATATCAAAATCTGCAAAGATGATTGTTCACAATAATATTTTGATACCAACTTTGATGTATGGAAGTGAAAATGACTTGAGATAAGCTAAATACGAGGCATGTCCAGAAAGTAAGTGTACTGAATTTATGTAGGTTACAATTTTTTTTATTTAAACAAAAAAATTACGTGGTTACCGTAGTACATATGTAAGCAATTTTTCGACATAGTCGCCATTCCTCTCAATGCAGGTGGTGAAGCGGGGTATCAACTTTTTGATGCCTTCCTCGAAGTAGTTTCCCGCCAACCCCTTCGTCCACTTCTCCACCTCCTCATTTACCTCCTCGTCGGTTGAAAACCTTTTTCCACCCATGTGCAGCTTCAGGGAGGTAAAGAGATAGTGTAATCTGAAGGTGCTAGGTCAGGGGAATGCGCGGGATGGTTCAGGACATCCCATTTAAACGAGGCGAGCAGTTCCTTCGTGGCGTTGGCCGTGTGTGGTCTGGCATTGTCGTGCAGCAGGCAGACTCCCTTTGTCAGCATGCCTCTCCTCTTGTTCTGAATCGCCCTCCGCAATTTTTTTAGGGTCTCACAGTATCTTGCAGAGTTGATGGTCTCCCCTTGAGGCATATATTCAATTAAAATTATGCCTTGACAGTCCCAAAACACGGATGCCATGATTTTCTTGGCTGAAATTGTGGTTTTGAACTTTTTGGCGGAGGGTGAAGAGGTGTGACGTGACCGTTTTTAAACTCGCGACACCACTTGTACACACTCGTACGATTCATAGCTTTATCACCATATGCAGTTTTCACCTCATTATAAACCTCAACCGGAGGTTTTCCCTTCCAAACGAGATAACGGATAACGCCGCGTATTTCGCACTTGGCGGGAGATTGGATTGACATTTTTCACGAAACGTGTTGTCGCGTCGACACTTCTCAACGTACTGACCTCGAACCGGCCTCATTGCGGAGGGGAAGGGTCAGGCTACACGGAAGTGTAGCCAACATGTCGAAAATAAAATCCATCCGGTCGTGTGAGCCTGAGTACACTTACTTTCTGGATACGCATAGTAAATGCGGTAGAAATGCGTGTATTGAGAAGAATACATGGACTGACAATGTATGACAAAATACGGAATGAATGTGAGCCTAAGGCTGATGTGTTAATCAAGCTGAAGGAGAGTACATTGAGATGGTTTGGGCAAGTGGAACAAATTAATAAATAAAGACTAACAAAACAAATATCCAGTGCAAATATGAGTGGAAGACGTATGAGAGGAAGACCAAGGAAAGTATGGTGAGAGGAAGACCAAGTGAATGATATTATGAATGAAAAAAATGTGGAAAGTCTTAGAAGTTCTATAAGGTGTATGGATGTAGAAGAGGCTAAGGATGTGTATCAAGATAGGAAAGTATGGCGTTCTGCCCTCTGGCAACCCCGAGAGGGTAATGGGATTATGATATGTATGTATGTATGATGGGGTATAATTTTTGTGGTTAGAAATTTACAAAGATTTGGTCTATCCTAAAAAGTATGTTTCGTGACACTATGTATGTTACAAAGGTTAATTTTAAGATAAAGATCATTGTAACAATACAAAAATATTTATAAAAAATTAAATTGTAGCGCATTAAGACATTTTTATTTTATCATTTATTGCGCACAATACAATTTGGTAAGTCAATTGCCAAATGGCAATCTTTTAAAACCAACCAGAGAAAAATACTCAAATAATTATCTATATTGTGGGCTCAATACTACTATATAACTAGGTAACTCAAAATTCTCTATTCTGAGAAAATGGCGTTCCTAGTTTCGAGGTCCTTTTGTCTGGTAACTCTTTTTTGATTATGAGGAATCGCGTTAATATTTTTTATGAAATTAAGAAAGGTTTCAATAGATCGTAAGATGTATGTTATATTTTATTTATTTATTTTTATTTATTATTACACATGACAAGAAATATACACAATTTGCGAAAAAACAACAGGTAATTTGATGGATCTGGGTTTGTTGCCTTTCATTTGTCGTATCCTCAGTAAACTAGGCTTTTGCCTGTATCTCACTGAGGATATTTAGCATGAAAAAATAAATCGATACTTCTTTCCGATTTTTGATTACACAAAAACAAAACCCCGTTGCACGCTCTCATCAACCTGACAAACAGCGACACTCAACTACAACTGGAAACATCTTGCGAAATTCAACTCCTCACACATCATCACTCCAGAAAGACCAAAAATATTCATCCCACAATATACCGCACACAATCATAAGAATAAAAATTAAAACAAAAAATACACGGAAACACAAATACAAAAACAACAAGAAGAAATCCACACTCACGAGCTCACACAAATCGTTCCCACTCACTATATGAACTTCAGATATCTACTTTAAGCATTTCTTTGTTTCCACGTTTACCACTCACCTAATTATGAAAATGCTAAATAACTCAGTTGAGATATAATATTTTAAGATACTTATTTATAGCATTGGAAAGCCCCTTCGATGAGCAATCCATTCATGTAAATAACTCATAACCGCCAAATTTCGAGTTACCTAGTTTTAATATTGAGCCCACGATATGTGTATTATGAAGTAGGTGAACAATCAGAAAGTTGTAAACAATACAACCTGGAGAATTTATTGCTATGTAGTAATCTCTTCTCAATCTGCTTCTAAATAGTCTACATTGACTCGAGTAAAGCCGAATTTATTTACAATCACATATCGGAAGATCTACAAAAGTTTTTTTGTAATTTGTCTTACCTTGGTAAGTTTTCTGCAGATTTTTTACCATATTTTTTTTTCTAAATATATGCAGATGCAGGTAATTACCTTAATCTAATGGCTGTAGTCACCATCTCCTATCCTAACACTCAACTTATATATATTTATTTTGAAATATTTTAAATTTATCAATAATTCCCTTAAAGAGAATCTGCTCTCTAAATGGCACTATATAAATTATCCTTTCATTAAAAGTATTGCTATTTTTTTCAAATGGAAATGAATATATTGTTTGTCTATCATGGATTAAAACAGTTTAATGTATCTAAGATGAGTTGGTTGGAATAAATTGTTGCACAGCAATAAGCCGCCAGATATACCATGTACACAAAAGAATTAAAATAGAAATGCATCCACTATATAGTTATAGTTTACATTCACTTTAAAATCCGCATTCCACTGTGACATATACAATAATAAAACTAACAAATAATAAAAGTGTACATAGAACGTGATTTAAAAAATGTCTATAGAACGTGATGTAAAAAATGTATATAGAACGTGATGTAAAAAACGTATATGACATGATGTAAAAAATTTATATAGAACGTGATGTAAAAAATGTCTATAGAACGTGATGTAAAACCCAATCTGGAGGTTGCGGGTTCGATCCCCGTTGGAATCCAGATGTTTTTAAATGGAATTCTAATTTGGTTTTCACTTAGGGCCCAATAAAACATATTTCTGGTTGGTTGGAAGAGATTGCCACATGGCAATAAACACGCCAGGTGAAATTTAAAAATAAAAATGTCTATAGAACGTGATGTAAAAAATGTTTATAGAACGTGATGTAAATAATGTATATAGAACGTGTTGTAAAAAATGTATATAGAACGTGATGTAAAAAATTTATACAGAACGTGATGTGAATATTTTATGATTTTTTTTTTCATACAACTAATTTTATAAGTAAATTATCAAGAACAAACGAATTTTTGTTCATAACACGATCAAGAAACCAACAATCAGAACAGCGCGACCTTCTAAAGAAGGTCCTAGTTTTTTTGAAAACTACCTTGAAATTTTATAGTTGAAGGTTAGCTACAAATCTGTAAAAAAATGTACAAAAGAAAATGCGTACAATATAAAACACATTAAAAATTAATTAAAACACTTTGTAAGAAAATACCTACAAAATAATTGCGCAAATACTATGAGTTCGAAAGGGCACCGACCTTTATGTCAAAGGTATTGAACTCTGAATTTAATCAACGAAGCGTGATATTTGTTACAAAAACTGTTAGATTTGAGTAAATTTGGATTATATTATTTTTAAATCGAATACATGTGTTTATCCATTCAAAAAACATACCATTCTTTAAAAAAAATTACAGGTGTATCCAACAATTATGAAAACAACCTGTTGCAGGTGTATTATACTTCAAATAAAGTGAACTCACGTTGTTATTATAAAACGGACGGAACAACTGAATACGGCACTGAGAAATTAATTCACATACACTTTGGTCATCGAAGAAATAAATAAATGTCTTTTTAATAAATGAAAATAATAAAAATTAAATCGGACGGCCCTCCCCCGCGTCTAACCAAGTTGACAGCAAATCAACAAAATGGCTGATTTTCTATAGAATTGTAGCCAACATAAGAAAGAGTTTTGTTACAATTTTATATTTCGAAATATTAAGGATGGGAAGTGGTAATTTTATAAATTTAATAGAGATGTTAAGAGACAAAAATAAATCATTGTTTATTTAAATGAATAATTCAAACGAATTTTATTCAAATTAATCAGTTGTGCACTAAAACAAAAATACAGTAATCCATCTATTTACACAGGTAATTGATTCACAGAAAACGGCTTATAAATTTATTTAATGCTGTTTAAAATAAATGATATTTCACATTTTCCCGATATTCTATTAGGTTACTGACAATTCATAAAATATTTTTTTTTTATGAGAACTACGATTTATTTATACAAAGAAAAAAAATATCATTTATTGTGCCTATTCATTCTAAATCACTCTTGTAAGATGCATTTTTCATTGTAACTGTTATCACTCTTACAGTTTTAATTGTTTCAATAGTTGATATTGATGACATAAAGAATCTATCTAGAGTCTGCTACTTCAGCGTTATAGTTCCAAACAGAATGAACTACATTAAAATGCAATCGCATAAATGGAGGAATTACTGTATACTTGAATCAATCAGATTAAAATCTGCTAAGCTGAGTAGTTTATAACTTTGATGTATGGGAATGAAACGTGGATGTGGAAAATATTAAGTCTAATTCATTAAATCCTGCCGTGTAGCTCATAACTGAGCGTCGTGACTCCCATGATAGCCTCTGACAACCTTCTCCAGCCATCTCTACACTCCGCGGTTTGAAGGACAGTTTTTAAGGGTAGTCCAGTTCTCTCGCACTAGGTCAATTCAACGTATTGGGACTCTTCCTCTTGTGTGTCGTCCTTTCACGCTTCCAGTGACCACAAGTCTCCAAACTGTCTCCATGGCCACGAGGAATGTGCCCAACGTGGATGTGGAAAATAATAACGTGGATGAAACGAAACGTGGATGTGGAAAATAATAAGTCTAATTCATTAAATCCTGCCGTGTAGCTCATAACTGAGCGTCGTGACTCCCATGATAGCCTCTGACAACCTTCTCCAGCCATCTCTACACTCCGCGGTTTGAAGGACAGTTTTTAAGGGTAGTCCAGTTCTCTCGCACTTGGTCAATTCAACGTATTGGGACTCTTCCTCTTGTGTGTCGTCCTTTCATGCTTCCAGTGACCACAAGTCTCCAAACTGTCTCCATGGCCACGAGGAATGTGCCCAAAGAATTGAAGGTCTCACCGAAGGCATATTGTCTCATTTTTACTAAAATTGAATGACCCGAGTCATTGTAAAATAATCAAAAGGTTAAAAAAATACATACACAACATTTAAAATTCACAAGAGTCACAACATTTAAAATTCACAAGAGTCACAACATTTAAAATTCACAACACTGCTTTTATTCATATTATGTAGATATGTGTAATTCAGCTGTTGAAAAATTTAAAATTAACAAAACAGGTGGTGGCACGATAAGTAGAACACAACTAACTGTTAAAACCCACTAACACGTTAGATTGACATTATTTTCCTAATAACCTATTAATAACAATTGGAACAATGATTATTCATGATTCCCTTTGAAGTGACTGTAATACTTACAAAGTTTTTTTATGAATGAGCTCAATCCTTAATTGATTCACTAAGTATGGAAGATATCAATGTAAGAAAATTTGTTCAGCATCATTCATTCTGTGTGCGAGTAGTAACACTCTTAATAGTTCAGTTCATGAAGACGGCATCGAAAACCATATTAATTCACAATGGCATAAATAATTATCGAGAACATTAGGCAAAAGTTTGGTAATCAACAAAGGGTTCGCTATTTTTCCTGTTAGCAATTTGTATATATATATATATATATATATGTAAACAGGTGCGTAGATCTCTTCTAATGCTGTATCGGATGTATGCGTCACCATAAAATATGATTGATATATTTTCTTGTTATTTGGTATTTTTTATGTATAAATTCTTGTTTGATGTTTTGTATGTCATCATCACATCATCATCATCACCATCAGCCTGTATCTATCCACTGCAGGATGTAGGCCTCTCCAAGTTGTCTCCACAAAATCCTGTCCTTTGCACATTGCTGCCACATAATACCTGCATGCTTACGTATTTCGTCCACCCAGCGCGCCTTAGGTCTTCTTACAGGCCTTTTTATACCTATTGGGTACCACTGGATTACTTCATACGTCCAACGATGGTCTGTTGCTCGGGCGATATGTCCAGCCCACTTCCACTTGAGTCTTTTTGCAACCTCTATAACATCTTCAACCTTTGTTTGGGCTCTTATCCACTCATTACGTTTTCGGTCTCTTCTGGTATAACCTAGCATGCACCTTTCCATGCTGCGTTGTGTTGTTTGGAGCTTTTGTAACATTCGTACCGATAAAGTCCAAGTCTCGCATCCATATGTTAGTACTGGCAAGATGCATTGGTTAAATACCTTCCGTTTGAGGCAGATTGGGAGCTTGCTCTTGAAGATGTAGTTTAGTCGTCCAAAGGAACTCCAAGCTAGTTTTGATCTTCTATTTATTTCATTTAAAGTACAGTCTTCAAATGTAATACTTTGTCCTAAGTAGATATATTGTTGGACTTGTTCCAGCTGTGTACCGTCCGTTTTGTATGTATAACTTCTTATATTTGTTGATGTACGTGCTGTGTCACGACTGTAATGAAATGTTCCTTAGGCACGGCTATCGCGCGAGATAGTATCAAAAGTCGGCTGGCCCATGCATGCGAAAACAGGCAAGAATTGTGATATCTCGCAAGTCATGACAGCATGCACGGGCGAAAACAGGCGCTTGTGATAAGCGATTGGCCGCACATAAGGAGCACCAAAGTCAAAAAATACATTCTGAGTTCACTGTCATTTACTTGCGACCAACTACTACCTGCTAAAGAGGAATCTCTTCACCCTGCTACTTTTCACCGGAAAGCATCAAGTGAGCCGAAATCTCCGATATTTGAGCGGCAGCCATCCACCTATTATAGTCTTTGTACGGTGATGTACAAATACATGTAGAATAGTCATGGGTAAAATCAATATTATTTGTACTAAAGGTGTCACAGAAATTTGTTTTGGACTCGTTCAACTGTCAGGGAGTACTGAATTACTTTCGAGTTTCCATGATTTAGCCGCACACCAATCTACTCTGAATCGATGAATTATAAAATGATCAAATTTACTCAAGACTCTTCTTACAAATCCCAAAACTTTATTGGCAGATAAACACACACTCTCAGTATGGGAATTTAATGCCAATTTAAGTAATTGTTTGAAATCAGTATCTGGCTATGCTAAAAAGGTGCATTAGATCAGTGGTCGTCAACCGGTCGCTTGTTAGCGGCATTTCGGTAGCTCGCGTAGGATATTTTATCATATTTATAAATTTGCCTCTCAAATTTTATTATTGGACTCCGAAATGAAATATTTCTCGAACTAAATTTCAATGAAATGTTTAACAAGTTGCCGTTGTAATATGAATTTCTAAGTAAAATAGCGAAGCAGTCAGCGATGTTTTACGATGGGAACTGCACCATACACTTTGTCTCTCTCTCTCGCAGCTTCACACAGTTCCACGCAACCGTCAAAGCTTGACGTTTACAAAGTTACCATTCATTTTGTTTTTTTCACCCTGTCAACAAAAAAATTAATAATAATAAAAAAGTTAAAACCTATCATTATCACACAGAATGGGAAGAGGATTATTTCTTCATTGAAATTAAAGAAAAATAAGTTTGTTTATTGTGCCATGCGAGTGTAGCTGTTGGGAAAAAATGCAACGTGGAACGACATTATAAAACAAATCATTCAGTTATAATTGAAATAGATTATCCTTTAAATACGGCTGTAAGGATAAAGAAGGTGAGCCAATTGAAAAGTCAGTTATGTTGTCAGCGGCATTTTTTTTACAAAAGTAACGGGAAAAAATAAGGCCGCTACTATCGCGTCTTATCGTGTCTCTCAGATCATAGCTAAAAACAAGAAACCATATGAAGACTGAGAAATGATAAAAGTGGCATTTTTAGAGGCAGCAGATTCATTATTTGCGACATACAAAAACAAATTAGATATATCTGCAATTAAATCAACCCACCTTTCTGTCAATACAATAATGAGATGTGTTGAGGTGATGTCTAGTGATGTTTTTTTGCAATTAAAAAATGACTTGCAGAAATATTGCTATATATCACTCCAGATTGATGAATCTACCGATATGATTGACACATCTCAGTTAGCCATATTTGTAAGAATGATCTTCAGCGATTTTACTGTGACAGAGGAGCTTTTAAAAGTTATTCCACTAAAAGGCCACACTAGGGGTGAGGATATTTACTCTGCGACCAAAAAAATTATATCTTCTGAGAATATATCTATTCAAAAACTTGTGGGTATTACTAACGATGGTGCTCCAGCTTTTTGTGGTGACAACAATGGCTTCATTGTTTTATGCCAGAAAGATGAAATGTTTCCACCCTTTTTATATCACTGCATTATTCACTAGCAGGCACTGTGTGCAAAATACCTAAAATTCAACAGCCAGACCATGAGGATGGAGGATATTAGAAGTTGGTTGATCGACAAGGAGACCTCAGAAGCCATTCAATGCTACATTAAGACGGCGATCAATGTCATGGTAAGAATGAATGAAAGGGATAGAATGAACACAACGGACACTGACACAGGGAATAATGCCGAGGACTAAAGGTCACATCGGAAGGCCAGAGAGCCGGCCATCCCGACTGAGTTTACTGCGATTCCTCAGTCGTAAGGCAAATGCCGGGATAGGTTCCATAAAAGACGTGCGCAGACGCATTCCTATCTATCCCATACACTGCAACACAGGGACAAAAGCACAAAATGTAGAGTAAACACAAGGAAAAAAATAAAATAAATAAATCAAATCGTGCTGATAAGCCTTGTATGTAATAAACAAGGCGGCCAAAATCAACTCACTCAAAAAAAAAAAAAAAAAACGAGGTAATGAAACTTGTTAAAATTATTAACCAGGTGAGGGCTCGTGCTTGCCAAAGACGCTTGTTCAAGGCTCTGACAGATGAGCTAAATTGTCAGTATGGAGACCTCCTGCTCCACACAGAAATCCGTTGGTCGAGTAAAGGACATGTTCCTCGTCGTTTTAATGAACTTGTACCTACAATAGTCTATTTTTTCAAGGAAAGTGATGAAACATACTCAGAGCTTACTCGACCACATTTTGAGTGGCTGCGGGATTTTGCCTTTCTTGTGGATGTTACAGAAAAATTTAATAAACTGAATGTTCAACTTCAGGGACAAGATTAAAATTTTGGGGAAATGATCTCTAAAAAGTACAGGCATTTCCAACAAACTTACATTCTGGGAGTACAACCTGATTCGTGAAGAAGTTAAACATTTCCCCTGTTTGAAAGAGAAGCTGGAAAAAGAAATAAATTGTGAAATCTACAAAGGAGAAAATCATGTCCAGATTCTTTCAAGCTTGCGAAAACAGTTTGATCTGCGGTTTAGTGACTTTAAAAAGTTGGGCTGCTTGGACAATTTGTTTCAGCTCCTTTTATAAATTTTGACATTGAAAAACTATCCAGCTGTATCGTCGAAAATTTTCAAGACGATGGCCCTTCATCAGAAATGGAATTGATAGAATTTCAATGTGTGATTTGTCGCTTAAGAGTGTTGCCTTAACTGTGGAATCTGTATGGCCTTTCGTCCCAACAGAAAAGTATCCAATTTTAGTTCGAATTGCGCTCAAAATGAAGGCATTGTTTTGTTCTACTAACTTATGTGAGTTTTCCACTATGAAGATGGTTAAAAGTAAATACAGAAACAGACACAGATGAACATCTTGATAATTGCATTCGGATGGGAGTGACAAGGTACTCACCGAGAATTGAAAAAAATGTGGAGGAAAGTGAATGCCACTAATTCTTTTTACTTTTACTCACTTATTTCACGATATTTTTCAATTATTATTTTTTTATAAATAAATAATTAAAGTACGCATTTTATGTTTTATTGGAAGTCCGATGTCCTAATTTATTTTAAGTAATATAATAATATTGTGTATGGTATGATAAAGGTGTTGATATGTGGATACATTTCATATTCACTATATTGAATGTGTCACAATGCCCAGAACGTATTTTGTACAGTGTTGTTACAAGTTTGTCTTGCCCTATATAAGAGCTAACAATGTATCACTTGGGTCCCGCATTAAATAAACTTAACAAAAGGATGATAAAAAATTATAAAGAAGGAATATGTATAAGTAGCTCACCAGACAATTTCAATTTCCGAAAGTAGCTCACATCCTTATTGAGTTTGGCGACCACTGCATTAGATGATAAAATAAAAGAAATATATATTTTTTTTAACTCTTTATTTTCATTTTTAAATGTATAGCACTTTATAAAATAAAATTTACAGTTAAGAGTTCACGACCAACACAAATGAGGAGGTATTTGTAAACTATAGAACAACCGAACAACTTTTTAAATCTAAACCTAATTATTTTCATTGTAATGCCTACATAAGGTACAATCGACCGCCATTTTGTTCCATAGACAAACTTATAATAGACAGTACCATATCAAGGATCGAAAAAAAAAAAAAAAAAAACAAAGAAATACGAGGAAAATTGTGCACATCGCAAAACTTGAAATGTAATTGCGTAATGCGTTACAAGTGCTGCCGACCGAATCGAGATAAACGTTTTTTTTTTAAAAAAAGTAAAAACTGGCAATACGGCCATTAATCTTAACAATACATTTTTTTTTACACCTACAATTTCTACCAACCTACCCATTAAAATACATCATCCAAATGATATTCGCTAGTAATAATTATTTATTGAAAATCACCTTACACAATATTCAAACAAAAACATGTAATTCATATAGGACTTTTTAAGTCGTGAAAAAAAAACATTTTTTTAAATTTTATTTTACATACATTCTTATCAATTACTAAGACTTATAAAAAGTTCAACAGGGCAACACTGGTACACAATCGGAAACAAAATGGCGGGTGTTTTTTTTTCCGTTACTCATCCAAATCCATTTTTTCCAAATATAACACTGGTTCATGTACAAAAAAAAAACTCAAATATTTTGAGAATGTCACTTTGTGAAACAGGGCTTTACAAATACAAAAAAAATATTATTTAATATTATTATATATTAACCACGGTTGAATACTGTATTTTTACACTGCTCAATGAGTTTTTTTTTTTAATATCTTCCGGCCAAATAAAGGAAATAATATCTCACTCTTTTTCAGTGCTCTGTCAATATAATATACAACTAGTTGAATGGACTTTAAAATTTAATTAATGTATTAACATCTTATGGGAATTATATTTGAAAAAACAGATTAAAAATTGATAGTTAACTCAATCAAAAATAGTTAGTCGTTCAAAAATAGATAACCTAAAAAAGAAGATAAGCAGTTAAAAATAAAATGGCTGACAACCACCATAAGAAAATTAGAAGATCAACTCTAAAAGGAAAATGGCAGTCAACCTCCAAAAGAAAAATGGCGGTTGGTTAATCTCCAACAATGGTGTTTAAAGTACCAACAAAGAAAATGGTGACTTTTGTTGAAGAGATATTAAAAAAACAAACAAAATAGTCTTTGGCATTGAAGTACTCAATTACACATATATTTTTTATTAATTACATTTGAATAATTAAGTTTCAGAATTTAAATAAATCATTAATATTGAATGACACTACTACTTACAACCCTAGGCCTGTTTTGAACATTTTTACAGAAAAAAAAAAAGATAATTAAAACTGTCGACAAATCGAGGCAATCTGTGACATTTTATCTTTGTACATTGCATGTGATATTATGCTTATCAAAAATTATCAGTAGAAATAATGTTGTCCGAAAAATAGTTTCATATTTCTTGTATAGATGTCGTTAGGACAATCATTCAGAACGTGCTGAATGTATATTATGAAAGGTAATATTTAAATGCATTTTAGGGGCATTGCTCGAGTGTTTTTTTTTTTGCATAATTTTGAAGATTGAATAAATTGCTTTTTTTTCAGAGCTTGATGTTTTTTATTACCAGCAAAGAAAAAGATGCCACACAAAATTAAAAAAATATATGTACAGTGTATGGTGATGATGCAGTTAGTGATAGCAAAGACGGTGTCTGCTCTAGAAGGCCGATTACCACTAATGATCAAATCAATAGATTCATCAAGAAGTGTTAAATACGAGAGATTGCCGAGACACTGAAAATAACGAAAACCGTCTACCGAGGATTTGGTACAATTCGAATTTGACCTAAAATTATGAAATAACTTTTCAGACAACTCAATATAATTTTTGAACTAATAAAAAACAAAAACAAAACAATATTTTAATCCTAAATATATTAGAACTATTCACTTAAACAATATTTGTCTTTAATATACTTTTAAACGATAACTTCTGAGTTTTTAGAAACAACTATACAAATTACGACGAGAGAAAAACAAAAATATATATTTTTGACGTTTCACTTATCATAAAAAATATATGTATATACATATATATATATATATATATATATATATATATATATATATATATATATATATACATATACATATACATATACATATACATATACATATACATATACATATACATATACATATACATATACATATACATATACATATACATATACATATACATATACATATACATATACATATACATATACATATACATATACATATACATATACATATACATATACATATACATATACATATACATATACATATATATATATATATATATATATATATATATATATATATATATATATATATATATATATATATATATATATATATATATATATATATATATATATATATATATATATATATATATACGCTACGATACAATATAAATAATTTAAATCGCAAAGATTCTAATTAAAAACTTTAACCCAAATTTAAAAAAAGATTACAACTTAAGACTTTGTGAAATAAATATATAAAAGATTGCGGCACAAAAACTATTTATAACAGTAGTTTAAGGAGTTCATGATTTATTCGAGTCTTAAATGGTCTGGTGTCACATTCCATTCATTCCACAGTAATCAACATAACTGAATTGAAGTTGTGGACACTTAAGTTACATACATCAAGAGCAGTGATGCGCAAGTAGTAGACCATGAAGGTCGCCAGCCATGCTTTGATGGCTCGCGCTCTGTCTTAACATAATATGCATACAAACTAAAATGAAAATCAGACACGGTTGCAGACTTCAAAATCACAGACATGGATGCTGAAGAAAATTATAGATTTAAAATTTAATTTGACATTAAAGGATAAATTTGCGTCTTTCTGCTTTACTTACAGGATGAGGATTATCTTACCCAGTGAGAACTACCTCAATTTAAGAACAATTGCACAGCGATATGTGTGCCGTTTTGACAGTATATATATTTGTAAACAAGTCTTTATCGATGAAAATAATTAAAAACAAGCAAAGATCTCGACTGACTGATTGTAATCTCCAAAATCTTCTCTTTGCAACGACTCTTGAACCCTGATATTTATTAAGATACTGTTGAATATTTTTTTAAAATATTATGTTGTTTTTATTTACTTTTAATAACACCCCGATAATGGTATGGTACCGAATGCCACTTCAGTCATTTTCCATTCATACAATAGCCCTCGGTCAAAAATCTTGCTCACTACTGATCTAGAGACAATATTCTCTTCTGTTCCTATTAGCCTTCAGGTTTAGAATTAGAATCTGTTGTGCATGTTGGTAACACTACCGTAGACTATCACTGGTACCATAGAGTATCAAACAATCAAGTTCTGAACAGTTCTTTTAGCTTTCAGGTTTAGAATTACTGAACTAGGCGCACATTATTAGCTATCTGTTGTACATGTTGGTAACACTACCGTAGACTTTCAATGGTGCCATAGAGTATCAAACAATCAAGTTTTGAACAGTTCTATTAGCTTTCAGGTTTAGAATTACTGAACTAGGCGCACATTATTAGCTATCTGTTGTACATGT
This sequence comes from Odontocerum albicorne, assembly GCA_949825065.1. NCBI lineage: Eukaryota > Metazoa > Arthropoda > Insecta > Trichoptera > Odontoceridae > Odontocerum > Odontocerum albicorne. The sequence continues at coordinate 16,092,191 of OX463864.1, read as the reverse complement.
TGGTAACACTACCGTAGACTTTCAATGGTACCATAGAGTATCAAACAATTAAGTTCTGAACAGTTCTCTATTAGCTTTCAGGTTTAGAATTACTGAACTAGGCACATTATTAGCTATCTGTTGTACATGTTGGTAACACTACCGTAGACTTTCAATGGTGTCATAGAGTATCAAACAATCAAGTTTTGAACAGAGCAAACTGTCGTGTAGCAACTGAACATGCAGCTCGCATACCTGACTCCTGATTCCCAATATATTATCTACTCAAAATTATCATCCACAGTGGGTAAAAATTCGTAAAAAAACATTTTATCATATCAAAATAACTGCGAACTACTCAAATCTCTCACTAGGATTGAAAATTTCTTAAAAATAAAATGTTTAAACCATTTTCATGCCAATCAATTATATAATTTCTATTTTAATACAAAATAACGCAGGGAGTAGAGAAAGTGAAAATTTAGCATCCCTCAGAATTCTTGATGGCACCAATCTATAGTGCAATACTTCTAACCATATGTCACATATCGAGATAGATCGTGATACTTGGACTCTAGGTCGTATTGTGAATATTACTATTCACAGTACGGTCTAGTCACCAATCTTACCAACACCATCGAGAAACCTCAAACACCATGAATAATAATAAAAAAAAAAAAAAGGTTATGTATGAATACAAAATAAAATTTAGCATTATAACGATATATGTAAACCTTATATGTACTATAAATTTGATTAAAATAATTTAAGTCGAAAACTAATTATTCCCCGATATGTTGCACATTAAAAAAAGTCTAAAATACGAATGACATAAATAAAAATACTAACTAGTGTGCGTTGATTCTTTGTCCAATTTAATACAATCGCTGTTATTGTATTCAAAACGGCAAATCTAAAATGAAAAAACGACAATTTTACAAGCTATAAAAAAATATATAATGAACACATTAATTGTAAAATAATAAACTTTTTCACTTCAGGAAGAATTTCATTAACTGTTTGTATTTCGGATACAGCATAATAACTCTAATCTATATTATGTATTCGACACATTACACAGTGACCAAAGAATTGATGAAATACAACGGCATATAACAAAATTCCAACCAAATTCATCACCCCGCATAGGATATAAAGCAATAATGTCTGGGTACACCGCAACAATTTGTGGATAGAGGAAGAAGATATCGATCTGTCTGCAAAACTGCCTTGATTTGCTCCACTATGGTGCGGTAAAGTGGTATAGCGAGGGTCGAGGTAAAGATGAGATCAAGAGCAGTGGTATAGCGAGGGTCTTCTGCACCCCTTTGTACAAAGTGTAATCTAAGCTTCATTTGGAATAAGGTATTACAGAAGTCCTATAGGCAAAATCTGTGTATGGATTTTAGCATATAGTTATATTATTTATGGTTAAGGCGTTAATACTGTAGAGGTTTAAAGACATCGTAATTTGTTTAGTAAAACACTGTTTTTTCCACTTAACGTATAATCCTACCGGTTTCAAGGTTCTTACTTCACAATCAGGGGAGCTAATGTATAATATATTTTGTTGCATACATATAACAAAATGAACTATGAATGTGTTTAATTATGATAAATACTAACGGTAATTATTTACTTCTTAGCTTTCTCAACCTATCGGTCACGAACACCAGGGGAGTCGCGAAAATAAAAATAATTGTATGTACAAAAAAAAAACACATTTTCTGAGAAAAACTAACACAGTTATTTGGAGCGTACGTGCCCATGCACATCAACAAGATATTAAGTTTTTACAGGAGAGGGGGGTGTGAAAACTTATTTTTAATTTTTTTATCTTTTGGGGGGGGGGGGTCACAACGGGGATTTACTTCAAAAGCTATAGTTGCATTATTTTGAATTTTAAGTACTTTTTACTGTAGTTTCCGTTGCCTATGTGTGAGAAAAAGCAAAAATAGACATTGGAAGTTTGGATAAACATTGGGCGTAGCGAAATTAAGGAAAACTTTTAAAAAAAATATCACTTTAGCACTTGCTTCCAGTGAAAAATGTATATTTTAAATCAAAATTATGCAAAATCTGCTAGGTTATTTTTTGTAATTAGCTATAAAAATATTTTTATTATGTATTAAAACGTCGAATCAAATAAAATATTAGTCCTGGTCACTCGCTATCCATCACAGGGTAGCAAGTGTTAAGCCCCATTTAGCCCTGCACCCGGGAAGAACTGTTCCCCCTCATTATGCCACTGATCAGGGGTTTTGGGTATATCTGATCCATAAATAGGGACAAACTGATTTCCCTCCCTATAAGTGATTAACTGCAGACAACTGCTACACTCCCTTAAGGACTGAGGGAACTACAGATGGATGTGAGAAATTGGTTAGAGAATCTACCCTCGCAAATATGAGCATCAATACTAGAGAAGATAACTATAAGAGTTCTTTGTCAGTCCTGCATAATTCACAAAAAATAAAAACGGATATATTACTTAAGCTAGTAGATGATTTTTTAAATTTTGTAAATAATTTTACAGAATATATAATACATTTACAGAAATTTTGTTTTTTGACACGGTCACCTGTAGTCATACAAAATAATAGGTGTAATAAGCTCTATGGTTTCTTTACAAATTAAATTCTAAGTACACAATAAAAAATATAGGCAAGGGAAACTTTTCGTAGGTTATTGAACATTAAGCTTCTATAAAAATATTGAATAGATCTTTAGAAACCGATATAAGTTTTCAGGTACTAAATTATACTGGCTTTTAACTATAATAAATGTCTGTAATTCTGTTACAAAAAAATTATATATGTATCGAGTAAGCATTTTCAATTTGACATTTTAAAAGGTTCCTTACACAGGACGAAAGAAAAGTTATTCTTTTGTCTTTTATTTTTCCTTTTAACAGACTTAAAATGGATCCCTGAGGAACACCATTTATATATAAACAATTTATACTTAACTAAGTAATTGATACAGATATACAAATTATAATTTGAGACATTTTTAATTCAATTTAAATGATAAATAAAAAATATTCTTTTACGATCTCTTACATTTTTTATCCGAAAAAATAATTGTTTCTATTCTAGGAAGAAATTTAAAAACACATTGAAATAAAATTACAAATACTAAAAAAAATATATTGTAATTTAGTGAATAATGTCTCAAAGTTTGAGCGCGCCCTTAAAGAGAGTCTGCTCTGTGAACGGCACTATATAAAAAAAATCCTTTTATTATTATTATTATTTTAAGGATGCTTCTATTATAATGATTATTATTTTTTTAATTTAAATATTCAAATCATATATTTTTATATAAAAGTGTTGAATCAGAAACAAAAAAAAAAATAAAAAGATGACAGTCAATTTGTCTTATTTTAATATTCTAATTTTTAAGAATTTGGGTAAACTTTACAATATTAAATTCATAATATACAAAAAAAATTTTTAGTAAAAAAATATTAAAGAAAATCTAGTTTTTTGCTTCAGTATGTGATTATAAAAAAAACAATGCTACCAGAACAAGTCATAGTTAAATAAAGAAATGACAGGTATAGAAAAATATATAACACTGTATAGTCAAAATATAAGTGAAGATATATTAGCTAAATACAAAATTAAAAAAAGATCAATATAAAATATCACTGGTCTAATGATTTCATCCCTTGGACTGATGACAACATGACAAGAGAGGCTGGAGATTAAAGGAGGCATTTCAGAAGTACGAGGGTCATCTAGAAAGTAAGGTTACAAGGGCTCCTGAGGCCGGGGGAAATTTTTTGTTTCGAAGTTCGCGCACCTGGCGTGTAGGGGGGATCCTAACGGTCAGTTTGTTTGATCCGGCGTGTTTGTCAGCCATTTTGTTCAGTCACAGTAAATTCTTCCGATGGAGAGGTCATCGCGCACTGCGAGATCCGCGCGGTCATCTGTTTTTTGACTTTGCAGAACAATACCGCCGCGAATATCCATCGGAAGCTCGTGGAAGTTTATGATAGTGATGTGATGAGTCGACAACATGTCACGAAATGGGTTAAGTTGTTCAGAGAAGGCCGTACTGATACTCACGACGAGGCAAGGCAGTGATTTCTGACGAATTTGTGCAAAAAATTGAAGAACAAGTGCGAAATGACCGTCGTGTGACGCTTGACGACCTTCACGAAGAATTTCCTGACATTTCTCAAAGGCTCCTTGGTGATATTGTGTCGGAAAGACTTGGTTTCAAAAAGTTGTGTGCGAGATGGGCGCCCAGAATGCTCACACCGGAGCACCGTCAAAATCGCGTGACCGCCGCGCGTTAATTTTTTAATCGTTTTGCACAGGAGGGAGAAGCTTTTCTGAACTCTATCATGACGGGGGATGAAACGTGGGTGTGTCACTACACCCCAACAATTTTCCAACGATCAGGAAGTCGAGGAAGCTGTGAAGAAGTGGCTGAAAGAGCTGGCGGCGGAGATCTATGACACTGGCATACAAAAGCTGGTGCCCCGACTACAGAAATGTCTCGATCTCGACGGCGATTACGTTGAAAAATATTTTAATATGTTTGTGAAGTATCCTGTGAATTTCAATTAAATACAAGCATTTTTCGATCCTACATAAATATTGTAACCTTACTTTCTAGATGACCCTCGTACATCAAGTTACTCTAAATGCGTTGACCTGATAGTCTTATCGTTGCCACTATAACCCTTCTACCACGCGAAAAAAGAAAAATGTTTAATCAACAATGGTGTTTTCCATTTATTTTTATTGACTTAGGGAGTGGCGGGGTTGGGTGCCTATTGGTGGGACGGGTTGACGTGTTCATTGGAGTTTTAGAGATTTTTTTTCATGTTAGGTTAGAGACGTCGCCTGTGCCTCCTCACTGGATGGTGTTATTGTCGAATCAGGAAGAAGTCATTTGATATGATAGGCAAGGAAGTTGTAGTGGGTAGGTTGTTTTTTCGACTGAGAGGGCTTACCGCCATTCCAAATATTGAAGTAAACTCTCTCCGTAAAGGGAGAAAAGGACGAATCTGGCAATAAGGATTATATTTCTATGCCATAAATTATTAAAAAAAAATTACTTTAAAGGACTTGAGCCCTTGCTCGACTTAAAGGACTTGACCAGCTGTGTCTTTTTCCTACAGAACTCTATGTCTATTAATTGAGTTGTTATTCGATCTTTCAACAAGACACCTTATGTTTGATTTAACCAAGAAAATATGTTAGAAAGTAGTTTTCAAAGCACACATATCCCGATTGACAACCTTTTTGATTGTATCTTATTTCTGCCAACTGGACTCTTGGCAATGTGGCAATTTTTACCAATGTAGTTTTTTTTGTAAGCATTCAAAACACAATAATAAGTTAAGGTGGGTCTGCAGACCAATTTAAGTATGATCATGTCGTTTTTTGCTGCGTTCTACTTTCATTATGACTCTAAGTATGACCTCCATAGCTTAGTTGCGACGGTATCTGTATTCCTACCCGGAGTCAAAGGGTTCGATCCCGTTGGTGCCAATTTTTTGAAAAGATCAACAGTCTGGTTTACACTTGAGGCCTCTTAACATTTTTCTGGTTGGTTGATTGTAAGAGCTTGGCAATAAACCCGCTAGGTTGTACTGTATACAACAAAAGCGCAATTCAAGTATAGGTCATAAGGAAAGCACATTTGGAGGTTTTTTTTTTTTTTGGAAACCCCTATTAGATGTGATTTTTGCCTCCATCTTAATAAGATCTGTCTTTTTTACATACGTATATACACACCATCATGTTGTCTCCCGTCGTCACCTTTTTTTTATCTATCTATAATAGTGGACTCAAATCCCGATTAAGAATGCTCTCGACGAGAATCAACTCTCATAAACGACGTTATATAAATTGTCTTTTTATTATTATACATACATAACATCATGCCTTCTCTCTATCGGGGTTGACAGAGAGGAAACAGCGTCAGATTTTCCTATCACGAAAAACATCTTTCGCCTCTTCTACGTCCATACCCTTTTCATACGACTCCTACGATTTCTTTAACCTTTTCCATTTCCTTCTTTCAAAACATAATACACTTGACCCAAACATACTTTCCTTGATCTTCCTCTACCATGCCTTCCACTCACATTTGCGCTGTATATTATTTGTTTCATTAGTCTTTCTTCATTCATTTATTCCATGCCCAAGCCATCAAATACTGCTCTACTTCATCTGACAACACATTTTTGCCTCCATCTTAAATGGACCAGTTCTCTCTATCACATTCTTAAATAAGAAATTAATTTTTAGAGACAAAAAGTGGAATGAATATGCCTATTTTGAAAGTAATCATTGACAGAAGGATCAAGATACTGTATAATGAGGTTAGACCAATGATACTTGTATATAAACACATAAAAAAAATAACAGTTTAAAATAAAAAGTCATAAATTGAAAACTTAAAATATTGTAATGAAAGCAATCTCTGACATAGACAATAATTTTCAAATAGCACAGATAATGTTTTTAAAATTAAGAAATATTCGGAAGCGACAATTATACATTAAGTAGGTACCTTGTAAATTATCAATATTAAAAAAAAAAACAAACTAATTACCTAAATTTGATAATATTTTTTTATATATATGTATATATTACAACTAGATTACTTATTACATAATATAGATGGCGGCCTCTAATATATTTTAGTTACCTAAATTCAATAACTTAAATATTGTTTTTTTTTTTTTTTATGTTTTTTGTTTTTCAAATATTTATATACAATTATTTTTTTGAACACCGAATTAATGTTCTTTTGAAGCTATTGACATTTATGTACAAAGAGAAATAACCTTATTTTCTATCAGTAATATAAAAGCGATAAAAAAAAACTTTATTACAGCATTTTTCATTTATATATATATATATATATATATATATATATATATATATATATATATATATATATATATATATATATATATATATATATATATACATATACATATACATATACATATACATATACATATACATATACATATACATATACATATACATATACATATACATATACATATACATATACATATACATATACATATACATATACATATACATATACATATACATATACATATACATATACATATACATATACATATACATATACATATACATATACATATACATATATATATATATATATATATATATATATATATATATATATATATATATATATATATATATATATATATATATATATATATATATATATATATATATATATATATATTTAATTTTTTTTTACATAAACTTGACTAGAAATGAAGTAATCCCAAGTGAATACCGCTGACCGTTTTTTAACTTACGTATTACTAAAAAACAGACATTTTGAGAGATAAAAAAAAAAACAATTGTCTGCTTTAGATTCCTACTTATAAACGATACATACATATTCATTGATCGTATTTCAAAAGTATTTAAGAATATCAACATCGATTCAGCTAAAAAATAAATGCGCTGGTCTAAGAAAGATAAACCATGTTATTATATTTCGCTAAAAAAAAACCCACCACTTTTTTTATTATTTACCTATATCTTACAATTGTTTAGATAAGAAGTTATTAACCCATTAACTCCGCTCTCTCTCTCTTTATTTAAGCATAATCATAGTTCTAAGAATTATTATACAAATTGATTTGATTATTCATAATTTTCAATTGATTATTCAAAATAATTTTTTTGATTATACAAAATTATTACAATTTAAGAATAATCATTTTAGTCACGTGTTTATGTCAAACATTATTTTGTTTGTAGTTCAACTTATAGCCGATAATTTTAGTCTTCTTATATCAAAAGTTCAATATTGCTTTCTCATTTTTTGAAACAATCTCCTCAATTAAAGAAGTTCGAAAACATTTCACGTGAGACCGTCAAGTTCGTTTAAAGAAACTATTGAAAAAGTAAGAATTTCATTTTCAAACTTATCAAAGTATTAATAAATCGATACATTCTGGGGGGAAAAGGGCTTAGCCCTCATTATGCACATTTTACAGTAGGAATAAAAAATCTCCATAAGTTACTATGAAATCAGAATAAATATTTTGTACAAATTATGTAAACATTGATTAAAATCATGAATTGAGATAAAGGAATGTATTTAATAAGTTGATCTACATTTATTCTCATGGACAATATACTCATATAATAAGGTTATTTCTTTATTACTTAGGATTTTATAGTTTTTGTCCCCTCTATCAGAATTCCATGTTAATTGTTCTTCCTAAGTATTGTAGATGTTAAACTTCAAACACTTTTATTTGTATAAATTAGATAGTTTAATTTCACATAAAGATTTCAAAGTAAAAATATTTTAAATCCTTTATTCCTAAAGGAACTCGTCGAGAGTTTAACCTTTCTAGCATAAATTTCAATAGATAATTGTAAGAAAGCCTCATTAAGTAAAATTTCTTACAATTGCATTCTTCCTCAAACACTGCGATAAAAAAAAAAACTGAAAAATAGTTCAAGTTCATATTTGTTATTTTAGATAATCTATCAAAGTTTCAAAAATACTTTTAGATAAGAACATAATTGAAAAAGACAAAGAAAAAGTTTTCAACGGATCTATGACGGATCCCTAAGGAGCACCGTTTTAACATAACCAATTTTCATTTGAACTAGATTTTCAATTTTCATTTGAACTAGAACTTCAGATAGTACATTATTGTATACTCTCTTAAAGCCTCTTCTAATCACATATCACAACATTTTAATTCAAAGTCTCGATACCTTAAGTATTCATTTCAATCATTGTTCGATCCTTGGAATAAAATATTGAAAATATTATTCTGTTATATATTTACCATAAAGCTGAAAGTTCAAAAGTCACAGTTATTCTGAATTGGAGTTACAAATATTAAAGTCTCAATTTTATTCAGACCTAATTGCCAAATTAAGAAAGACAAAAGCAACGCAAGTTAATGCATAGTTGTTTGGACTTAAGACCTCTTGAAAATTCTGGTGAATGTGACTTTGAGACTTGGAGCTTAAAGATATATAAATATCCTTTCTGTGTATTGGAAACATATTCTTCAAAACAGTTCATGTCATCACAATGTTTAAGAAAAGAGATTAGATCATTAAAAATATTTAAATTCCTCTTAAAACATGAATTTTGTATCCAATTACTGCAAAGCGATCAGCAACTGTTCACTGAATGCAACCAGCACTGACTCCGTTCACAATGTGCAGTCATCTGGTGACTGTTGTCTATTAAAGGCCAAGTTGCATTTCAGATATTGGTCGCTATGTGTGTAATCTGGTTAAAAGGTATGACATTGTTCAAACTGCTTCCATTTATGACACCATTCGTAATATACGAGCAATTAGAATACATGATTAACGACTGGCTGCTCACTGTATGAGATCAAAAAGAAACAGACCCTCACGGCAATAAATATTTAATTTGTGAGACTGTTTTATCTTGTATATAATACACAATTAAATTCAGTCGTTATACCTCAAGTCAGCAACTATTCACAAATAGGAATATTAGTTCTGACAAAGTCGAATCCTTATATTAAAACTCATTTAAGACTTGTTTAATGTGTAGGCGGGGGTGGACGTCTTCTGTTTCTGCCTCGAGCAGGTGTAGAGCTGCTGCTTCCCATTGTCATGGTGTTGCTATGTGATGTCCCGCTGATTGGAGTGGCGGCTGCAGAAACAGTTGGCGGTGGGGAAGGTGGAGGGCAGCAATGACACGAGCGTTTAGTTTGTCCAGAGCCCCTTAGAGAGGCACGGCGACCAACCACCGCTGGATCCTCGGGGGTTGAGCTACCCGAGTGGATGACAGGAGCACCTGGGAATAAGAATTATAATATTAAAGAATCCTGCTGAGAATGGTGTTATTTAATCTTCAATATAAACAAGAATTCTTTTAAAGAAAAATATTTAATTTAATTGGATTAACCGGTCTAATAGACTAACGGGTATATACTCAGAAGAACCAAAATTCCTCTAGTTAGCTTCTGGTGTTAGCACTCTATAGCACTGTATGGAGTAGAAATATGGACGGTGAAAAAGGAGGAAAGAAACATGATAGATGACTTCGAAATATGGTATTGGGCATTCGAGACATGGTATATTAAGAATCCTAACGTACTTTAAGCATGTTCCTAGAAAAAAATATGAAAGTCTAGAAGCTGGTGAACATTAAGCAAGTGATGAAGAAGAAAGTGTTAATTCATCTTATTAGTTTCATTTCTTTGTTTTCATTCATATGGTAACCATAAACATATCCAAACTGGTGATTCGGCCAAATCGAAGTGTGGCCGGGAGATAACATTGTTTTCAGCACCATTAGTCGAGCCTTCATGTTTAGAGCAACTGGAGTAGGCATGGAACCCGTGGTTTGACATCACACATGCTGGCAATACTACCACGCATGTCAAGAGGCAACAACACTCGCACAAGTGTAATGCATTTTGTTATCAGTATTGTTATCAGATGAGTTATTAATGAGTATTGTTATCAGATGAATTCCATTACCAGAATGCAACTAGTTTTTAATTTTTTTTTTGGGTGCCATTAGTAGTCCAACCCGAAACCCCCAGGTGGGAGTCAAATGTATTACCAACAAAGTCACAAGGTCATCATGTTTCTAAACATGGCAAGATTGAGAGTACAAGCAAAAGAGCCCTCTTATCTCGCCGAAAATTTTCAGCGCCTTTCCAATCATGGTTTAGCGCTATGCTCAAACATAGATTGTTTATTGGCCTTTCCAGTTCACCGCTCCTTTTTTTTATGTCGTCATTTACTGTCCATGCTGTGAGACTCTGGAATCAGTTACAAACAGGGCTGTGGAGTCGGAGTCGGAGTTGGAGTCGCGGTGTTTGGGCCGGAGTCGGAGTAGGAGTCGTAAAAAACGAGCGGCTCCGACTAATTTTTCATTAAAATTTAAAATACATTTTTTTTTAAATTATTATAATGAATGTGTATTGTGCACGAATATTAAACTTGCAGGCGCAAGTCGCGCCGATATGGTGAATCACCGAGATCCATTTAATGCATAAAGTCTACGAAAATGTGTTTTGTCTCCTTCTTTCTCACGTCGAAAGAAAATTCTGTTGGCTGGGATCTATGTTAACCCCATGGTTCGATCCATATTGACGGAAGAACAAATAAATAGAGCGAAAAACGCTCTGTTTGAATTAACCGTTCGTATGAAAGGCCTTCGACTAGAAAAAGAGACGACAGCAGGCAGCGTACACGAAGTATCATCATCTTCATCCGACACCGCTGAATCTGAAGACGATTTTGAAAAATATCTCAATTGAATCACAGTCCCAATATAGATGAAGGAGACTCTATTTCAAAATTTAAAATTGAATTTTATGATGCATTGAAAATAATGGAAAAAATTGACCGAACTTATAAGTTAAATGTTGAAATGGCCATACAGCGGTATCTAGAAATCGTAAAAGATTCAGCATTGATCGTTACAGCATTACCCCCAACCCAAGTATCCGTAGAGCGGTTATTTTCCGCTCTTAAAATTCTCAATTCTGATTTGAGAGCCTCTACGAATACAGATTTAATAGAAGCAATGTTGTTTTTAAGAATAAATTCTAATAAATAATTATTAAAGTTTGATCTTGTTTTATTTTTATCCCTATAACATGAAAAAAATGGCTATATGCAAAGGTAGGAAACAACCTGCTAAAATTGAGCTTTTTTGAGTCGGAGCTGTAGAGTCGGAGTCGTGGAGTCGGAGTTGTGGAGTCGGAGTCGTATTGTTGGTAAATATAGGAATCGGAGTCGGAGTCGTGTTTTTTTTTAAGCGACTCCACAGCACTGGTTACAAACCAATATAAGACTCGCTCAGTCCTTGGCATGTTTTAAGAAACTAATGAAAAAACTCTTAATTTCTAGTCAGTAAAATAACATGTTTCATTCCCGATTTTTCCTTTCCTCTCCACCATCCTTTCCCTTTCTGTTGATTGGTGATATCTCACTTTATATGAAAAATAATGTTCGGGTGATTGTCCGTCTTTGTGGCGTTTGTGGGCATATGCTCACATATGTGTTTATGGATTTCGTGGGGCTGGATAGTCATTTGAATGATTTATGCAACCATGTAACTTGCTTCATTTACTTTTGTCTGGTTGGTTGGAAGAGATTGCCGCCTGGCGATCAGCCCACCAGATTGTATTTGCAATAAAAGTGTTAAATAAACAAAAGAGATGAGGATAACTAAGAATTTCTGACATAAGACAGATTTCAAACTTGGAAGTATTTCTAACAAGGAGTGAGAAGTTACAAATACAGTGGATTGGGCATATCGTCCGCATATCAGAACAAAGATTGTTAATGAAGTTCTTCAAGTGGAAGAAGCCCAGAAGGAGGGAATAGAAAATGAAGTGAACAAGCGAGAGAGCCTGTGCCAGCAAAAATTTAATTCACCCGGATCGAGTCCATGTTTCAACATGCTAGCTTGGAAGAGAATCCTAGCAATGGTTCAGTCCCCGACACATACAAGAATAAAAAAAGGGCCAAGAGGAATAAAAATAAAAAAGTAGTTACCAGTTTTGGTTAAGACATTAACACCTTCAGAACTGCTAGTCTCAATCTCGGCACCCATGTTGATTTCGGCGCTCAACGAGCGAGGACTGAGCACTCTCCTCATCCCAGAACTCTTCAAGCTCCTCCCCCACGTTCTTCTTGAAGTAGCGTCCAAACCTTCGCCATCTGGACTCGTTGAAGTGTTTGAGTCGCTCTTATGTAACGCGTTCAATTCCAGCTTCCTCGAGACACTATCTTGTCCACTCACATTCGGCAAGTTTGAAGTCAACGCACTGTGCAATATGGGTCCTTCAGCAGCTGTGGAACTATTACCAGGCATTTTGATCACAGAATTGAGTCGTAACGGTTTTTCCGAATTGACGTTCATTCCTCCAATGCTGCTACTGTCGGTTGAATTTGTCTCTTCACAGCTCGGTGGACTCTTGCAACACTTGTTACTATCTTCGGAAGAAAAATCCAAAAGATTTGTCGGTCCGTGTGGAAGAGGTTCCTCAGATTGATTGGAATTGGAGTTTGACTCCCAAAATAGTTCACTGTGTTGTTCTGGTGATGAACAAGTTAATCCATCCCTTCCGTCACGTTCCATCATCAACGACTTGAGAATCATAGAATCTCCTGGTCTGGTGTCGTTGCTGTTTTCCAGCAAAAATGATCGTCCGTTTTGTTGCATTCCGGGAGAGTTCTCGCCACACATTTTACTAGTGTTATCCTTCCCTGGTAAAGATAGTTGTTCTTCACTTGCATGTCTGATGACTTGGGCCACGTTTCGTTGGATGATTCCAGAAGAAATGATACTCGGCGATTCAGATAAATTGACATCTCTCGTTATTGTAGAATTGAGCATGCCTGACAAGTGTTTATTGTTAACCATGCCATCTTTGCTTTCTGCGGAGTTCATGGAATCACCTCCCTCGGAATTATCATCCGAGCTTTGCAATGAAGATAGTAAGTTTATCGTGCTTCTTCTCGGCATTCCAACCAAAGAGACGTTTGTCGAGATTTTTGTTTGTTGAAAAGAAGGCATTCCGCTGCTACCGACTCCTTCTATGACACTTCTCACTATCTCATTTCGACGAGGCATCTGCGTTCGAACTGTGGATCTCTTACTTGTTCCCCGAAATGTTATCTGTTAAATAAAGTATTGATTAATTTTGACAAGTGTATTATAGAAAACATTTGAAAGTAATAATTTTAATTAACTTAATGTCTTTTACATTTTTTTACAATTAATACATCGATCAATAAGCCCCGTGACTAACCAACAAATGGCGCCTCTAATAACAAATCCATACCATTCTCAGTTAGTACCAGCCTTTAGAAGTTACGCGCCAAACTTTCATGACATTCTGACATTAAGTTACAGTGGTTTTAGTGACGCTACTTTTGCTATTTTTAAAACAATGGAAAAAACTGAATTTCGTGTGTTGATAAAATATTGCTTTTTAATGGGAAAAAATACTGTTCAAACTCAGCGATGGCTTGAAAAGTTATATCCGGGCTCTGCACCGTCGAAAACAACCATTTGTCGGTGGTATGCTGATTTCAAACGCGGTCGTACAGACACAAATGATGCTGAAAGCTCTGGTCGCCCAAATGAGGCTGTTACACCAGAAAATAAAAAAAAAAACCCTCAAAATCGTGATGGAAAATCGCAAAGTAAAGTTGCGTGAGATAGCTGAAATCCTGAAGATATAATTTGGTAGTGTTTACACTATTTTGCATGAACAGCAATTTTGATTGGTTGTGAAAAAGCTTTTTTCGAAATGGGTGCCGCGTTTGCTCACAATGGAACAGAAACAACAACGCATCGATGATTCAGAGAGCTGTTTGGCACTGTTTATGCGAAATAAACAGGAGTATAATATTCATCGATCACCTTGAAAAGGGAAAAACCATCAATAGCGAATATTACATAGCGTTATTGGAGCGTTTGAAGGCAGAGATTGCAAAAAAAAACGGCCCCATATGAAGAAGAAAAAAGTTCTCTTTCATCAGAACAATGCACCGTGTCACAAGTCGATGGTAACAATGGCCAAATTGCATGAGTTGAACTTCGAATTGCTTCCGCACCCACCGTATTCTCCAGATTTTGCCCCCAGCGACTATTGGCTGTTCGCAGACCTCAAAAAGATGCTCCAGGGAAAGAGGTTTGGTTGCAATGAAGAAGTGATTGCCGAAACTAATGCCTATTTTGAAACCAAAGATAAATCGTTCTACACGGCTGGCATAGAAAAGTTAGGAAAGCGGAATGAATGAGCGAATATCGCTCTTGAAGGAGACTATGTTGATGAATAAAGAAGAATTGTGGCAAACAAATGTTGTTTTAGTAGTTAGTCCCGGGACTTATTGATTGATGTGTTACTTAACTGAAATGAACCAACTGAAGCACTCCACAAAGGTTATCAAACAAAAATTAGTTGCACATATCTTAAAAAACTTCCTAATATTTCAATAACTATTGTAAAAGTAAACTGGTTTGACAAGCCTTCATATTGTGTCAGATTTTCAGTTCTAGGTGTTCAATTTCCAACATAGTCTATGTTCCAAGTATGTGTTTAGTTCTAAACACAAGATACATTCCCCATAATTCCACTTTTAAACATGTTCACTAATTACCACAAATCATGTGGGGTAATGTGTATGTTAGGGGCCACCCACGCTATATAGCGTAATAAGCTACAGTAACTTGTATGAGCCAGTATAGCCTCAGCATGGCCCTAATCATATTGGGAAATGGATACATTTCTCATGGACAATATACTCATATAATAAGGTTATTTCACATTTCTTCATTTTACAGAAATACAAAGTCAAAGATTAGAAACAGAAAAATCATAATATACTACCTTGATCAAAAAGTTTTAGGACTTTATTCATAAAATCGAAAATACAAGTTTATTCATCAAAATCGATATGGTCCCCTTCAAAGTACTCCCCATTGACTGGAACGCACTTACGCCAGCGCTTGATCCAATCCTCGAAACACCACTGGTATTCAATTTTCAGTATGTCCATCAGAGCCGTCTTCGATTTTTTCATGACATCCTCTCGGCTGTTGTAACACGTTCCGCGAAGCGGTTTTTTAAGTCGGTTGAACAGGAAAAAGTCGCAAGGAGCTAGATCAGGTGAATTCGAAGGCTGCTGGATAGTATTCGTGTTGTTTTTGGTCAAAAACTCATGGAAATCATGTCTTTCGCGATTTCAACGCGGTCCTTTTTTGCATGAAATTGATGTCTTTCGGCGCCAGTTTTGCAGCGACACGTCTGAGGCCCAAATCACTAACCAAAATGTCTTGAGCAGATCCATAAGCGATGTTCAAGTCCTCTGCCAGCTCTCTGATGGTCAATTTGCGGTTTTCGGCCAACATTTTTTTGATTTTATCAATGTTTTCATTGGTATTCGACTGCCACTGCGTTCGTCATCCTCGACCGACTCATGACCACTTCTAAAGCGTTCGTGCCACCAAAAAACACTTCTCCAACATTTCCAAGGTCTGCAGACCGTTTAATCCGTTTTTCACACAAAATTTAATACAAACTCGTTGATGCACAGTTGATGCCATTTTCAAACTTGTAAAAAATCGAAAACACGCACAAAGGTAGATGTACTCAGTACAGCGTAACTATGACACTGAAACTGGTAACCTAACAAAAAAAAAGAATTCTGACCGGGTGACTGACATCGCCACACGGTGGCCGGTCCCAAAACTTTTTGATCAAGGTAGTATTGTACAGTATAAATAATATAAGCAGAGTGTTTCCAAGGTACTGTCGATTAGCAAAACGTTTTCTTGGATAATTTTGGAATTAGTTTTAGAAAGTGTCAAGTGATATCCTTTGAAATGTGTATTTTTATTAAAAGAAAATTGTTGGCGGAGCCAGTACATATTTTGTATTGACATGAAAAATAATCAAATCCTAAAATGCAATCTATAAACTCTCTAATTTGAAATCAGGGGACCACGAAATACTCATTTCATATTAATGAAAATCCAAATGAGAATAAATTAACAAAAAATTACTTTATTATACCACTAAAACATACATACTCGGGACGGACAGTATTAAAATCTGATAAGATGATATAGCCCACAATAGTATTTTGGTGCCAACTTTGACGTATGGGAGTGAAACATGGATGTGGAAAAAGACTGAGAGGAGCTGAATAAATGCCGTAGAAATGTGTGCATAGAGAAGAAGACATGGATTGATAATATATGACAGAATACGGAATGAAGTGATTAAGGATGAATGTGAATTTAAGGCTGATGTGTTAAGTAAGAAGAAGAAGAGTACATTGAGATGGTTCGGGAATGTGGAATGAAGAAAGGCTAACAAAACAAATATATATAGTGCAAATGTGAGTGAAGGGCTTGTAAGAGGAAGACTAAAGTATGGTAGGATCAAGTGAATCATATTCTGAAAGGAAACGTAGAAAGTCTGAGAAATCGTAGAAGCTGTATGGATATAGAAGAGGCTAAGGACGTATCACAATAGGAAAGTATGGTGTGCTGTCCTCTCTGCCTACCCCGAAAGGGAAATTGCATTATGGTATGTATGTATTCCACTAATTAAATTAATCCCCCCTACTCGTGTTTCTACCTCCTATCCCGAGGCTCTCTTCAGGCGGAATGTTCCAATAAAAACAAATTTCAAAGACTCCAAAGTATTTTTTGTGCTCCCCTGATAATGAGGCGAAAACTTTGAAACCGATAGGGTTATACCATTATATTAAGTGGAATAAAAAGTGTTTTACTAAATAAATTACAAATTCAATCTTATTTGTATAATATGAATAAACAAATTCAAAGTCAATCTTATTTGTATAATATGAATAAACAAATACAAAGTCAATCTTATTTGTATAATATGAATAAACAAATGCAAAGTCAATCTTATTTGTATAATATGAATAAACAAATGCATTTTCATGCAAGGGTCTTGAAAAAATCCTGACGATTTTATATATTACGCTCGAATATAACATTTAGATCTTCGGAATTTTGTCAAGACCCCTTACTGAATATGTTATGGTGGCAGCGTCTCCTACTAATTTCAGGCTTCACCTCAAGTCATCCAAACGGCCACGCTTCCTTTCAAACAAAGCGAGGTCTCGGCTTTCGGCATTTTCTCTTGTGCTGCAATTTACATCATGTAATAGAGTAAAAAAAAAAAAAAAAAAAAATGATTCGATTTTTATTCTGGGTTTATTAAATCCATTGACATTCATTTTTTTTTTAATTATTCTCAATGAATTTGAGACTCGACTTAAAAATTTAGAAAACTTCAATATCAAAATTCAATAAAATAATATTAACAATAAAGAATAGACACTTTCATGATGATCACCTTAGGAGCATCTTGATTTGTAATAAAATATCACCTAAAAAATTATCTTTAATTGTGGAATGAAGTCTGAAGGTGAGATTGAAACAGGGATGTTAAAAATTATGTGCTTTGATGAGATTCCTGTACAGAGAGTCTCTAGTTGAAAACCAATAAAGAATTTCTCCTGTCAGATAAGAACCATATATTTTTTAACAAGTTTTCATGGGTGATCTCCATTTTAGTCATAATACACGCATATCATCTTAGATAGCGGATAGAACAGCTCTTCATAATCTTTTCAATTTCTATACATTCATATATCTTGTAATGTAATATTTGTATAGTCAATCTTTCATAACTCACAGCTGATCAAATGAGGAGTAAAAGGTAAGTAACTATGTTGTTTATAGTTAAGGCATTAATGTTGTGGAGGTTTAAAGACATTGTAATTTATTTTTAACAAACACTGTTTATTCCACTTTTTTGTGACGGTATAACCCTACCGGTTTCAAGGCTTTCACCTCATCTTCAGGGGAGCGCAAACAAGACTAAATGCTGTTCGAACTGGTACCGATATAGACACTTCAACGGTTGGAGGCGGGGAGGTGAGGAAGGCTAGGGATAATTTCGGCCAAGAGCGGGGAGATTTTGGGGAAATAACTGTTCAACAGATGCTCCGATCGGTATACTGACTTTCTAGGAAATTTCTAGGGCCTCTAATCTGTCCAATTTATTTCCGTTGCCGCTAATATGTAAGAATTTGGCAGTGGCATTCTGAAATGGCTAATCATTGTCACCGTGAGAATCATACTTTTTCTATCGATGATGCCAAATTCTTACATATTAGCGGCAACGGAAATAAATTGGACAGATTAGAGGCCCTAGAAATTTCTAAGTCAGTATACCGATCGGAGCATCTGTTGAACAGTTATTTCCCCAAAATCTCCCCGCTCTTGGCCGAAATTATCCCTAGCCTTCCTCACCCCCCCGCCTCCAACCGTTGAAGTGTCTATATCGGTACCAGTTCGAACAGTATTTAGTCTTGTTTGCGCTCCCCTGAAGATGAGGTGAAAGCCTTGAAACCGGTAGGGTTATACCGTCACAAAAAAGTGGAATAAACAGTGTAAGTAACTATATTACATAGAGCCGAGTACTGGCCTCTAAAGAAAATAGGGAAAATTGTTTCATATCACGGAGATGCGTATGCAACGGTGGTCACTGGGCGTTACTAGATTGGATAAGATTCGAAATGAACGAATTCCTGAAACAATTTAAGTGGCGCTAATAGTAGATAAAGCCCGGGAAGCATGACTATACTGGTATGGGCATGCGCAACAGCGGATTGCAGAGTCTACGCTAAAGGGAGCTATAAGTTGGGAACTCTCAAACAGGCGCAAAGGGAGACCCAAGAAGAGTCTACATAAGAAAGTGGAGGAGGACATGATGAGACTTGGACTATCGACAAATGATTGACGAGATTGTGAGAGATGGAGTAAAAAGATCCAAGCAGCCGACTCCAGATGGATGGGATAAGGCAAGGGAAAAGAAGAAGAACTATGCATTAATATCTCCTTTCATTGATTGACATCCCATAAATTTTCATGATGGACCACAACAATCCATCACATTTTAAAAGAACTTTCGTTAGATAAGAGAAGTATTAGTGCAACAATCTTTTTTGAATGCCAATGAATCAAATACCATCCAAAAACTTCAAATAAACGGTAACTTACATCATCGTGATCATCGACCAAGTCGATCTCTCCACTGTGGAAGGTGGTGTTGGGATGCATCCTGGCAAACTCCTCCTCGGCAGGTCCAAGGTTTTCCTCACGCACGCCCACAAGGCTCACAGTGGATCCGCCATGGACCGTGATGTTAGAGCTGTTGCCACCCATCTGGCTGCTGTTGGGCTGCCCGTCCTGCGAGTGATCGAACTGGGAGGATGGAGAAGCCGCAAAGAGGAGCTCTGCTTCGGGGAAGAGATCTGATGCCGATGGAGAGTCTACACCCAAGTCTTCGCACTCCTCCGATAGTGATTTCTAATAAGATAAGAAAGAGAAAATGTTAAATGCTGTATAGTTTAATTCAAAAAGGTTGATTCTTAAAAAAAAAAAAAAAAAGTTTACCACGAATGCACGTATATACGAGTGTAGTCCCAAAATTACCTGACCTAACAAAGAAAACACAAAAAATTGGGAAAAAATATTTTTATTTCTCAACATAGTCTCCTTTCAGCTCGACACACTTTTCCCAGCGATGTTCAATAGCTTCGATACCCTGTTTATAGTGAGAACCGTCGAGCGCCTCAAAATAGCCATCAACCGCAGATTCCACCTCTTCATTGTTGGCAAATCTTTTACCACCGAGCCATTTTTTCAAGTTTGGAAAAAGAAAATAATCCGAGGGGGCTAAATCTGGCGAATAGGGTGCGTGAGGAAGCAATTCGAACTTTAATTCATTGATTTTGGCCACCGCGATAACGGATGTGTGAACTGGTGCATTGTCTTGATGAAACAACACTTGATGAGCGTTCACTATTGATGGCTGCCAAACAAATACTAAACAACGTAGCGTCTTAAAACTTGAAACTTAAGCTTTATAAGTTTAGTACTTTCTACCATAGTAATTTTTTAAAGCAACAACCGCCATCTATACGTCAGGTCGGGTACTTCTGGGACCACCCTCGTACGTGTATGTAATATATAAGCAGTACTTGATTTTCGTACAATTTGCTATTTCGTACAACAAAGATGTTACTAAGTTAATTGAATCCCACTGAGAACATTCAAGTGAAAAATTCCAATTTCTTTTAGAACACGGAACTTCCGTTCGATTAGGCGATGAGAGACTCCTAATGAAGGGATTAGGAATAAACGTGAACTTAAGGGTAATGTATTGAGATCACGAAGAGGACTCCGAGATGGTTTGAGCATGAATGAATGAATAAAGAAAGGCTAACAAAATAAACATACAGTGCAAATGTGACTAGAAGACGTTGTAGAGGAAGATCAAGAAAAGTGTAGTCGGTTCAAGTAAATTATATTCTTTGGGAAAAATTCCAGTTTCTTTTCGAAGCCCAGATAACAAAACTCATCAACCTGCTCCAGTTTTTCAGAGTCAATATATTGCAAACACTTTTTACCACACTTCTAACAAGTATAGGACGGGTTTTTTCAGCTAGTTGCTTAGTAATTTCTATAAAACCTATGGCGGTGCTAAAACATTTTTCCCATATATCAATTATTCAAAAAATAGCAAAAATATATAGTGAGACCAGATAAAATTAATTATTAAAATACATACCATGTACCACTTGTTTTTAAATCCATCCAAGAAATTGAGAATAGAACGGCCGCTATAGGCATTTTGAACACCCACCAAAGTCATTATGAACGCCTATAGGCATTTCCAGCACTGAATGTGATAAGTGAATCTTGATACTAACCGATTCGAGTCTCTGTTAAGAAGTGACCCGCTTGGGGATTATGAAGAGTTCTTATTTCGAGGAATGGACGATGTAAAACGGAGATTCGAAAACGAAATGAAATGGCAAAAGCAGCAGCTATGACAATGGTATGGACTAATCAGTCTACGAAGAAGGACCAAAATTAGTCTGGTTGATTCTCTAGTATTCTCCGTAGCACTGTATGGAGTGGAAACATGGACAGTGAGAAAGAAGGAAACAAAAATTATAGATACCTTCGAGATGTTGCGTTGGAGGCAGGTGCTCCGTATCCCATGGACCACAAGGCGCACCAATGTCTCTATCTATCATCCGAGAATTGGGAGATTATCGAAAGACTTTTGAAAATATGCAGAAAAAGAAACATAACAAACATCAGGGTGTAAAAGAATTCTATATAAGCTAGGTAATTCTCCGAGAGTGAACTTGTATTAAAATGCATATGATTAATCAATGCAAGCTTTCGTGTTACCGGGATTACATGCGGTTGCAAAAGCACATGTTCCAAGTATATATTTTCAGAAACACTTTTTCAACAAATATTAAAATTACCTACAATAATGGGATATTTTTTTTAAAATGAACATGTTTTGAAACACGTGGTTTGTGATCTCCCAACGAATGTTAAACAGGATTCAATTAATTGTAGTCTCAATAGTGCTTCATAGTGCCATTATGTCGGAGCACATGATGTGTCGCCCACTTATCTATCCCCACACTTTCTGCACCCATGACTGTTCTTGCATTATTAATTGCGTTTATGTCGAAGCACATGATCTGTCATCCGGTTGCGTACTCGCAACTCTCCGTCAATATATTCCTCTGCCCTTTTATGCAGTTATGACTGCCGTTGCTTAGAGTGTTACAAGATGATTCAATTACCTGCAGCCTTAGCTCATGCTCCATGAGGGCGTATTTGTGTCGGAGCACGTGGTGAGCCATCTGGTTGCCTGCACGCACCTCGCCGCCGACACGCATCTCCGCCCCCTTGTGCACGTGCGACTGCTGAGCATTGTGCTGTTGCTGCTGAGCATGCTGGTGGAGGATGGTGAAAGACGGAGAGTTGGATGTATGTAATGTCACAGTGGAAGATTGCGTATGGTTATCCTTCTTCAAGTGATCCTGGAAAGCAATTATATATATATATATTGGTTAACTTCGTTTTTCTCTCTTTCTCCTCTTGTCATTGGAAGGACCATTTCCTGGATGAGGGATCCGCCACTCACTCCACTCATTCTAGCTGCATCCTATCTCTCCATTTCTTGCCTCAATCCTTTCTCAACCTTCCGTCTGGTGCAGCCTATGTGCAAGATATGTGTTATTTACTTAGTTACTTTTAAATTTATTCATGTTCATCATCAGCTTATTCATAACAATAAGCATTATAGCTCTTGTAATTGACTCGTTAAATGCTGAAAATGCTTATAGGCTACTGGATGGTCAAAACGCTCAAACGCTCACTGCTATTCTATTCCAAATTTCTTTGGATGGATTAAAAATAAATGAGTACGGAGTGACCTAACAATACTGATTCAATGGGTTTGTACCTATATGACAATGCTCTCAGAATACCTACTATCACATTTTTACTACTTTTTTATTAAAAACTGGAAAATGTTTTAGCACCACCGTTGTTTTAAAAGCGGAATAAAGGACAAAGCGGAATTTATTTATTATTACATTTATTTATTTATTTATTATTATACATAACAAGAAATATACATAATTTGTGAAAAAACAACAGGTAATTTAATTTGGACATACAATTTTAACGGATATGGGTTTATTGCCTTTCATTTGTCGTATCCCCAGTAAACTAGGCTTTTGCCTGTATTGCACTGAGGAATAAGGGACAAAGTACAGGCAGTCTTCGACTTTCATATATAATCGATTATTGAAATGTATGAGGATTGATAAAAAAATAACAATATTTTGAAAATAATGACGGTTGTTTGTTTTTGATTGAGCCCACCTTTTTCCTCAAGTTGGTGACACTGTCTGTGATATACATTCCAATTTTCAACCATATCGGACAGGCAGTTTGTGTTTGACAGGCAGGTATTTACAATGCATTTTGGCACGTTTGCGATTTTTTCATTTTAAAAATGACTGAACAAAGAAATTTTCTTTGTAGTTTTACACCGTTTGTGTGAGGCAATCCGAAGAATTGCGAGCAAACAAATCATGGATTTCGCACCACGATAATGCATCGGATCACACTTTATTACTAATTCCTACATTTTGCACCACGATAATGCATCGGATAACACTTCATTACTAATTCCTACATTTTGCACCACGATAATGCATCGGATAACACTTCATTACTAATTCCTACATTTTGCACCAAGATAATGCATCGGATCACACTTCATTACTAATTCCTACATTTTGCACCATGATAATGCATCGGATCACACTTCATTACTAATTCCTACATTTTGCACCATGATAATGCATCGGATCACACTTCATTACTAATTCCTACATTTTGCACCACGATAATGCATCGGATCACACTTCATTACTAATTCCTACATTTTGCACCACAATAATGCATCGGATCACACTTCATTACTAATTCCTACATTTTGCACCATGATAATGCATCGGATCACACTTCATTACTAATTCCTACATTTTGCACCACAATAATGCATCGGATCACACTTCATTACTAATTCCTACATTTTGCACCATGATAATGCATCGGATCACACTTCATTACTAATTCCTACATTTTGCACCACAATAATGCATCGGATCACACTTCATTACTAATTCCTACATTTTGCACCATGATAATGCATCGGATCACACTTCATTACTAATTCCTACATTTTGCACCACGATAATGCATCGGATCACACTTCATTACTAATTCGTACATTTTTTTACCAAAATCAACATGGTCGTGATGCCGTAGCCACCATTTTTACCAGATATGGCCTCCTGTGACTTTTTGCAACCATAGACAAAAAGGCGAAATCGCTAGGTGAGCTAAAGGCCATCCCAAAAAGTGCATTTTACAATTGGTCACAAAAGTATCATAAAAAATACACAATATAATTAATAGAGTGGATATCAACGTAATAAATTGTGGTATACCAGGTCTGCAAATATGAAACCGGAATTTGCTCATAGATGGCTCTAGTTGTCAATGTAGTGACTGTCAAACCGCGTCATTGGCGCCTTTTTCTTGTGTTTCCATTTGTCAAAGACTTTTAACTCGCAACAATACAAGTTGAATACAACTACATATTTTTCATAGCGTTGAACATGTCTGTTTTTGTGCCTGAAAACTACGATTTGCAGACAGCATTAATTTTCTGTTACCATTTGAAGAAAACTGCTGCAGAATCGCATCGAATGCTTGTCGAAGCTTACGGTGAGCATGCTCTTGGTAAATCACAGTGCTTTGAGAGGTTTAAAAAATTCGAAAGTAGCGATTTTGACGTGAGAAACGAAGAAAGTGGAAGACCACCGAGAAAGTTTGAAGACGCCGAATTGCAAGTATTGTTGGATGAGGATGACGCTCAAACGCAACAACAACTCGCGAATCAATTAAATGTGACACGAGAAGCCGTCTCCATATGTTTGAAAGCCATGGGAAAGATCCAGAAGGTGGGAAAATGGGTTCCACATGAACTGAATGAAAGACAGCAGGAAAACAGAAAAACTACTTGCGAAATGCTGCTCGCCAGGTACAAAAGAAAATAATTTCTCTATCGTATTGTGACTGGCGATGAAAAATGGATATATTTCGAGAATCCTAAGCGTAAAAGATCATGGGTAACTCCAAGCATACCAGCGAGGTCGACTGCAAGGCCAA
The DNA here is from genome assembly GCA_949825065.1 of Odontocerum albicorne. Taxonomy (NCBI): domain Eukaryota; kingdom Metazoa; phylum Arthropoda; class Insecta; order Trichoptera; family Odontoceridae; genus Odontocerum; species Odontocerum albicorne. The sequence goes on along the minus strand of OX463864.1, from coordinate 16,067,033 downwards.
ATCGCTATGGACGGAAGACAATTCTCTGGTTGGTTTGCCTCAAAAGAGCAACAGTTTTTTTGGCGTGGCATCCACAAATTGCTAGAGAGATGGGAAAAATGTGTAGCTAACGATGGGCAATACTTTGAATAAAATATTTTTTACTTTTTTTTCCGTGGTTGCAGTCCTAAGACTGGTTTGCAGCAATTTGAACTCTTCTCCATTCCCCCCTGTCCTGTGCGGCTCTTTTTAAGTCTGTGTATGTTGAGCAGCGCACGTCCACCAACAGATCCTCCAGGTACTCTCGGCGTGGGCATCCCCTAGAGTTTGTCCCCTCGGTTATGCCCTCCATTATGGCATGCAAGAGGCCCTCTTGTCGTATTATATGACCGATCCATCTTGCACGCCTTTCGGACAGGATCCTGAGCAGGTGCCTTCCTCCTTCGATTCGTTGGAGAACCTCTTCATTTGTGATGCGGTCTCTCCAGGAAATTCCTAATAGTCTTCTATAGGACCACATCTCAAAAGCCTCTAGTCTTCGTCTATCTCTTTCGGATAGGCACCATGTCTCGCAGCCGTACATCAAGATACATCCATACATAGGTCTTGATGAGGAGTATTCTCAGTTTAAGGTCTATATTATTTGATTCTATTATTTTCGACCTTTTATTAAATGCAAGTCTAGCCTGATGTATACGGCTGTCGACCTCGCTCTTGGACCGACCGTCCCATGTTATTTTGCTCCCGAGGTAGACAAACTCCTTGGTATTTTTACTATTATCATACAATAAATGTGTATACGTATTATTAGGTGTACAAATAAGTTTCCGCCGTTTTTTATCAAAAATTGGGCATTTATTGTGAAAGAACGGAACCTCATGCTTGCCACTACTTTTTCCCATTTTCTTGCAGCATACAGATACCGCGTCGGAAGACTGTTTCATATTTTGAGGCTATCCACGTATCGACCCAATTTTTGGTATCTTCATATGATGTGAAGTGCTGCTCAGACAGGCCATGCGTCATCGATCGAAACAAGTGGAAAACAGAAGGAGCAATGTCTGGTGAATACGGCGGGTGGGGTAAAACTTCCCATTTGAGTGTTTCCAAATAGGTTTAGACCGGCGTCGCAACATGTGGACGAGCATTATCATGCAGGTTAATAATTTTGTCGTGTCTGGAGTAGTAGTGGGCGCGCTTTTCCTTGAGTGCTCGATTCAATCTCATCAATTGTATTCGGTAGACAGCCCCAGCAATGGTTTCGTTCGGTTTGAGCAACTCATAATACACGACACCAAGCTGATCCCACCAAATACACAACAAGAGTTTTTTTCCATGAATATTTGGCTTAGCCGTAGATGTTGAAGCATAACCAGGGGGGTCCCCATGATTTCTTCCTTTTTGGATTATCATAGTGGATCCATTTTTCATCACCAGTGATTATATGGTGCAGAAAACCCTTTCGTTTATGCCTGGCAAACAGCATTTTACATGCATGAAAATCGGCATTCAACGTTTCTCGGTGTCAGTTCATATGGAACCCAATTTCCTTGTTTATGAATCAATCCCAATGATTTCAACCGATGTGAAATTGCTTGTTGAGTCACTACTAATGTAAGTGCAAGTTATTCTTGCGTTTGGCACGAATCTTGATCCAGTCTTGTTTGTGCTCCCTGATGATGAGGTGAAAGCCTTGAAACCGGTAGGGTTATACCATTACAAAAAGTGGAATAAACAGTGTTTGATAAAAATAATTACAATGTATTTAAACCTCCACAACATTAATGCCTTAACTATAAATAATATATAAACTATTTTATTCATGCACACCATTAACAAAGTGTTCCATGGAAAGAAGTTTTTCCATGGAATGAAGTTTTTCCGTGGAACATAATAGTGAATATGTACTTCTAGATCAGTGTTTCCCAACGTTTTTTGTGCTATGCCCCACCTAAGCCTTTCTAAAATTCTTATGAACCCCCTACATAACGGTGACGCGACAAAGCTATCAAAATATGACTAACCCTTTTGTTGCGGCCACTTTTTCGTGGAACCCCTACGTAACATATACATAATTTTTAATATTAAAAAATTGAATTGTTCATTAAAGAAACTTAAATGATGGGTTTTAGGAAGAAATCACTAGGAAATAAGCAAACACAGTATACGCGATAGTGGAGTGAAGTTAGCTGCGATTTGGATTGATATATCTGTTATACTTGTATCATGCCCGTAAACCATAATATAGAAATACAGTGGTGCCTCGCATAACGAACGCCTCGCACAGCGAACGCTGCACACAACGAACTTCCTTTTCGTTCATTTCACGATTCATACAACGAACTTCGCTTCACACAACGAACTTCGCTTCACACAACGAAGTCGCCCACTTCACACGATCACTGCCGATTTATTGCATCCTTCCGCGCAGGCAGTCGTTAGTCACTGAGCAGTACGCTTAACTTACGCACGTGTCGCAGCAATCGTTCATCATTACAACGAAGTCGCCCGATCTTCTACGATCACTGCCGATTAATTGCATCCTCCCGCGCAGGCAGTCGTTAGACTCGTTAGTCACTGCGTAGTACGCTTAACTTACGCACGTATCGCAGCAATCGTTCTTCATTACGAATTAAATCGCACACGTATCACGGCAGTCGTCCTTTTAAGATAAACTCAACATTTTTTTTATATGATGGGTTCTAAAAAAAGCAGGAAGGTGATTTCTCTTGAAATGAAACAGGAAATAATTAGAAGGAGTGAATGTGGGGTAAAACAGTGTGACCTCGTCAAAGAGTTTGGCCTCAACAAGACCACCATTTTCACCATTTTGACAAACAAGGATGCAATAAAATCAGCCAAAGTAGCCAAAGGAGTATCAAAACTATTTAATGAAAAACATAGATCTTCAATCCACGAGGAAATGGAGAGGCTATTAGCGATTTGGATTAAGGACAGGCAGGTGAAAGGTGACGTAACAACCCAAGATATTATCTGTCACAAGGCCAAGATAATTTATGAAGATCTAAAGAAAAACATCCCTGGAAGTAGCAGCAATCAAGATAATAAAGAAGATTTCAAAGCCAGCAGGGGGTGGTTTTTTAGATTTAAGAAAAGGTATGGAATCCACAGCGTTAATATGCATGGTGAGGCTGGCAGTGCTGATAAAAAAGAAGCAGAAAAGTTCTCTATTAATTTTCAAAAATGTATTATGGATGAAGGATACTGCCCACAACAAGTGTTCAATGCCGATGAAACGGGTCTTTTCTGGAAAAGAATGCCGAGCAGAACCTTCATTACAAAAGAAGAGAAGAAATTGCCAGGACACAAAGCCATGAAGGACAGACTTACCCTTATGATTTCGTCTAATGCCAGCGGAGACCTCAAGATCAAACCTCTATAGGTTTATCACTCTGAAAATCCAAGAATTTTTAAGAAAAATAACGTTATTAAGTCCAAATTGCCCGTCCATTGGAAGTCCAATCAAAAAGCCTGGGTGACCCAAGTTATCTTCAACGAATGGATTCTGGAAACCTTTGCTCCTGCCGTGAAGAAATTCTTGTTGGAAAAAGAACTGCCGCTCAAAGCCCTTCTGATACTTGACAATGCCCCTTCTCACCCAAAAGACCTACAAGAAATATTGCAGGAAAATTATCCTTTTATCAGGGTGCAGTATTTGCCACCAAACACCACATCCATTCTCCAGCCAATGGATCAGCAAGTTATTGCGAACTTTAAAAAACTCTACACTAGAGCCCTCTTTAATAAGGTGTTTGAAGAATGCGAGTTTGGTGGAGACAATATGACTATCCGAATGTTTTGGAAGGAGAATTTTGATATCCTTTTGGCAATACGACTTATACAGAAGGCCTGGGAAGAAGTGTCACAAAGGACCCTCATTTCTGCTTGGAAGATGCTTGTGCCTTCGTGGATTCAGGAAGAAGCAGTAGTTGATGACACAGAAGTGGTGAAGGACATCATCACAGTGGCCCTAAGGTTGGAATTAGAGGTAGAGGTAGAGGATGTAGAGGAGCTTATTGAGGAACACAAAGAAGAGCTGACAACTGAAGAGCTCCAAACACTTCTGGCCCAACAACAGGACAATGCTCAAAGGGAAGCGTCATCTGATAACGAGGAGCAACAATCAAACAATCAACCAATTCCAACTGCTGACATCAAGAACATCCTGGTCAAATGGAAAGCAGTTCAGGAGTTTACCAATGCCCACTATCCGGATTCCGCTGAAGCAAACAGGATCAACGACCTGTACTCCGATACTCTTGTCCGTTATTTCCGGCAGATGTTGAAGAAAAGAGAGAAACAAACGACTTTGGACAGGTTTTTCACTGCACCATCGGCCAAAAAGCGGAAAATGGATGAAGATGTGCAAGATTCGATTATTTCTTAAAATTAAAAAATGTGTGTTTTTTTCATTATGTTTTTAGATGTATCTAAATAAAAATAATAACAAAAAATTTATCTTTTTTTTATGTCATCTTACCATATTTTATGCTACAGAACGAATTATTTTTTTTAACATGTATTGTTATGGGAAAACGCGTTTCACATAACGAACTTTTCGCATAACGAACTTGCTCCTGGAACGAATTAAGTTCGTTGTGTGAGGCACCACTGTATGGTTAATTTAAACTCTGAACGAGTCAATTTTCCAATTGCCCCCCTTAAAGATCAAATTGCCCCCCTGTGGGGCGTGGGGTCCACATTGGGAAACACGGTTCTAGATGCATTCCTGGAGAAGAATGCAAGACGTAAACTGTAGTGGTTGTGTGGCACAAAATACAAGTACATCATCCGAAGTACATCATCCAAGGTTATCATCCGAAACAGAAAAGGTAAGCATTTTTTTAATTGTGTACTAAGGGGAGGAGTTACAAACTGCCTAGGGATGTCGTCTTAATAAATCCGGCACTGCCCATATCTCGCTTTACAGATCCTCTTTTGACGGAATTGAATTGAAGAAGACAATCAACAAATTCGCTTTATGGCCAAAAAAAACAATATATGACGAAGATTTGCGCAAAATGGACCAAGATCCATCCATATGCGACATAGAAGACAAAATAAAGATTTCTCGAGAATTAACACGAACTATATTATTGGAAGTTTTGTCTCATTTTAAAAAGGGAATAAAAATTCTAATTGAAAATGACCCAGATGAATAGAGAAGTTCAAAAGTGTCTCGAAAAATTAATTAGATATAGTTTGGAAATTCTAGGATGAGTCTTGTGACAGCTCACAAATTTACCCCAATACAACCTTGTAACGATGTTCAGTATTTTTAATAATTTTATCAACTTTAATATAAGCCTCAATTCTTATAAATAGCAAGTTATTTAGGTAAATACATTACATTTGGTTATATTGGGGCAAATTTGTGAGCTGTCACAGGACTCATCCTAGAATTTCCGAACTATAGTATATTCTTATTAGCAGCTTGAAGAGATAAACCGCCTGATACCTATTTCCCAATCTACAAATTCTAATATGGAATCTTTAAATTTTTTCGTTATACGAGGCATATCCAGAAAGTAAACTGAATTTTTATAGGTTACAATTTTTTTATTTAAACAAAAAAATTACATGGTTACCGTAGTACATATGTAAGCTATTTTTCGACATAGTCGCCATTCCTCTCAATGCAGGTGGTGAAGCGGGGTATCAACTTTTTGATGCCTTCCTCGAAGTAGTTTCCCGCCAACCCCTCCGTCCACTTCTCCACCTCCTCCTTTACCTCCTCGTCGGTTGAAAACTTTTTTCCACCCATGTACAGCTTCAGGGAGGTAAAGAGATAGTAATCTGAAGGTGCTAGGTCAGGGGAATGCGCGGGATGGTTCAGGACATCCCATTTAAACGAGGCGAGCAGTTCCTTCGTGGCGTTGGCCGTGTGTGGTCTGGCATTGTCGTGCAGCAGCAGACTCCCTTTGTCAGCATGCCTCTCCTCTTGTTCTAAATCGCCCTCCGCAATTTTTTTAGGGTATCACAGTATCTTGCAGAGTTGATGGTCTCCCCTTGAGGCATATATTCAATTAAAATTATGCCTTGACAGTCCCAAAACACGGATGCCATGATTTTCTTGGCTGAAATTGTGGTTATGAACTTTTTGGCGGAGGGTGAAGAGGTGTGACGCCACTGTTGAGACTGCCTTTTGGTTTCAGGCGTGTAGTGTGCAACCCAAGTTTCATCTCCAGTAACGATGGAGCGGAGAAATTCATCTCCATGGAGTTTGCAGCGCCTCAAAAACTCTTGCCCGGCCTCCACTCGATTCAACTTGTGTTGGTCTGTCAGCTGTTTTGAGACCCACCTCGCGGGCAGTTTCCGATATCCGAGGGTTTCTGTGATGGTTTCGTGTAGTAGAGATCTGGAGATTTGCGGAAACATCGCAGAAAGTTCATCCACAGTCAATCTGCGATCGTCACGGAGCGCATTTTCGACTTTTTCCACAATTTCGTCACTCACAATTGAAGGTCTTCCGCTCCTCTGATCATCATGCACAGACGTACGACCGTTTTAAAACTCGCGAGACCACTTGTACACACTCGTACGATTCATAGCTTTATCACCATATGCAGTTTTCACCTCATTATAAACCTCAACCGGAGGTTTTCCCTTCCAAACGAGATAACGGATGACACCGTGTATTTCGCACTTGGCGGGAGATTGGATTGACATTTTTCATGAAACGTGTTGTCGCGTTGACACTTCTCAACGTACTGACCTCGAACCGGTTTCGTTGCGGAGGGGAAGGGTCAGGCTACACGGAAGTGTAGCCAACATGTCGAAAATAAAATCCATCCGGTCGTGAGAGCCTCAGTACACTTACTTTCTGGATACGCCTCGTAAATTCGTAATTGCTGCAATTCTCTATATTCGTAATACAATGTATATGTTTTCTTTACATATTATATATAGAATGCACTCAATTTTTTTTATACTTCATTGACTTTTTTACATGGAACACATCCTCTATATTTACAATGTATTTATTTGATTTACGGACATTTCAGGAATGTATCTATTCTGAAAGGAATATATGGGCGTACTTTCATTTTTATAACAACAAAAAGTTAAAATTTGTAGAGATCTTTGATCAGTCAGATTGGTCGAAAGCTAAAAACATAGGTGCTTTCGAAGAGCTTTTAAAGTTGACTCACCTGGTGGTAACCTTTATCGTTGTGGTCTTGCTTGTCAGGTGAGGTGATGAACATCTTGTGGTAGAGGTGGCGAGGAGCCGGAGTGGGACTGGACGGCCCCCCTTCAGGGCTGTATTGGTGGCGGAGCACCCTGCTCTCGTGGTCCGACTATAACAGACAACACACATCACGTGTGAGATGAGACACAAGAGACGTTGCAATTGGCACTGCATATAAAGCAATTTTGAGAAACTTACGATCCGATCTCTGAGATCCTCCGATTTACGACAGGTTTGGTTTCAGACCAGGTGTTATTTTTTTCACTTATTGATTTATATATATTCAATACAATCATCATATGAATGGTTGAATTAAAATAGGCACTAAGTACCAAAAAAAAAAAACAAAAAAAATTAAGTATGCAGTTTCATTGTATATGACATATAGAACGAAACTGCATACTTAGTTTTTTTTGTTTTTTTTTTTTTTTGGTTCTTAGTGCCTATTTTAATTCAACCATTCATTTATAAAAAACATTACGTACATACCACCACGCCATTTCCTAGCGGGGTTGGCAGAGGACAGTTTTTCCTATCATAACGTACTCCCTTCACCCCTGCCACACACATACATTTTCTCATATAATTCCTTGACCTAGTTGGTAAGACATTCAATCGGGGGGATTTTTTTTTTTTTTTAAAACCCAGCCTGGTAATAATACTCGTACGCATCAAGTATATGTGCAAGTGTTGTAGCCTCTTCACGTGCGGTAGTGTTGCAAATATTTGCAATGACAATCTGCAAATTCCATGCCTACTCCAGGGGTTCTAAACCAGAAGGCCCAATCAATAAGGCTGAAGACAATATTGTATTCCCATCATGCTCTTCAATATGTACGAATTATCAATTTGAATACGTTGAAGATTACCATATGAAAGAAGATGAAGAAGAATATAGTTCCTTCGGTTTCTCTTATTCCACATTTCCTTCTTTCACTTTGTCCAACCATACTTTTCTCTGCCATCCTCTATCAGGACTCCCTCTCACCTTCGTATTGAGGTCATTCTTCAGTCACCCGTCACTTCAACATAACCAAATCACCTCAATGTGTTCTTTTTCACCCTATTCTACATGGCATTGATTTTGAGTTAACAAGCAGGCAATTTGCTGGCACTTATTTAGAGCATGTGTATTTTAAAATCTCCCTATCATAGTAGATCGATCGTGTGATCTTCTGTGAGAGAACAGACCGATCCTGGATGCGCACTCCCTCCCGCAAATGCCACAGACATACGGACCCTCCTGAGCCGCCTGGGCATGTTGATGCATGTTCGCAGCGCGCAGACTGTTTCTCATACGTTTAGCCACTGAGACGCCATTAGCCCGAGAACATATGGCTCTCCACCCCTCACGGTCCTGAGCTACCTGCTCCCAGTCCTCAGGCGCCCCGCACAAAGTAAGGGACTCTCGCAGACTGTCCTTATAGCGCTAGTACCCTATACCAGTGTTACGATAGGGAGATTCGCAGTCTCAGCCTTATCTTAGAGGACGAGTTGGAAGGGCTTTAGAGTTCTTTTGAAGTTCCTCTTCAGTTTCGGTAACAATTATAACATCTTCCATGTAGTACAGGATGCCTATAAGATAATCTCTCACTATTAATCAATAACTCCATTCCATTCTAATCGTGTAGACAACACCATATCAATATTTTATCAGCCTAGAAAGATTCAAATGAGATGGCTTCAGGACTGCTTTCAGCAGGTCGTACATATTTTAAACTATCAAGAAATACCTCTCTGATGCTGTTGGCTTGCCGTGAGCTCTGGTGCACGAGACTGGAGGGCGAATCCTCATAGCTGACATAGGAGGGGGATCCAGTGTCTCTCCCATGGGTCACGGTGGCACCTCCATTTGATGTCAAGCTGCAGACAACAAATTGAAAAAATAATCATTAATGGATACTTTATCAAAATTGTTGAAGAGATGAGAGTATATACAGTCTGTCAAGAAAGAGTAGAGTAGAGTATTAATAAAATTGGAACTAAAAGAATTATAGCTTGGCAACACCAAAATTGGCTGTCATGTCACATTTATTTATTACGTTTACGCGTGAACTGCTAGTATGACTAGTATGTATTTATGTTTTTTAAATAATTATAAAAAATCTTTAAAGTTTAGAAATCATTCACATATATTTCGAGTTGATTTTTGTTAAAAAGTTATTATTTCTGAGGTTACGTTTACGAGTACATAGTTTTACAGCTGCTTGGACAAATGGTATAGCCCACATTTTTGAGAAATTTTATGAGATTTATATTTTCATCATAAAAGTTATATTATGAACATAAAGGTTATGTTACCATAATATAACACGAATATGTCGTGTTATTTAATGGATCGTTTTGTAAATGTTATTTAATAAATTATTATTTATATCAGCATTAATGTTTTTTTTATTTACAGGTAAATCAAAAAGCACGGTTAGACAATGTATTAAAGAATACGAAGAAAATGAATTCACAACTCCAGGCAAAAAAAAGGAAGGGTCGCCCTAAAAAAGAATAGGACGATTTCAATATCTATGCCATTCGCCAATAGATTCGAAACATAAAACAACTTTCAAAATTTATTTCAAATTTTCCTTAATTAGCTCGAGCAAAATTATTTTGTTAACTCAGAAATTCAACGGTATATAGTGAAATACCATTTATTTATACTCTTTTTATATTAAATTGTATAATTATAGGTAAGTTCGTCAAAATGTCTAGTGTTTATTTTTTTAGACATTTTTTTTTTTTTGTGGGTTAGTCCTATTTTGCAATCAGCTATACATAACTACGGTGTTTGCCAATCAGGCGATGGCAGCGCCCTCATTTATTTTCAACTCTTTTTTGACTGACTGTATATAGTAATAGACATACGAGTATGTGATCAGTTGGTTGACTTGAGCAGCCAGGTACGGTATCTAAGCATAAAATTAATTATGAGAGAACAGGAATGTATTTTCAAATTATTGAAGTGTATCTCTTTAAACTATTACATTTGCTATTCTAATATCTTTTCTTATCATGTAAAAAAAAAATATGAATAAATAAATGATGAAAAACTATAATAAAAATGAAATTCATTCATTTCCATGTAAGGACTATCAGTTATGCGACGTGTTTCCAGTAGGAGGCAACAGAGATCATCCTCTCATTCGTATCAATCAGATCCTGCTCAAAGCATGAAGTCCCGATGTTCGGACAGACCAGCATGTGTTGTGAGTCTTGTATATCCTCACAATCACATTCAGTGCTACTTTCATTCAAGAAACCCCATCACTACATGTTCACCTTGCATCTAGTCACCCCTACTCAGAGACTGTGCTGAAAAAAAAAAAAACAAAACAAATTTACAATTGGGTGCACCCTAGAAACATCAGAATTTTACTGATGCCAACTCTTCCAGCGCCGGAACATCAAAATCAATGCTAAAGAACTGTGGGTTTAAATGGCCATTTTCAGAGCCACTATTATTGACAACTTCAGTAAATGAAGAAGGTTTATCGGCTTCGAAAGAGGGTAAATTAAATAAAAGATAGTGATTAGAGAGATACAAAAAAAGAACCCTCACCTCCATGAAACGTTTCCATCACTGTCAACCTTGGCCAGATTATCGTCCATATGTTCCCCTTGGCTCATTCCATAGTTCTGCTGGGATCCAGGAGAACGACTGGCCTCCACAGACTGAATATCTTGCTGCATCACAATACCAGAGCTCTTCATCTCAGCATCTCTCATACTTCCGTCACTAGTCATGGTAAATTGCCCATCAAAATGCTTCCTCACCAATAACAAGTTCTGAGCGCACTCCTGGACATCTGGAGATATTTTGGACATATCCTGATTCATGCCTTGAACATTGATGGTCTGAAACGTTTGACCCAGAGATGTTTTGCCAGCTAACTGGATCAACGATCCCAAACTGGCTGGGTTTTGTACGGAATAGATTTTCCCCGGTTCTCCGGGATTCAGAGAGTGGACTTGTATCAAATTTACAGTAGCATTTGTAGTTCCTTTCGAAACTTGTATATGATGTAAAATCTGATCCGTTCGGTTTTGTATTGAACTCTGGACTGAATCATCTGTCGCACTATCCGATGGTCCGGAAAATATTCCTTCATCACTGGACCGATTATTTTTTGTGCTTAGATCGTCGCTGGAAGCTTCGCTATGTCTGGGTGTAGCTAAACTTTCACTTCCAACCGACATATTCTCCTCTTTCAATGACTGAGCATCCGAAGCTTCTGATTTAACAGAATCAGGATTCAAATCTTGTCCGACAGTTACATTTGGACTGTATTCAACAACTAATTTTGGCTGCTGATTATTGATAGCATTTCCAATCCAAGTGCTTTCTTGATTATTCACATTTTGAGCAGTTGTCAAATTGAAAGCCTGCAAATTCTGAACAGCATTGGCTGGCAGTCTGACTTGTCTTACTTGCCCAGGCCTGGCCAGCATGGGTTTTAATCCTGCTGGGCTAATGAGTCTCTGTAAGAATAAGGTATTTGTGGCTCCTCCTTCACCGTGAGGCACGCTTAGTATCTTTGGTCCTTGGTTCGTCACAATTGTTATTTGTTGCCCACCTTTGACCATTGACATGGGTAAAAGATAATTGGCTGGCATTAAAACTGCTGTAGCTTTGCCACCGGGTCCAGGTCTTGTCATTGCAATTGTTTGACCATCTGCAATGATAACATTTCTTTGTGGTTGAGTTACTGGAGGATTACTGGTCTCTTGTTCCGGAGGGAAGACCAATTTACGAGCAGCTTTTTGAGGGCTGCCTTGAGGTGATTGACTCTCCGGACCTTGGATACTGTTATCTGCACATTCTCCCTGAGATAATCCGCAAGAACTATCTTCAGATCCCATAGTATGACCAGTGTCATCTCCAAGTGGACTCATTTCTTGTAAACTTTGACCATTAGCACCTTTCTTCGAACCGCTACTAGAGCCTTTCTTCCTTTTTGTTGACGTAGATGGATTAGTTGGAGGATTAGAACGTCTCCTAGGAGCTGGCTTATCTTTATCTGGTGAATTTTCAACTTGTTCTTTATATTCAGCCAAAATGTAAAGGATTCTCTGTGTGGTCTGTTCATCTTCCAAAGGTTTTTGCAATGAAGTTTTGGGTACAACTGGACTGGCTTTAGAACTACTGGGAGCAATACTTGGTGGTTTACTCGTTTTAGGTTTTGCAGATTTATTATTGACTTTAGTGGGTGTTGTGGGTTTTGGATGATTAATAGAATTAGCTAATCCATGGGCAATTTGAATAGAAGATGAATTCTGCTGTCCCATGTTGACTATAGTTGCAGTTTCTTGGTTTTGTCCATAAGAAGTTGCTAGGACTGTTGGGGTGCCCGATAAAACCTTTTGATTCACATATGTCACATTGACCGTTTGATTAGGGCCTATCGAATAAAGAACTTCACGTTGAGTGGACTGGCCGATACCCTGTGAAGTTTGAGAAGTTGAGGCATCTGAACTATTATCAACTTGTCTCTGGGGAGACGAATCTGAAAAAGCAGAATTACTGTTACTCCCAGGTTGCACAGTGCTTCTTTCTTTGACTTGTTCCAAAACCATGTCAAATTCTCTCAATTGCTCGAGTGTCGAAGAACTAAGGTTCGATTCTTGCTGAGGTGTTGCCGTAGGGGGTCGAGTTGGTCGAACAGTCGGTTGATGTGCAGGTGTTGGTGGTCTCAAAGCTGGAGCTGTTGTCAACACCAATTGTTGGTAAACTGCGGGATTAGTTCCCGGGATCACATTTCTTTGTATCTGTAACACGGGTCTAACAACTCTCGTTCCCGTAACCACTTGTGCTCCACCTTTACTTAACATTGGCACTTTTATTCTCATTTGAGTCAACAAAGGATGTGTATTGACAGGATTCGTAGGTTGCTCTGCAAATCCTTGATTGGCATCCTCAGAATCCATACTACAAACATTTGGTTGCTGATTTTGATCTTGTTGTGGCACTAGTTTAATAACCTGTTGTTCAACTTGCTGTTCTCCTAAGTTGGCCTTATCCTGTGCCTGTTTTTGTATGGCTTGTAAATGAGCTTCATCGATTAATTCACTACTCGGAACCGTTATCAGGTTTATTGTTTGTCCCCCTCCGATATTAACAGGAATTTGTCTTGTGTAAATGACTCCCCCGTGCATAGTTTGTATATTCATTGGAGTTACACCAGGTTTGACTTGACCAACAATATTTTGCGCTGTACCAGGTTGTTGGGTTTTTCTTATCAAAAGTGGAGGGCTACTTAATTGTCCCATTTGAGCTAAGCTTATAGCATTTGCAAGTTCTTGAGATTGATGTTGTTCATTAGGTAAGGTGGTTGTTTGATTTTGATTGCATTCTCCGGGCTCTGTTTTAGGAATACCATTGTTATCTTGATAGACAGACTTCCCGAAGGCTTGATTAAACTTTGGCAAACTTGTTGATCGCTCAGGACTGATTGGAGATAATTTTGTGGAAGAATTTTGTATAAATTTTGCATAATTTTCTTCATATATTGATCTTGATTTTATCTCTTGAGACTGATCATTTGTTGGTGATTTCTTTGGTGTTTGTTGAATAAGGGTTGCATTAGTCATCGTGGCCGTTGGTTGATTTTCAGAAGTTTTCTGAGTCAATGTATTTGTTGCTTCTGATTGAATAGGTTGCAATCTTAAAACCATACCCCTTTGATGCTGAGCATTGAGTATCGCTTTTCCATCAGCTGTTTTGCAAACAAATTGGACCATTTTCTGTTCATTTTGCCCTTGAGAATTGGTTAAACTAGTTAAAAGATTGACCCTTTTTAACAGTTGTGCTGCGGCTGCATTATTTTTGGCTTGGTTCCCTGTATTAACTATGTGAAGGACTTGGTTCCCTCCCTGCTGAGCACCAGTGTCCATTAAAGACAGCCCACCAAATGTTGTTCCAGTTAATTGTGATTGCCCCAAGACAGTTTGATTTCCTGTAGCTGTAGCATTCTTTCCTTGTACTATATGCAATACTTGAGTGCCTCCAGAAGCATTAACGACAGATTGATGCGAGTTATCAACAAGCAATCCACTAAAAGAGCCACCTGGTTGTCCAGCAGCCTTTCCTTGAACAATGTGAACCACTTGAGGACCCGTCGAATGTGCAACAGAGTTAGATCCATCAGCAGAAGCTTGGCTAAGTGGTGGAGGAAGAATTTGGGCTAATGCTTGCTGCAGAGATAGAGCGCTGATCGGTGTGCCTTTAGAAAAAGTTGCCATTTGAACTTGTTGAGTACCAACACCACTCACTGGAGGTCTAATTATTTTTTGGGATAAAATATTGACTAATGTTTGTGCTCTACTGACAGAATTGAAGTTTGAATTGGTTTGAATAGAACTAGTTGAATTTTCTACATTGTTCTCTCCTTCTTTTTGATCCCCATGGACCTCAGGCGTTAGGAAATTTTGTTGCATCATTGGCTGTGAAGTAAATATAAGTTGTACCGGTCCATCCATAGTGACGGGTGCTGATGTAGAGGTAGTTGCAATCACAGCATCTCTCATGACAATATTGTCTGTTGATTTGTTCTTTTCAAAAGTGCCATCTTCAGGTTTTTGCGTCTCGGAAACAATATTATTCTCTTCAATATTTTGTTTTTGAACATTCTTTTCAATTGGTTTTTGGTTATCCACACGCTCCATTCCCTGCTTATCTTCAATCTCTTTAATTTCTTGCGTTTCGTTTTCTTGACTGGCAGAATGGCGCGAGTCTTCTTGCGGAGGGCTCCTGTACTCTGCAGAATTATTAGAAGCAGCATCCAAATATTCACTTGTGGTATTTGATCTCGTAGGAGTACCAGGTAAAGGATTCTGTTGAGCAGAACTTACTGGTAGTTGACCTACTTGAACAACAGCCAATACGGTTTGATTAGGTTTCGGTCCGATATGATCCAAGTCCCTCATCCCGGGAACTCTTGAAAGTATTTCATCCACATCGCAATCTGATTCATAACCATCTTTTCTCAATACCTTATCAACAAACTTTGGTTTCTGAAAAGTTTCAAGATTTTTCAGATATTTCATTGAACATTTCTGTACCTCGTTATTGCATGTGTTTTTGTTGCTTAAAGGAGAAATATGTTTTTTGACCTTTTTTCCCATTTTTCTGTCTCTCTTCAAACTTAGACCGATGTTGTTAAAATGATTTTCTATCTGTGCCTGCAGGACAATTTCCCTTTGCTTTTTACCGATGGTACCATTGTAATCCTGGCTTCCTTGAAAGATGTTGAGGAGTTCGGGCAGCCGAGGGTTTGGTGAGTCCGACAGCGCTGCCGGTCCCTCAAGGCGACCTTGGAGCAAGTCACTGATATTTTCTCTGTCGGACCTAAAGCCAAAACCCTCCCTGTCATATCTAGATCCCTTCTTCTTCCTCTCACTTTCTCTCTTATTGTCCCTTGGCTTCAATTCTTCAAAGTCTACATTATTTATAATAAATTCATCCGTAGGATAATCTATATCAATAATTCTTTTATCCTCTGTAAAAATTGGAGAATAAAATGAGTCTCTTTGATTGTCTTCATTACTATAAGCAGATCCTTCTTTTCCAGCTGTATCATATAAAAAATCCTCATTACTGAAATCGGTTTTATTCTCTATCGAAATTACTTCCATATCCTCTTTCGATACATCCTCAACGTGTTCATGGACTTGATCATTATAGTTATCCATTAACATGACCTCTTTAACACTGAAATTGTCATAAATTTGCTCGTGGATTGAAGTAACATATCGAGATGACATTTTGGGCAAGTTTATTTTAGGAATTTTGTTCTTATTACCACCCATGTTCTTGACTATGCTTTGTTTTCTCTTTTTAGGAATAGAATTTTTCTGGTACGTTTTAATATTCTTAAACTTTACATTTTCTTCTGTATTTTGATCTTTGTTCTTAACAAGAAATATTTCATCTTTGTTTTCATTAATAGTATATGATTGCTGAGAAATAATGTCTTTGGTTGATGGTGTATTTTGCCGAGAGCTAAACGTAACACATTCTAAATCTTCATCTTTGGATGACGACCTCTCAAATTCTTCATCCAGATTCACATTTACCGACGGTTTAGACTGGTCGATCTCTTCCGTTTTCCCTCCTGATAAAATACATCGATTTATAAACTTTGAATTCTTCACAATATTTTCATTTATCAGAATTTCCGTACTTTCTTTAATTTCATTTTCCACTTTTTTTACAAGAGGCAATGAACTCAACTTTGCAATTTCGCTACTGTCCATATTTTCAGTTACTTCATTATTCTCTCTTTGATGCAGAGACATTCCAATGCTTTTTAATGGTTCAAATTTTTTGCATTTCGCGTCTTGTTTAAATTCTTCATGTAGGCATTCTAAATTGTCAGTTAATTGCCTGGTTGCTTTTACATCATCTGTATTGCTTTCTCCTGGAGTAGATATAGTATTCTGCCTTTCAACATTGTTTATGTAAATTTTTTCCGATGATGATACGAGACAAAAATTTCCTTCACCTGTCTCAGTAGGAACTTGAACATTAATAGTATCTTTTTCAGTTACATTATCAATTAGCTGATCGCTTTTGTCTGCATTAATTTCCTCGCCTAATTCGGGTTTATCCAAAACATTTTTCGTCTCCGTATCACTTGATTTTTGTGCTTTTAGGCTAATCGTTTGATGCGATAAGGAGACTTTATGAAAATTTGATCCGATTTTTACGTGATTGTTTAACTTCTGAGTAATGTCGGTTTCTGGATCCTGTGTATTGTCAATAAATGACATATTACCATTTTTTGGGTCTGTATCGGAATTGTTTGATTTATTTTCTTGTGTATTAATTGTAAATGAATTAACTTCTAAATTATCAAATCTTGTCTCTTTCATTATTTTTCCATTCGAATCATAATTGGCTATTGGTGTTTTGTAATTGGTAGAAATATCTGATTCAAGAAGTGCAGATTTCTCCAAAGTTTCTTTCTGAGATGACTGAGTATTGCTGGAAGTTTCAAATTCTGATGTTTGGTCATAACTAAACGTAGTAGTAGTATCCTTGTAATTATGGACTGAAATTCCTGAACTAGAAGTGTCACCATTTACAAACTCTTCTGTCTGAGTGTTCTTTATAATTCTGGTATTACACATATTATCAAGTCTCATCTCAAAGTCTACTCCTGTCGTGCTTGAGCAATTAGATTCAATATCAGATTGTCTATCTTGCTTGTCGATAAATGTCTCAAAAGCGGACGAGAAACTTGTTTTAAGAGATCTCTCCTTTTTCGGATTTGTTTCACGATCGATAGTCTTGCTTCCGTCATTACCATTTGTAGTATTCTCGTCGCGGTATGTACCTTCATGAAAGTTTGAAGTTTCATCGTCAATTACATCGTTCATATTTTGTGTATTTTCTTCTACATGCATCCCGCTACCATCTTTTGAGTCGTCAAATTCCTTTTTGATATCCAGTTTCAACATTTCGTGATCCTTGTCATTCTCTTCCGTCGATATGATTTCGATATCTCCATCCGCTTTATTGAGATTAATCGCAGTATTATTTCGGTGAGAAGTTTTACTTTTGTTAACGGCATCGTCACTTTGCATTTTTACTTCTGCTGTATTTTTTCGATCGTTCGGAACCGTCGTGTAATTTTGCTCATTAGAAATATTATTATAGGACACATCCATTTCTAATTCAGAATTGAATTCTTCATCTGAATTTTCAGAATACACATCTAGAATTGTTACGTGGACCGTCTCGACAATTGGGATTTCTATTTCAACAAAGTTTGACTTTACACCAGAATCTTTAATTCTATCAGAGTTTTCTGCTTTCACTTTTTGTTTTTCATCCTGACTTTTAATATTTTGTACGCCTGGCATAGAGCCCATAGATTTATCTTTAATATTTTGACTGTTTAAAGTCTTAATTACATTTTCTTTAGTCTTTGTTATTTCAGGAATATTATTTTTGTTACATTTATCTTTTATTGTGTTCTTGATCTTAGATCTTTTATCAACAACTAAATTTCCTTCAGATTTATAATTTATTTTATCAATTTCTATTTCTATCTCTTTATAACCAACAAGAGATGTCTCTTTCCCTATTTTGCAGGTGTCACTAGAATTCTTTTCTTTACTAAGTATGATATTTTGCTTTACTTGGTTTCGCAAAATGAATTTGTGAATCTCTTCAATATTCGGAACACCTTTTTCAACCATTGGAGATGTTTTGGTCTTTTGATTGCTCTCTTTCAGTCTATTGATAGCATCACCACACAGTTGTGAATAAGGATTTTTAACTAGTTTATTCTTTATCCGATCACTTTTAACAATATCCACATCATCGTCAATCACAATTACAACATCCGACTGTAGTTTTTTGTCCGCTGCTTTTTTAGTATCGACCGTTTCCTCCTCTTTTTCGCTTTCTTCTGAAATGTATATCACATCAGAATCTGTGTCATTGTTTCCTAGATCAGGTACAGTTTCTGGTTTAACTACACTGCTATTAAATTCTTTAGAATCACTGTCAATTTTTCCATCACTTACTGTTTTAGCTTTCTTACTATGAGATCTTGTCACACGTTTAGCCAATTCTTTAGCTTCTGGAGTATCCTGAAAGGTGTCCAGTGATTTTCGGACTCTTTTGTTGGATATATTTTCGTCTTTTTTAATACATATATCTTTTTCGTCGTAATTTTTGTTGATTATATCTCCGAGCACTCCAGAATTATCAATTTGTACTTTTTGTCCATCAACTGGAGACCCTGAATCAACAATAGACTTCTTTCTTTTCGAAGCGACGACCTTCGTATCGGCCCTGTCAGATTTCTTCTTCATGTTGTTTTCTTTCAACGATCTTCCAGATTTTAAATAATCAGAATAATCTCGTTTCTCCAATCTGACACGGCAAAGCATTTTGAGCTTCATTTGGTCAGTCAATGGAACCGATTTAGCTTTAATAATATTAGCCCCATCGTACGTGATCACCATAAATGGGTCTTTTCTTTCTTTATTAAACCTTTTTCGTCTTAGTCTATATTCGTGGCGAGATTGCGGACGTTTTCTCAAATTGCCCTTATTAACTATTGAAGTATCGACAACGGTAATAAACGATGGTATGGATATATCTGACTTTTTAACAGAATTCGAAAGTAAGCTTGAATCATCGATTCCTAAAGGATCGCCGGGAATCATAAGTTCTACGTCATCCTCGTCAGAAGTATCATCGTCAGACGATATAAGTTCTATAACTGAATTGTGTACGACAGTCTTTTTAACATTACTACTTTGCAATTCTTGTTTTACAGCTTGTTTAGTATCGAGAGATTCATGAGTTTTTGAGTCTTTCTTGGGATCCTGTAATTCTGACTTTAATTTCATTTCTGCACATTTGGGATGTTTGTCTTTTAAATCTCTTTCCAAACTTTTTGATAGTGGTACATTTTCTTTAGGTGATGTTGGTTTTGAACCTTTACTTTCAGCGTCATATTTAGAAGCAGTCACTTTGGACTTTTTATTTTCTTTCGCAATCACTACTTGTTTGTCATCAGTTTTACCTTTCAAAGATCTTATTGGCTTCTGTTGATCCTTGATTACATCAGAAGTATTATTCACCTTTCCTTTCAAACTAATTTCAGAAGCACTCGAAGAAGAGCTCTGTAGAGAATGTTCTACTTTATCTGATCGTAGATCTTCTTTCTTTCTACATGTGTCGTCTATTGATTCTTTATGTGTTGTCACACCAGTAAGCTTTTCATTTTCAATTTCTTTGCAAGTTTCATCTTCTAAATCCGTATTTGAAATAACATTTATTGGTATATTCTCTGTGCTAACAGAAATTACACTTGTTGGCGTAGTATTGAAACTCGCAGGAATTTTAATGCTCGGTAAATTGTCCATGCCTCCCAAGATATCATTTATCGGTAAAATATTAGTATTTTTGGAAACTTCATGTTCACTAGATGGTAATTTTTCTATACTTTTAGAAATATTATTTATTGATAAATTATCTTTACTCTCAGATATTTCAATTGTTGGTACACTTTCTGATTTTACTGTACTTTTGGAAATTTCATTCTGTGGTGTGTCCTCTAAGCTCTTTGAAATATTGGTTTTTAGCGAGTTTTCTATACTTTCTTTATTTTCATCAGTGGGTAAATTATCGCCTTTTTCCGAGATTTCATTTCTTGGTAAATTGCGTTTAGTTTCTTCAATGACTGCTGCTGATTTCACTGTATCCGTTTTAGAATTCCTTAGGGATGATTTTTTATCCGTAGCTTTAGAAGCATTCGAAACCAGATCACATTCGTTCAAGTCTTTAAGTAACTCGTCAGGAATTTGAGGCAGATCTTTAGAAACGTCAAGAGAGGATGTAGTTGAGTCTTTTAAAATGTTTTCTAACATCTCCACAGTACCAAATTCTTCTTCCTTTCTTTCCAGAGTAACTTGAACCTCCTTCGATGTCTGTTCATCACGGTCTACTTTGAGAGATTCTTTATTGGAAGATAATGGTTCAGATTTGGATTGGTCTTTGTCAGATTCTTCAGTTTTTTCTATAGAAATTGATGAAATAACCGGTAATTTTTTTTCACATATTAACAACGGCAAACAATCTTCTACCTTTTGTTCACATTCCTCCTGGGCGTTTATTTTCGAGTTAATCTCATTGATTCTGGCGAGTAGTTCTTCAACACCTTTAATATTCGGACCGGTGTCTTCTTTTACAGGCGACACATTCGTGGTATTTTCACAAAAAGCACTTGTAATACGTGCATCTTTTATTTCGGGTAACGTCTCTGTCTTCTTCGTAGTAACAACTTGCCTATTATTTTCTATTTTTTCTATATCACTATGAGTATTTTGCGAATTGTCATTATTCGCATCATTATTAAGAACAATTTCGACAGTGGATATTTTAAGTGCTGCACTCATCTGCAAGTCATTCTCTATGACGTCCATGATGTCTGAAAAGTCTTTGGAATCACTCTTCTGCTCGACTATTTGTACATTTTTCTCCACCTCCCCCTTTGGAAGACTCTTAAGTAGCAATTGTTCATTTGTATAAACATTATTAACGGGGTTTTCATTAGCTAAAATATCTTTAGAAACATCTAAATTATTATCATTAATACTGATATGGCAACTCGATTGGTTCAGAATTGTATCACTTCTCCTTATATCATCAGTCTTAAGTGAATTTAAAGGTAATGAATCAACTGCAGTGCTCTGCTTGGGAACTAAATTAAAGGAACTTGACGGTCGGGAGGAGATCATTTTTTGTGACGCAATCTCATTAATAGTGGCTTTAGGGCTAAAGTCAAATGCGGGAATGTTAAAACCTTCGCTGTCGCTCCCTTCCTTTTTAGTGAACGTACTAAAACTGGGTAATGGTTGGGTTGCGTTACCTTCTGACAAATTCTCCATATGTCTCATGCCCCATTGATACGGAGTCCATTGTTCTTTCCGTTTGCTCGCTTCTTGAGAAGGTTTGTACGTTACAATTGGATTTGTAGTTCTTTGATCGGTTTGCTGCGGTTGATATTTATTCTGTTGTTCGCTTTTACTGCGAGACACATTTATTTTGTTATACAACTCGGGTAAAAATTCCGAAGCGTTTTGTATCGTTATATGGCTTTTCAATTCGGTAGCACTTTGAGTTTTTATATGAGTTTTCAAGTAGTCCTTCGATTTTTTTGTATTTTTATACAATTTCATTTTCGAGTTTGCAGAAGTATCGCTTAAAATAATCTGATGTTTAGTAATTTCTAAAGTAGTTCTCGCAGTTTGTTCTTGATCCATCAAACTTGAAGAAGAGTCTGACTTATTCGTAGGCTTCACAGCACTGCTGCCGGCAAATATGTTTGATATTGCCACCTTGAAATTATTTTTATCCTTTTGTGGACTCCCCAAGAACTTCTTAGTGATATCGAGATCACTGACAGTTCCGAGAGAACTGGAAGTGGGTCGAGTGGGAGATCTCTTCTGGTAAATTGCGGGACTTTTATTTGGATGTTTGGTAACACCTTCGTGAGTTTGTTGAGGTGTTACTCGTAAAACAGCTGAATTATCGTGGCTAGTTGTTTGATTTTGGCTGTCTGCTTTTAACGCGTTAAGAGCAGACTGCTTTTTCATTAAAGATGAATAGTTTTTTCTTGCGTAAGTCTGCGGAGCAGTATTACTAACAATTTTTGTTTCCCTTCTTATAACGAGATCTTTATTATCTTGATTGAGAAGGGTTCGAATATCTGAATGTGAAGTAGACCGCGTTTGTTTTTCCTGCAATTTCAGTAATACCTCTTTCATTTTGTCCGAATCAACAGGTATTTTTCTGACATTTTTCTCTAAACTATTTGATGATTCAGAACACTTTTGTTCAGATCCCTGGATGGGAATTGGAAGTTGATTAGATGATGAAGACCCTCGATGAGTTTGATTGGACAGTGAAGATCTCTGATTAGTTTGTTTTGACAGTGGAGATTCCTGATGTGATTGATTCAATAGCAAAGATCCTAGGTGAGAATGATTAGGTGGCAAAGTTAGACCTAACTGTGAGTTGGACGAATTTGAATTGTTCACTTGTGATAGATTTAATTCACTCGAGCATGATGAGAGAGTCTGTAAGAGCTGATCTTTACTGGTACCTGCAGGTAACGTGCCTGCAGATGTTGCGCCTGCAGGTGTTGCGCCTGCATTAACTCTGGTTTGCATATCTGATAGAAATAATCTATACGCTTGATCTTTATCAGGGCTCTTTTCTTCCACTTTTTCCTTTAAAATGTTGAGGGCTTTATCAACTGAACTATGTCTTTTCTTTATGTCTGAAGTGTACCTCTTTACAGAACTCAAGTCTTTCGGAGTCACTTGCATTATCGGAATATTACAGAAAGTCGGTTTAGAATTATCTCTTACTTTCGGGGTTGAATATCCCGTACTTTCTTTCGTGGGGATTTTCTTATTCAATTTTTCTATTCTCATATCTCTGATCTTGTCGAGTTTCATAAGTGCCGTGGTAATGTTAGATGCATTATCTGTTTTCTTTTCGAGAATGACCTTATCTGATTTCTGTGTCCGCTCTTTTGATTTGGAATCGGCAATGTTAAGACCCCTCGGATTTTTCACTTTTATGTTCATAGTCGGAAAGCTTTCAGCTACCTTTTGGGAGAATCTTTCTTTTCCAGTGATTGACTTGTTTGTTATGTTCGCTCCGAGAGGTATTGGAATTTTAATAATATCTCTGTGCCTATTATAAACTTTTTCTGATAATTCAAACTGTTGCTTTATGGATGTGTTTTTCTTTATAGAGTCCAAGTAAGATTCTCTCAAATTGGTTGAACTAGATGTCTCTGCTTTGCTGTACCGATTATTTTTTTTAATTATCTGGTGGCTTTCACTTTTCTGTTGATCTGGGTATGCATATCCACTGCTTGATGGAGTAGAATAAACAATTTTGTCTTCTTTTTTAGAATTTGAAAATAAAGAACCATATGGGAATTTTTCGTCTGCTGTTGGAAAATTCAGTACATCCGATGTTTTTTCCATTTTTGGTACTGTCAAGTTTTGAGCATCGTTCGATAAATTAGTTTTGTTAATGTCTGAGGACACTTTGCTAAGATCCTGGATATCAGACATATGTTGGAAGCTTTTACTAGGCATTGTATGACTAGATGTTATAACTGATGTATTATTAGCAAAATTTGTGAGTTTCGATGGACTGGAATACGTGTGACTTTTCAACTGTTCGAATCCAGGCAAAACAAGACGATCCTGCATTTTTGATTCGTTACTCAACGCAGCATTTATCTCTGAAAATGCATCTTGGAGCAGGCTAATCTCAGTTGAGTCATTCTGTTTTGGAGTCTCTCCGTAGATTTTAGGTTGTTCAAGTATGTTTCTTTGTTCATCTGTATTTTCTTTCTTGATATTTTGGACTATGTCGGTGGAAGGGTTTCCAGAAATAGTTCTATTAGTGTTGGAACTGTACGTCATGATATTTTGAGTTAATTTGTCTATTGAGGAATTATATGGAAGACTGTTAACATCCGGTTTATGTGAGGTTGTCGGAACGTTGTTAGGATATAAATAATTTCCAGAATTGGCTGGTTCAACAACTGACTTACGTTTGCCGGTGTTTTTACGAAATGCAAGCAAGCTTGATTTCACTGAGGTAGGTTTATCGGTTTTGAGACATTCCATCGCGGACGGTGTCCATTCAATCTTGATCTGTTTCGAAGGTGCGAAGTTAGTAGTATCAATTTTTCCTTTTAAACTTTTGGGAACGATAACTTTGGATTCAATCGCTTCTTCGGCGTCCAACATAAGATCTGGGGACGGTACCGTGACATTGAGATTCATTTCAACTTTTATTGCCTTGCCGAGAAAAGGTACACGATCTATTGAGCTACTCGAAGACGGAAACATTGGCTTATTAGCACTTGTCGAATTATCTGATTTACTCAAATCAATGTCAAACTGTTTTTTCTTCCAAGCTTCATATTTATCCATTTGCAGGCGGAACAGAGAGATATTGTTACCTGATTGTTTCGGAGGGATGTGACAAATGGATGATGACTGAGTTTGGCGAATTACACCTGATGTTGGCGGAGGCGGGTGACTCATATTGGTGGATTGAGTTATATCAATAGATTGTTGGTTGTTTAAAGTCGGAGGCGATTGCTTTGTATATGCGCTAGTGACTGCATTGTGAATATTTTTTACACAGCTACCCTGACTCGTTTTGTGGCTCAAGAAAGACTCTAGAAAGCTTTGATTCTTGTAAGTATTATTTGTCGACTGCATTCTATTGAGAGAATAAGTAGAGGGTTCGATTTGTAAGCTCTGATTGTTTCTATGAAGGTTCGAGTCTCCCATTTGATACTTGTTCATATTCATTTTGTTGAGATGTACGTGTTTATTTTGCATTTTTCTTCCCATATTTTCAAGCATACCGTTCTCATCTAATGGTTTCACCTTGATGGACACAGGAAGACCGCTTCCTCTGAATTTCTTCTCTTTGTTTGCAGCGTCTTTACATTTCCCTCTGCTTTTTGTAGTCTCATCTGAATCTCCATCGCTGATCTCGAAAATTTTCCCATCGAGTTTTTTCTTTACTTTGGTCTTTCCTTTACCACTCTGATCTCCATGTTTTTTCTTTACTTGTTTATTCTTTTCCGTTTTCCTGATTTTTTTTTGGTCGTCCAAGTCTGAGGATACATGTTTTTTGGAAGACTTTTTCTTACACTTCTTGGTACCTTTCTTGGAGTCCCCTCCGTCGCTGTCCTCGTCCGTACCGAATGAACTACCTTCCCTGAACTTAGGAGCAGCTTCTTCTTCTTCTTCCTCCTCCCAATAGTCTTCTTCTTCTTCAGACAGCTCCAGATGATGTTCATAGCCTGGAGAAATAAAAAAAAAATTTATAACTTGCATTCTTTAATATATATATATATATTTTTTTTTATTTAACCTGGCGAGTTTATTGCCCCGTGGCAATCTCTTCCAACCATCCAGAAATATGTTTTAATGAGCCCTGAGTGAAAACCAGACTGGAATACCATTTAAAAAAAATTGGGTTCCAGCGGGGATCGAACCCGCAACCTCCAGATTGGCAGACCAGTGTCTTACCACCAGGCCACGGAGGTCGTCTGTAATACTAATGGTGTGGTCTGAAAAATATAAGATGAACCGTGAGTGACGCCTACTCCAGAGATTCTAAACCTGAAGCGTTGATTAATGGGCTCAAAGATAATACCTCCCGGAAATGCTCTTCAATATATCTGAATCACCAGTTTGTTGAAGTGTTGAAAGAATGTTGAAAAGAATAAAACGGGTGGGAAAAACCCTTTCCATTTTAGCTCTATACTTTTCTTGTAAAGGTAAGTATGGACAAAATTGTAGTGTCAGAACTCAAAACGAGGCATCTATCAAAACCGGCAATCAACATGATGGTGTATATGAAAATGTTAAAATACCTTTTTCAATGCCGAAGTAAATATCATGAACTTCGGGCTCTTGTATCTCAAACTGGCTGAAGTCCAAGCGTACGAACTTCAACTCTCGTGTGACGGCACGGGTACCCTCCTGGGTATCCTCCATGTAAGACAGGCAGTGGCGGGAAAGGTCCTTCCTGTAAATATTAATAAAACCCATTCTTATTGTTTGCCATTAATTTCTTATATACAAGGATTGCGACGTAAGGACTGGAATACAAATGTTTTGTTTTTTTTTTTCAATAGCTAATCAACCAAATTTAGGTTTTCCTAGGTGAGTAATTTCATATTATTACATTAATCTCCAGCAACAGTGGCCTACATATTGAAGTACGAGCACAAACTAATAAAGCGACAGCTTTGGCTGGCTGCCTGCGGGACACTATATGGAGAAACAAACACACGCTGACCGAAAGTAAGGTCAGGATATATAAGACATGCGTCCGCCCCATCATGACATATGGGAGAGAAGCGAGAGTCGATATCAACAGGACAAAAGAAAAATAATTTTTTTGCAATCACTGCAAAAAAATCGGATTACGCCCACCGTGGCCTGGTTGGTACGTGTACCCAGATATTTGGTTTTCACTTAAAGTTTGACATCTTTCTGGATGGTTGTATCTTAATGTGTTATTAGAAACAACACTTCATACTTGTTTTTTCTGGTTTTTTTTTTTGTATAATGTGAAGGTGTGGGCTGAATAGCATTTGTGATAACCTGGTCGGATTTCTACTATTTACACCAGGGTTATATGCCTGATCGGTGGGGGACAAACAAGATGAACCTAGACCTTTTCAAAGTATCTGATTTAAATTGACTCTTGTGAAACTTATGTTTGCGTATTTTTTTTTATTGCTTTGTTTTTGCTATCAATAAATGAGATTATTATACTATTAACAAAAACCAAAATTCCATACCAACTGAGCTC
This sequence comes from Odontocerum albicorne, assembly GCA_949825065.1. Taxonomy (NCBI): domain Eukaryota; kingdom Metazoa; phylum Arthropoda; class Insecta; order Trichoptera; family Odontoceridae; genus Odontocerum; species Odontocerum albicorne. Next base: position 16,039,950 of record OX463864.1, on the reverse strand, counting down.
CCACGTCAGCATTTTTAGCCTCGGTCCACTAAGTAGCACGGCCAAATCTCTGCACATGTCTGCATTCAGTCCAAGACCTTCCCCTTCAAGAACAGCACCAGACACAAGTCTTTGGGCAAGCCCCTTTCCATCGCACAGCTCCGGAGAAGCGCCTTTGTCTTTTTTAAGGCTACTACTGGTCGTGAACTTTCTGTCCGAGCAAGTGCTCTGGTCTTGGTTATCTGGTTGCTCTCCATCGCTGCCACCGAGGCCCAAACGAATAAGTCCGTCCACTGCGTCCGTGACTTTTTCAATCTCGGATTTGTCTTCTGCACATGGCAACGTATGCTCAAGATGACTTAGAACACCTGAAGATAAAAACATTTTGATATTAGTCGACTTTCAAATGTCTTTATTTTTGAGTAATATTGAAATTTAATAGTTTTTTTATTGTAAAATGTCACATAGAACTTAAACCAGGTTTCATTAATTATTCATAAAAAAAAACAAGAATTCATAATGAGATATGCCATCCCATACATATGTGCGCAATTTGGGATTCACCAAATTTTTTTTTGCGGCAGAGAAAAGGTTAATAGACTTTTAAAACAATAGGCCTAATATCATTATTTTACTACTCTAGTGTTTACTAGTGTCCGTCATCCCGTGAGTATATAACAGTAGTCTACAATACAGTTGGTTAATTACCTTCTAATATTGCACCGTCAGTTTCAGTCTTGGCCTTTTCTGGACTATCACTCTTATTAGTGCTCATCCAGACAGAGCACTCTTCTACTCGCTGATAGCACTGTCGCGAGGGGTGCAACGAGAAAGCCGTCAGCACGCACTCTGAGCTGATGCTCCGGTTGGACGCCAGGTAATCAGCCAGGTTGAGAAACCAGCCTGCCAACTGGTGCGAAGTCGTTTTGGCAGCATCACTGTTCTCGTCTTGAAGCTTTTGACGTTCCAGCTCGTTCATCCCAGTGGTTAGTGCCCGGACGTAAAGCTCGCATATGAACGGACGCATTGTTTCGCCAAACTGTAATAAAAAAAAAAATTATAAGAACCGTGATTTTAAGGGATAAAATACTTTCCAGCTGTTTTAATTATCAATCATAAATTTACTGGATTTTTTTAACTTTCTCTCTCTAGAGGACAGAAAATCATACAAATTTCTTTTTAAGACTGACTACTTACAGGAGTAAATTAAAGAACTTGTTCTTGCCGTGATGAATTGGTTGAATTATATGAGTTTGTTTTCTTGTGGTGTTTGACTTGTACTGTTTTTTTCTTATTGAATAACACTGCATCCATGTCAATGTTAAATTCTATTACAGGAGTAAATTAAACAAGTTGTTCTTGCCGGGATGAATTGATTGAATCGTATGAGTTTGCTTTGGTGTGGAGTTTGACTAGTAGCTTTTTTTATTGCATAACATAGCTTACATGTTAATGTTAAATTCCATATGTTGTTGTTTTTAAGTCCTTGTATCGAAAAGGTCATTTGATCATTAAAATAAATAAATAAATACAATCTTACGCGGTTCACTCGGCTCGACTCCCTGGCTCAATCAGATGATACATCCTTATAGATGTTTAAGAATAAACTAAAGAAGAATTATTTATCTCTAAATATTCCTCTTCCTTAACTCCCATACAATTCTCATCCTAATCCCTTTAGATTATCATCCTAATCCCTTGAGATTTATTTTTTGTTCGTTTTTCGAGAAAATTGTTTTTATAAACTACATTCAAGACACGTTCATGGATACCAATAATAATTATAAAACAATGACTGATTGATTAGAAGGAATTGTTTTAAAGGAATAAATAAAGGAATAAACAAGAGTGTCATTCGGCCTGTGCTCACATATGGCTCAGAAACCTGGAATACCTCCCTAAGGCCCGTCCGTGCCACACAGACAGCTGAGATGAAAATGTTGAGATGGATGTGTGGTGTCACAAGGCTTGACAGGATCCGAAACTCCTACATCCGTGGAAGTCTAGGTGTACGCGACATCTCTCACAAGATTCAAGAGAGCAGGCTGCGATGGTATGGACACGTCAGCAGAAGACCGCCAAAGTATATAGGAAACAGGGTGCAGACACTTAATGTCCCTGGTAAGAGGTCCCGAGGAAGATTCAAGCGCGGGTGACATGAAGGACGCCGATATCGCCCCGGAAGATGCACGGGATCAGGCGAAGTGGCGGCGAATTATTGGAAGGGCAGACTCCCCCACCATGTGGGAATAATAATGCTAAGGAATGAGAGAGTTTTAAAATCCGCCAGATCTATTTGCGTGATGGTTTTACAAGATTTTTTCAATATTCCATTTACGCTATATTAAGAAGCTGAAGTAGAAGCAGTGAATGGACCTGATGTTGCACAGCCCTGGAGACGGTGTATATGTGCATTGAAGTATCCGCTGGCTGCAGCAGCTTCCTGAAAGCGGGAGCTAGACGTTCAGGGTGCGCAGAGTACAGGGCTGCCAGTTGGATGGACAGAGTTCCCAGTTCTCCACCTTGCAGTGGTTTCACGAGACATGCCGCGACCAGTACCTGAAATTTTTAACATAAATGTCAGAATTAACTTTAAAATTATACTTTAACTTTTATCATCATCATCATGAGAGGTCTCTTACACCACAATTCTGGTTGCACCAGTGGCCAGATGATCAGTCCTTTTTGTTAATTATTAGCAAAATGTATCATTTTAATAAATCTTGTAGGAAATCCAAAGATCTCACGAAGATCTTCCATTGTGGGATAGACTTTTTGGTCTGTCTGGAATGATAAAGTATGAGGGGGTTTGACTAACGTGATACATACTTGTAATTGAGTCCCACCGTTTATCAAGTTGATGAGAGTTTGCAACGGGGTATTATACAGGGTGGCACAGAGGAAACGTATGTTTTTTGAATGGCTAGTATTTTGCAAAGAGAGGAAACGCATGTTTTTCATTTAAGTGTAACATTGTTTATTATCAAGATAATTTTTTGATTAATACAGGTAAATTAAGTAATAATTGCACCTTTAAATTAATTGCGAAAAATAATGTCAGGCAAATGTTGCCCTTCTATGTGAGGGAGTGCCTCAGTAAGCAGAAGATAAAAGAAATAAATATGTATACCTGTGCACAGAGCAAAGCCGTGTCGTGGGCATACTTCCACAGGCGGCCACTGCTCTTGTCTCTGGTGGAAAGCCGACCTATCACCCCAGCCGCCTCTCGGGTGTCTAAAGCTTTTATCTGAGGAAATATACCAAAAAAAATGTTAATTATTTATCAATTTACACCTAAGAAGACAGATTGTTTAATTAGAAATATAAAATTATATTAAAAAACCCTGAAAATGGCATGGTGCGTGCACTGAGAAGAATATATCAAGGAGTAACAATATATGACAGAATACAGAATGAAGGGATTAGAAATTAATGTGAAATTATGGCTGATGTATTAAGATGAAGAACACTGAGATGGTTTGGATGTGTAGAATGAATGTAGAAAGAATAATGAAACAAATATATAGTGCAAATGTGAGTGAACAGTTCGTAGAAGAAGACTAAAGAAAGTATAGTTGTATAGAGTGAATGATATTTTGAAAGAAGGAAATGGAGGAAAAGGAGTAGAAAATTGGTAGGAACTGTATGAAAAGGTGTATGGATGTAGAGGAGGTTGATATGTCATGATGCGAAAGTCTGGCACTCTGTCTGCTCTGCCTCGTAAAAATGAATACTTCGTACCTAGCGACACATATTCTTTATATCACTTTCTTTCATCTACTTGACATTCCATTTTGAAGGCTTGTTCAAATAAAATAATATATGTAACGTAAAAGCAAACACAACATCTTGTAGAGCAGAAAATTTTCTTTCGAATGACGTATAACCTTTACCATTTTGTTTTACTTTTTGGTGCTCATTTTTTAATTTGAAAAAAACGGACATAACTTATGTTAACACCTAATATTTTACAGGTGACCTTTTGAATAAAAAAATCACTTTGAATTCGAAATACTGGTATTCAAATTAGCAAGGTTATGTATTTAAATATTGCATTGAATAACTAAACAGGTAAACTAATTTTTTCTGTCCAAAAGTCGTTACAATAAATTTCAAGGAAAGGAAAAAGGGCAAAAAGAAAAGTGCAAGGTAAAATAATAATGGTAAGCCACCTCGGCGATGCAGTCTGTGGTCTTGCCCTGGCGGAAGAGCAGAACAAGAGCGGCGTCGAGTGCAGCCCGTCGGACTCCTGCGGCGGGGGGTAGCAGTAGCAGGCAGCGTGCCAAACGAAGTCCCGCTCCCGAGCAGGCTGAGCCCCCGGCCGCACACAGCTGCCGCAGTCGCTCCAATGCTCCTGCGCTACCTTCGTCACGGAACCAGCTCTCCACTGGAAAAGAGAAGGGAACCTGTTAATACAAGCAGTCTAACAAATAATATTCTAAATAAAGGTCACAAACAATATATTCCTACCTTTACAACACTCATAAATATATTTTGTGCAATTGTTAAATGTGCACTAATATGTGTGATTTTTTTTTAAATAAAAAATTTATTCTTCGGTAATTTAAAAATAAATATTTAAAAAAATATTTTTAATCAAAAATTATGCACGCTTCATATATCTATGAAAGTCCTTTTCATGAGATTTGAAATGAAATGCTACATGTACTCTTGCAAATTGCATTTAATGTTTTGCCGACAGGCAGTTTTGGGGAAATTACATCAGGAAAACCTAAAAATCAGCACCAGGAAGAATCCATTTATATTTCAGATGATAAACAAATATTTAAAAAATGAGCAAAATTCCAAAACTGGTTTTTTCTGTTGATTTTGTTTGGATTTCAAATGACATCTCAACTGAGAAATTAACATTGCGACTAAAACTACATACCAGATACTGAGACTTGGACTTGTCCGTAATAGCGACTTAATCATTATATCTTTCTTAAATGACACAGTATTTCGCTATTCCCCATTCTCTATCCCTCTCCTAACTTCTGTCTGGTTGGTTATCAACTAGCAATTGTCACATGTGTTACTCCTGTCCGCATTGAATTTATTCTTAAATTCTACTTTTAATTTGTAATTTTCGATCTGATTTTTTTAATACTGTTTGGATTTTTCTTAAAAACTTTACAACCTCTCAACCTGAAATTGATATAACATGTGTAACTCTCTTCTGGTTGATTGTAAGAGATAGTTCTTATTCATTATGCTCTTTATAGAGCAATCCTAATTACTAGACTTGATATAGGGAGCTAATTGATAGCACTTCAGAAGAAATGATACATCTCGATTTCTTGCGTCAGTAGCATTTCTATTACGCACTTCAATTGCACTCATGATGTCTCGTGATTGGGATCCTGCTATTTTCCCTTGGATCACCAGTCTCTCAATTGTATCTTCTCATCTGATAATATGGCTGAAGTACCTGAGGTTTACTAGTTGTATAATTAATGTCACTGTAGGAAAAGATTGCCATAAAGATAAGGCAATAAATATAGCGACTGTACCTTTGTACAATGAACTGCCAAATATATGAATAATAAAAGACAGCCCTTCATATTTTCCAAGTGGGTATAAAAGCTCTTTTTTTAAACATATATTCTGGAACATGGAAAGACAATTATATTCAAGCTGATATTCCTTTACCTGTAATCTGTACCGTTGCAAATTATGTGACCCTGTGAATAGACTTTCATATGACTTACTCACAGAACTTACAGAAGTCAAGTGAAGAAGTTGTTCTTGCCGGAATGAATTAATTCACTGTATAAGTTAGCTTTGTTACTGTGTTGAGTTTGTCTTGTTCTAAGTTAATATTTCTATTGTATAACACTCGGTACGAGGGTCAATATAGAATTAAATGTTATTATATTTTTAATATTTTTTGTCAAAAACGTCATTTGACCGTTAAATAAAAGAATCCCTTCGACGCAGTTACCTTGCTCCTTGTCTGGGGTGTGGCCGTCCATGAGGTCCCGCAGCACAGGGTGTTGCCAGGGTTGCGAGGAGGTGCGCAGCAGGTGACGCAAACGCCTCGCCCCGCCAGGCCCCCCCGATCCCTCCAGCGCAGTGGCGCACGACTCCACACTCTGCCGCAGCTCTTCCTGTAACTTTGTATCCAGCTTCGGCCATTCCTCCTGCCAAAGCAAATTGATTCCTTTTAGTTTTAGACATTTTTAATCAATTTTTCACCTACCATTTGTTCGAAATATACACATCACTTAGTATACCAGGTCTGTAAATATGAAACCTGAATTTTTTTATAGAAAATATACATTTATTGTATGAAAATGGTAAAAAATATTTTATTCAAAGTATTGCCCATCGCTAGCTACACATTTTCCCCATCTCTCTGGCAATTTTTGGATGCCACGCCAAAAAAACTGTTGCTCTTTTGAGGCAACCAATCATCGAGACATTTTCGTAAGAAGTGAAACGCTGCTCAGCAAGTGTGTGTGTCCCATCGATGCAAATAAGTAGTAATCGGATGGAGCCAAGTCTGGTGAGTAAGCCGCATGCAAAAATATTTGCCAACTAAACGCCTCAATGGTTTCCTTGACCGGTTTTGCTGTATGCGATGGTGCATTATCATGAAGCAAAATCACTTTGTGTTACCTCTTTTGATATTCTGGTCGTTTTTCACGCAATGCTTGATTCAAATCCATTATTTGTTGTCGGTAGCGTTCAGTATTAACGGTTTCGGCAGGTTTTAGCAGCTCATAATAGATAACACCCTTCTGATCCCACCACAGAGCATTGTCTTTAGTCCATAGCGATTTGGACTTGCAGTCGATGTCGCTGGTTTGCTTGGAGTTACCCATGATCTTTTACGCTTAGGATTCTCGAAATATATTCATTTTTCATCATCAGTCACAATTCGATGGAGAAATGATTTTGTTTTGTACCTGGCGAGTAGCATTTCGCAAGTGGTTTTTCGGTTTTCCTGCTGTCTTTCATTCAGTTCACGTGGAACCCATTTTTCTACCTTCTGGATCTTTCCTATGGCTTTCAAACGTATGGAGACCGCTTCTCGTGTCACATTTAATTGATCCACGAGTTGTTGTTGCGTTTGAGCGTCATCCTCATTCAACAATGCTTGCAATTCGGCGTCTTCAAACTTTCTCGGTGGTCTTCCACGTTCTTCGTTTCTCATGTCAAAATCTCCACTTTTGAATTTTTTAAACCACTCAAAGCACTGTGATTTACCAAGGGCATGCTCACCGTAAGCTTCGACAAACATTCAATGCGATTCTGCAGCAGTTTTCTTCAAATGGTAACAGAAAATCAATGCTGTCAGCAAATCGTAGTTTTCAGGCACAAAAACAGACATGTTCAACGCTATGAAAACATATGTAGTTGTATTAAACTTGTATTGTCGTGAGTTTAAAGTCTTTGACAAATGTGAACACAAGAAAAAGGCGCCAATGACGCAGTTTGAAAGTCACTACATTGACAACTAGAGCCATCTGAGCAAATTCCAGTTTCATATTTACAGACCTGATATACATACCATCATGCCATTTTGCTATTGGGGTAGGCAGAAAGGACAGAAACAACCACATATTCTTTACTTTTAATATGCAATTTTTATTCCGGTTTTTTTCATGTTTTTTTTTTATATTTTCTGTTTTATCTGATGATCACCATAACGTACATAATCCGAAGTATACAAGATTCCAAGATACAAAATTTCCCCAACTAGCTCTCGTGTTAATATAAGACAAAATGAAAACGAAAATATACCAGAGTATACAATTACCTGCAGAACATAAAGTAAGGTGACTCTGTGGAGATTCCGCAGGAGTGTGGATGAGCCGGGTGGATCGGTGGCAGCACGCCATGCCGACGATAACACGGATGCTCGCTGTACGAATGGGACATCATTCAGCGACTCTGCGTTCAAGGACTGCAAACAGAAAAAACAGGTTAATTTTTTTAACAAAGAGCATCATACAGGACCAACAAAAAAACCTCATTTTATATAACATGAATAAAAAGTTTATTCTTCTTATTATCCAACCAGATCACAGGGTCCGTTGTTAGGTTGTGTAGCTTATGCACACATCCAGAAAACATATACAGGATATATTCCATGGTCTGGATCTCCTCACACTCACAGAAAGGCAACTTTACTAGACATCTCTTATGGATATCATATGCAACTCTGCATATGATTCTACAATATTTAGAGTACATCTCTCCTTCCGCGTATGGAAAACCCAAGCAATTCCACTGTCAGTCGCCCACAAGTTGCCTGTTTTTTTACATATCCGTCTAGCTGGACCACCATTTAACGGCACTTGGCCTGCTATATTTGTTACAAAATCTTTCTAATTAGTCGACAGGAGATGAGACCGAGTGACGGTGGTTTTCTTATTTCCGTAATAATAGACAGTTGGCAATATACCTTACACATAAAAGACAGTTGGCAATATACCTTACACATAAGACAGTTGGCAATATACCTTATACATAAAAGATACCAAAATAGCAAAGTTAATTTAGTTTCGCATTCTTGTTCAAGCATTTAATCTCGATCGATCATTACTTGAATCATTTTCCCGTATGTGTTTTTCATATCATCTCGAATTAATTCCATATAAAACACGAAAAAATAGACACCACCAATCATTCCTCTATGTATAGTTTTACTGCAATATATCAGGTCTGTAAATATGAAACCGGAATTTGCTCATAGGTGGCTCTAGTTGTCAATGTAGTGACTTTCAAACCGCGTCATTGGCGCCTTTTTCTTGTGTTTACATTTGTCAAAGACTTTTAACTCACGACAATACAAGTTTAATACAACTACATATGTTTTCATAGTGTTGAACATGTCTGTTTTTGTACCTGAAAACTACGAATTCGCGGACAGCATTGATTTTCTGTTACCATTTGAAGAAAACTCCTACAGAATCGCATCGAATGCTTGTCGAAACTTACGGTGAGCATGCTCTTGGTAAATCACAGTGCTTTGAGTGGTTTAAAAAATTCAAAATTTTGACGTGAGAAACGAAGAACATGGAAGACCACCGAGAAAGTTTGAAGACGCCGAATTGCAAGCATTGTTGGATGAGGATGACGCTCAAACGCAACAACAACTCGCGGATCAATTAAATGTGACACGAGAAGCCGTCTCCATATGTTTGAAAGCCATGGAAAAGATCCAGAAGGTGAGGAAATGGGTACCACATGAACTGAATGAAAACCGAAAAAGACATCAGGAAAACTGAAAAACCACTTGTCAAATGCTGCTCACCAGGTACAAAAGAATTTTCTATAAAAAAAATCCGGTTTCATATTTACAGACCTGGTATATATTTCGATTATCGCAGATTTTTATACTGTTTTACTAGATCAATCATTTCTTCAAAATATTCAAACTATATCGTATTTGACCATAATGTCATAACGTGTGGGTTAGAAACAATTTAATACTTGTGCGACATGAAGTTGAAGGAGAAAGCAAAAGATCTTGAAGATATAGATGAAGAAGATCTGCTGTCTGTAGCTTCCTTTTCGAAATCATGTGTGACGAAGGTAGAGGAAGATCAAATAAAGTATGGATTAATTGAATGAATGATATTTTGAAAGAATAAAAGCTCTTGATAGCAATCGAGATCATTAGACTTGATATTGAGAGTGAATTGATTGCGCTGTAGAAAGAATGATACATCTCTATTTCTCATGGCAGTAGCATTTCTATTACACCCTTTGTATGAGAAGACGAATGGATATGGAAGAGACAAATGTCGAGATAGGAAAGTCAAGTTCCCTGTCCTTTCCACCCTCCCCGACAGGGATATGGCATGATTGTATGTGTGTATATATACGAGGGGAGATCAATAAATTTGCGAAATGAAGGGGTTAAGGAGGGGGCGGTAGTACGCATGCGCAAGTTCCAATAATATGCCTCATTATTAGTATATTCACCAAGTTTTAGTCTAATTTTGACAGTATTGTTTAACACGTTCACTGTGTATAAAGAGATGCTGAAAATTCGCGAATTTTTAAAAACCCATAACTTTGTTAAAAATCAAATTCAACTTTCTATTGAAACATCATATACAAGTGTATTCCTTCGTGTCTTCAAAACACATGAAACCGGCGACGAATCCTTATCGGGAGACGTTTATGAGTGCACTCAACATTCAAGGCTATTTTGTATGGACACGGGAACCGTGTTCGACGCAGTGAACGTGTTAAGATATCGCCGGGAGAGTATCTCAAACGTTAATGACATCCCAAGTATGGAAAAAATTGTATATCGCGCCATCATTAAGTTTCTCACAAAACAAGGAAAAACTACATTAAATAATTTTGGAAGAGATGTTAGCAGTTTACGAGGACTGTTGCCTTGGAAAAAAGATGTTTTACAAGTGACATAGTCTTTTTAAGCAAGGGAGATAATCGATTGAAGACGACCTCCGACCAGAACAGCCTGTTGAAGCCACTTCTTCAACAAAGTAGAAAAGTTTGTGCTGGAAGATGTCCGCCTAAACAATTAACAGCTTGCAGAGATGGTAGGAGCCATTTCGAATATCCTCCATCATCATTTAGAGATGTCAAAAGTTAGTGCAAGGTGGGTACCCAGAATGTTCATGCCACTTCAAAAACAATGCGTTGAATGTTCACGACAGTTTTTGGACCTCTGCAGAAACAAAGATGAGATTTTGAGCCGAATTGTTATTGGAGATGAAACTTGGATTCATCATTATGAGCCTGAGTTGAAGCAGGAGTCCATGCAGTGATATAAAAAGGGTGTCACAGTACCCTAAGAAGTTGAAAGTGTCGCAATCGGCTGGAAAAATTATAGCTACAATTTTTTGGTATGTGGAAGGTATACTGCTGATAAATTACAAATATAAGGGTATCACAATAACTGGAAAGAACTACTATGCTGCTGTCTGCTGATACAGTTATAAGAAGCTATGAAGGAGAGGAAAATGGACAAAAGGGTTGCTTTTGCATGACAGTGCATCTGTGTACAAAAGTAATTCTACATTGGCTGCTCTTCACAGCTGTGGCTTCCAAACATCAAATCACCCTCCCTACAGCCCAGACCTGGCTCAGTTTGACTATTTGTTTCCAAATATGAAAAAAGAATTTCGAGGGAAGAAATTTACGGACGGTGAAGAAGTTAAAAGTGCAATTTCGGCTTATTTTGAGGGCGAAAGCAAATCTTTTTTTTTCGTGGGTATAAATAAGCTAATTGAAAGATCTGAAAAATGTAATCGAGTTAATGGTGAATATATTGAAAAGGAAAAATAAAAAGTTGTTTTTTCCCCTTCATTCTGCAAATTGAGTACATAAGATGTCAGAAAATTGTATGACCATGAGATGAGATAGTAAGACCACGTGATGAAAGGGATGTGAAGATGATGATCACAACCATGTGATGATCACATGGACACATCTACTTTGAAAATGGACCTTTCATCATTCATTCTTCTATTCTATGCAGCAGAACAATCTATACACATAACAACAAAGATGACAAAAAATCTAATGGTCACGAGAGGAGATGGTATGGTAATGTCCTTCTAGAGCGATACATTCATTCCAACGCTTTCCTAACTTTTCTATGCAAGCCGTGTAGAACGATTTATCTTTGGTTTCAAAATAGGCGTCAGTTTCGGCAATCACTTCTTCATTGGAGCCAAATCTCTTTCCCTGGAGCATCTTTTTGAGGTCTGCGAACAGCCAATAATCGCTGGGGGGCAAAACTGAAGAATACGGTGGGTGCGGAAGCAATTCGAAGTTCAACTCATGCAATTTGGCCATCGTTACCATCGACTTGTGACACGGTGCATTATCCTGATGAAAGAGAACTTTTTTCTTCTTCATATTGGACCGTTTTTTTTCAATTTCTGCCTTCAAACGCTCCAATAACACTATGTAATATTCGCTATTGATGGCTTTTCCCTTTTCAAGGTGATCGATGAATATTATACCATGCGCATCGCAAAATACGGAGGCCATAACCTTCCCGGCCGACTGTTGAGTTTTTGGCTTCAGAAGACTTTCACCGGCTGCTCTCCATTCAGCTGACTGCCGATTTGATTCTGGAGTATAGTGGTGGATCCAAGTTTCATCCATTGTCACATACCGACGCAAAAAGTCCTGTTTATTTCGCGTTAATTGTGCCAAACAGCGCTCTGAATCATCCATGCATTGTTGTTTCTGTTCCAGTGTGAGCAAACGAGGCACCCATTTCGAAAAAAGCTTTTTCATGACCAAATATTCCAAAATAGTGTTAACACTACCAAATATTAACTTCAGCATGTCAGCTATCTTACGCAACTTTACTTTGCGATTTTCCATCTTGATTTTGAGGGATTTTTTTATGTTTTCTGGTGTAACAGCCTCATTTGAACGACCAGAGCGTTCAGCATCATTTGTGTCTGTACGACCGCGTTTGAAATCAGCATACCACCGACAAATGGTTGTTTTCGACGGAGCAGAGCCGGATAACACTTTTCAAGACATCGCTGAGTTTGAACGGTATTTTTTCCCATTAACCTGTACACCGCGTTAAAAATCAAATACCACGAATCCTGTGCGCGGCACAATTTCGGCGTTTTTTAATTTCTATGTTTAAACACGTATTTTGTTTAGAACCACTGATATTTGATTACACCACCAAGTAAACATGACATTCAAGTAATTTTCTGATAATAAATAATAGTCATTACTCTTAAGGAGACTCATTAAATAAAGGAGATAAACTAAACATTACGTAAAATACACAAAGGAATGCTACAGATCAGATCACAGGCAGATACTTCCCACGAGGAACACGTTAAAAAGCAATGATTTATCAACACACGAAATTCGGTTTTTTCCATTGTTTTGAAAATAGCAAAAGTAGCGTCACTAAAACCACTGTAACTCAATGACACAATGTCAGAATGTCATGAAAGTTTGACACGTAACTTCTATAGGTTGGTACTAACTAATAATGGTATAGATTTGTTATTAGAGGCGCCATCTGTTGGTTAGTCCCGGGACTTATTGATCGATGTGTTAATCACTCTAGTGAATCCGAAGAATATGGTGAAAGAAATGCTGGTGGAACAATTCCAAGTCTCAGACACATATACAAGTGTGGGAAGGACAATGGCTTTGTAGACTGGGAGATGACCCTGAGATAGAATACTCAGTCATTTAGTTTGACAACAGCTGCTGACACACTCATGCAAGCAACTCTTCAAATTACTTTAGTTACTTCTGCTTATTTCCAGTCTAAACAAACCAATAATGCTGAACCTCAAATAATTGTCAGGAATGAAGGGTCGAGTCTTATAAAAGCTATATTTGTAAAGAAATAGTTAAAGGGTTTTGGTTAAATATTTTCAATGGCAGTGAAAACCTATTTCAGAAAAAAATATAACAAGAAATTGACAATTTTTTTTTTCAAATACATATAAAAGGTTATCGTGGTCTAATTGCTAAGACACCTGTCTTCCAGCCCGGAATTATGCAAGTTCGATGCCTGTTGGCATCCCGTTTTTCAAAAAAGGGTTCCAAACTGGTTTTCACTTGAGGCTTCTTTAACACCTTTATGGTTGGTTGTAAGAGATTGTTTAAACACCTATATGTTTGTAAATAAACTGACGAGGTTGTACTTTTAAAATGGCAATAACTTTCGTATCAACCCAATAATTGATTATGCATATTCCAGTGTTATATTTGTCAATTTTTCATTATTTATATTTTTTTGTAACATCTTGAATTTATGTATTTATACATACATACCATCACGCCATTTCCCTGTCGGGGTAGGCAGAGAAAACAGGATACCATACTTTCCTATTTTGACACACATCCATAGCCTCCTTTACATCCATACACCTTATCATAAAACTTCTATGATTCCTCTGAATTTCTGTTTCCTTCTTTAACACATTGATCGCCAATAGGATTTTCGTAAAATGTCCAAAAAATGTTTTTACGTTTTTAATTTAATATAACCTACCTATCACATTCATGAGTATATCTTTTAGAACCATGAAGATATCCTAAGGCCATATCGTAGTAAGGTAGAAAAGGGCCGTGTCGGCCAAGTTTAATAGAAGTTTAATACAGAGCGCGTAGCCGACGGACAGAATGACACTCTGAAGTTAGGTATGCCGTGTCAGCCACCGGTGGCCGACACGGCCCAATTGGAATACCTCGGTGTCGGCCACCGGTGGCTGACACGGCGATCAACGTGTTAACAATATCATTCACTTGATCCAACCATACTTTCTGTGGTCTTCGTCTCACATGCCTTTATGTATTTATTTATATGCACTCGAAATTTGAAATGATTGAAATCAACCATACATTGTATTCATACGTAAAAATTATGTCGATGATGAGAATGTAAAATGTAAAATTTGATGTATAAATGTATTAAAATTTATTGGGAAAATAAAGAAACAAAGAGGATAGAAAAAAGAGAAAGTTACTACAAATTAATAATTGGAATAATTAAATTAGGTGTAGAATAAAAAACATTTCTGAAAGTTGGCCCATAAAGAGGAGAAATAATTGATTGTAATAAAAGAATGGAAAAAAATCCTTAAATTCTCTAATATTTTTTTTATTACTCTTGCTACTGATGATTGTACAACTAAATTGCAAGTCATAAAAAAGTGATTATCTATCCCCTTACACCCCCTGTTACTAACTATGGGTTTTCCTATGACAACTATGCACCCCTTAAAATAATCAACTGAGTAATTTCAATTTATGATTCCAACTGTTCCAAAACCGAAAGCTTACACATTTATACAGGGTCTTTCAATAAGGACGCTCGATTTTTAAATGTAAATAAAACAAGTTGTGTGTGAGACATCCACACAATTTTTTTTTTATTTGAAAGAATATTTTATGGCATTAAGTATGGAATATAACGTCGTTCAAATGTCCGCCGCGGCTTTGCTTGGTGGCACGTATTCGGGAGGTCCAATTTTCCATGACTTTGTCGCATAAATCAGGCTGAATTTGCTGGATGGCGTTCGTTATGTTGACTTTGAGGGGATCAATTATTTGTGGTTTATACGCATAGACCTGCGATTTAAGATAGCCCCAAAGGAAGAAGTCTAAAGGCTTTAAATCGCACAATCTCGGTGGACAGTTCACATTGCCACCGCGTGAAATAACCATGCCCTCAAATCGCTCGTGCAGAATGTCCATCGTGGCATGCGCTGTGTGGCATGTAGCACCGTCATGTTGGAACCACATGTTGTC
The DNA here is from genome assembly GCA_949825065.1 of Odontocerum albicorne. NCBI lineage: Eukaryota > Metazoa > Arthropoda > Insecta > Trichoptera > Odontoceridae > Odontocerum > Odontocerum albicorne. The sequence goes on along the minus strand of OX463864.1, from coordinate 16,024,728 downwards.
GGTCTCCATATCATCCAGTTTAGGCCACAAGAAGTTGCTTATCATCGATCTGTAGCGCTCGCCGTTGACAGTTATGGCAATGCCAGTTTCGTTTTGGAAGAAGTACGGACCGATGATTCCGACAGACCAAAATCCGCACCAAACAGTGACTTTCTCGGGATGCATTTGGTGCTGGTGTATCTTGTGTGGATTGGTATCGTCCCAAATCTGACAATTTTGCTTGTTCACACATCCATTCATCCAAAAATGGGTCTCGTCGCTAAAGATGATTTTTTTGGCGAAATTTGGATCAACTTCCAACTGCTCCAGAGCCCAATCAGCGAACACACTGTGTTGTTTATGGTCATTTACCTTAAGTTCCTGGGTCAGTTGGATTTTATACGGGTGCAGACTCAAGTCCCGATGCAAAATTTGCCAAGTTGAAGTCGCAGAAAAGCCAAGTTCTTGAGAAACGACGAGAAATTGACTGCCTTGAGTTTTCCCGTACACTCTCACGCACAGCAGCGATGTTTTCAGCAGACCTTGAGTTTCGGTGAAGTACGAGTGTTGGCTGATTATTTATGGAACCGGTTGACTCGAATTTGGACACCAAATGTCGAATAGCCGACTCGGCAGAACGGTTGTGGCGAGGATAAAAATCACGTAATACGCGGAACGTTTCTCGAATGGAGCACTGATTTTGAAAATAAAATTTGATGATTTGCACACATTGTTCAACGCTATAACCTTCCATGGTGATTTGCCATGCACTAGTGAACAATTCACAACAAATTTGACAGATGTTGCTTTAACAACATGGCCGTTTTAACCTAACAAATTTTGAGCGTCCCTATTGAAAGACCCTGTACATACATAACATCATGCCTGTTAGGGTGATCTTGAACATATTTTTGAATACTGTATTCTTAGCGTTAAAATATTTAGCTATATTATTGGTAAGATTATACGAGTATACGTGGTTACGGGTAACTACTAAAACACATATTTTGATAGCAATAAATATATCATTATCATTTTTGATAGCAATAAATAAATCGTAGGAGTTGTATGGATACTCGTAGAAGAGGCAAAAGATGTGTGTCGTAATAGAAGTGTGGCACTCTCCCCTTTCTACCCCGACAGGGAGACAGCGTGGTGATATATATCAGGAACAGCAAGCGGTCAAGCGGGAAGTATTTTTTAGCTGATCACGGTCGTTTTTGTTAGCTGGTCGACGTTGCCAAATCTCACTACGCGCATGCACTTGTCAACGCAGTCAATTAGTTATCCTTTTTTAATATGTAGATATGTCTACTCCAAATAAATGTACGTATTTAATTTAGCATGTATGTATATGTTTCCTTAATATTTTTTTAGCAAAATAAATTCCGGTCATACTTATTGACTTTTAGTTATTAGTTATTCTTTTTTAACATGTGGGTTACGTGTTAAATTTTTAACATGTGGGTTACGTGTTAAATTTTTAACATGTGGGTTACGTGTTAAATTTTTAATATGTGGGTTACGTATTAAATGCGTTAAATTTGGCGAATTCGAAAGATCATGGCTATTTTTTTTACGTAAAAAGTTGATCATGACTATTTTTTTACATAAAAAGTTGATCATGACTATTTTTTTACGTAAAAAGTTGATCATGACTACTTTTTACGTAAAAAGTCGATCGGGGCTTTTTTTTTTAGAAAGTCAATACCCAATTTTTTTTATAAAAAGTCGTTAGTGACAGAAAACAAGTTGACCACCCCTGGTATATATAAATAAAATATGGGAATCCTTATAGTCACGTGATTTCGAAAACCAAAATCATCTTCAAGAAACAATTAACTTTTTAAAAACAATTTATTTAATGGAAATATAAACCTAATTGCCAGGTTTAGATTTTTCTTCCATTACAGAGAAAGCATTAATTCTTTCTTTGGAAAGGCGGCAAGCCCTCTCGGCAGGAAAAACCAGCTCTCCACAACTTCAAAAATCCTTGCCAATTGCATCAGATAACTTTTTCCTGTTTTAATAATAACACCATACAGTTGAGATACAGACAACGCTTCTATTAAAACAAAAATGAATCACCCAACATGAAAAAAAAAAAAAGGATCTTCGAAATTTCAATAAAACCGTCAATTTGTCCCACCGATAGGCACCCCGCTATTCAATTTGTCACACCGATAGGCACCCCGCTACTCAATTTGTCCCACCGATAGGCACCCCGCTACTCAATTTGTCCCACCGATAGGCACCCTGCTACTCAATTTGTCCCACCAATAGGCACCCCGCTACTTAATTTGTCCCACCGATATGCACCCCGCTACTCAATTTGTCCCACCGATAGGGACCCCCTACTCAATTTTTCCCACTGACAGACACCCCGCTACTCAATTTGTCCCACCGATAGGCACCCCACAACTCAATTTGTCCCACCGATAGGCATCCCGCGACTCAATCAACAAACAAAATAATACAATACGGTTACCAGTAGCAAAAATATTAATTTAGAAACCAAATTAATACTTAACATATGTAACTATTATACATTGAAATTTCATCCAGAATGAACTGCGAAACCAAAAAAAAAAAATTTCAGCATTATAACATAACATTTTTTGCACTATTATATGAACATACACTACACTATACTTAAAGCTGAATATATTACTATCACATACAGGGTGTGGGCTGAAAAACATCTGGTGTCCCCGTGGCTGGGCTCGCCCTATATTGGTAGGGTGTATCTTGGCCAGGGGATGTTATTAGATGAGCCCAGACCTTTTGATAGCTTCTGTTTTTTAATGTAATCTCTTTTTAATGTGTTCTTGAAATGTGTCTAAATGTATCATGTACATACCATGTTGCTATCAATAAACTTGTATTTATTTATTTATATTGGAAGATTAACAAAGATACAATACCCGGCGGTAAGTAATACACATCGGGCTTAAGAAAGAGACTATCGGCCATAATCGGATAACTTCGGCTTTGTAGAGCGTCGTCTCTGTCATTCATACACGTGTTCCGTCGCGATTTGTCAGTCGTTGTCAAGTGTTCTAGGTGAACAGAGACGACGCTCTACAAAGCCGAAGTTAGCCGTTTATGGCCGACAGTCTCTTTCTTAAGCCCAATGTGTATTACTTACAGCCGGGTACTGTATCTTTGTAGTTCATCTTTCCTTAGTAAGTTTTCTGTAGTTTTATTAGATATGTTTCACTAAACTATATCAGATGCAGAAAAGTAACTAATCTAATGGCCACAGCCACTACCTACCTATCCTCACACTCGACTTGAATATATTTATTTAATATTTTTTAATGTCAATAATAGCAATCATAGCGCCCTTGAGGAGAGTCTCATTCAAATTTCAACGGTTAAATAAGTAAAATGCAAAACTGACAACCCTGTATTAGCGACACATGTCGACTGTCATGCGAAGCTTTTAGGTAAATCTCTGTAAATTCGATAATAACTGTAAACTGTTATATTATAGTATTTATTCATCATCTCAATAGATGTCTCTATATGTTCCATATTTTAGATTATTCAAATTATACTAACATAGAAGGGGCACTAGACATTGGCTAGAAACGGGCATAAAGTTGAGCAATTTAACTCGCTAATTTTGTATGGCTGGCCCCACGGGCACGGCAACAGAGAGCGAGTAAACTCGCTTAAGGCACCTAACCGGTTAAGTATTTCGATATTTACAGTAAATTTAACAATTTTCAACCGCAATAATCGCGATTTGCATAAATAAGTTGATCCGAAACAAGAGTATAAAATTTCAGCACAAAATGTTTCTTTATTACTGCATGTTTCTAAATTTAAAAAAAGCGTGTTTTTTTTCATTTTGATCTACCTGAATTCATCACGCAATTGCCTGGTTGGCACAAATAGTATAGAGGATACCTAAAACTGTGTTTATATTTAAAATTTACAATTCAAAATACTGTTAATGACGTGACAAAAAAGCGATGAAACTAACATAAATGGGATTGTTGCGTAGAATATGTAGAAAAACAATACATGACAGAATAAAGGCATAAGAAAATAATGCAGTATAGAAATCTCCTTTCTATGTGTATACTAGGTTTGTCAAAAAGTTTTGAAAGCGGAATGAAAATACATTTTTTTGGGGGGGAAATCACTTTTATTGCTCAGTATAGTCTCCCATAAGATCAATACACTTGGTCCAACGATCTTCCAACTTTGTTGTCCCATCACTTTGTTGTCTCCTCTACGACGTTTATAACCTCTTCGTTTGATGAAAAATGCTTTCCACGAAGGAATTTTTTGAGGTGTGAGAACAGCCAGAAGTCAGAGGGAGCTAAATCTGGCGAATAGGGTGGATGCTGCAACAATTCGTACCCCAATTCACTGATTTTCGCGATGGTTTTTTGAGCTGTGTGAGCAGGTGCATTGTCTTGATGAAAAATGATTTTTTTCTTCTGCAAACCGGGTCTTTTTTCACAACTTTTTTCATCCAACTGGTCCAAAAGGTCACAATAATAATCAGAGTTGATTGTCTTACCAGTTTGGAGATAATCTATCAATAAAATTCCTTTTGCATCCCAAAAAACTGACGCTAACACCTTCTTGGCCGATTTCTGGACACAAACTCGCTTCGGAGTCAAAGTATCTGGTTCACACCACTCCTTAGCCTCTTGTTTTGATTCAGGATCATGGTGGTAGACCCAAGTCTCATCCATAGTGATGAATCGACGCAGAAAATCCTTTTTATCCTTTCGAAATTGCTCCAAATGTTGCTCAGAAAGTCGCATTCGAACGTGTTTTTGTTGCATTGTTAGCAAATGCGGCACCCATTGTGCACACAGTTTTTTGAAACCCAAAACTTCAGCCAAAATATGCCATGTTGTTCCATGTGAGATGCCTATGGTGTCAGCTATCACATCCACAGTCGATCGATGATCTTCCAAAACCATATCCTGTATTTTCGCTATGATTTCTGGTGTTGATGCACTTTTTGGACGTCCTGAGCGTGGATCGTCTTCAACGCTTGTACGGCCACGCTTAAACTCCAAAACCCATCGGTGAACGGTTGGAAATGAAGGAGAAGACTCCTTTAATACTTTCACCATCTTTGCATGGATCTCAGTAGCCGATAAACCTTCCAAAACAAAGAATTTAACCACTGCACGATATTCGGATTTTTCCATTGTTAAAAAATACACTGACACGTCAACTTCAAATGGCTTGTAAACAAAGAATGAATTGACAGATCGAAATGAAATTTTGAGTACGTTCTTATGAAAGATGAAATATTAAAATGGCGTAGAAATGTTGGTTTTTCTACTGCTCCATAGATGTCGCTTTCAAAACTTTTTGACTAACCTATTACAAATTTATTCTTTCTAGAAATAAAGGAAGCAGATCTCTGTAAAGCGCCAAATTATTATTTTTAAATCTTTAACATTCTAAGTCAAGAAATTAGATTGCACACGGAAATGAGATATCTCAAAGGAGTCTTAATGTGATCGCTAAGCGACCAAGTAATCATGTAACATGAGAGATCAGGATGCATTGCTTAAAATGAATAAAGGACATTGAAATAATTTGGCCATGAAAGAATAAATGGTGAAAGATTTAATAAGAATAATATACGAGTAGTACTGAAGGTATAAGAAATTTGGGAAGACCTAAATTAACACGTGACACAAGCAAATGAATCAAATTCTGAAAGGTAAAAATTCTTTATTTTAAGATTATGCATGACGAGGTGAGAGGACAAAAGCTATGTGCCCTACGTGGCAATGAATTAAATACCCGCTGGAAACCATCTTCCATGAAAATCTAAAAGATGGAAGGATAGCTAGGAGTCACATCTTAACAGTGGCAGTTCTGATGATAATTTGCTATAGATCTAACTTGAGAGAAAAACTAATTAAAATCATCATAACCATCATGCCATATCCTTATATGGGGTAGGAAAAGAGAACAGATTTCCACTTAATTATTCTGACATATGTATATAACATTGTCTTCATACCATCATATTTTTAATACTATACTTTTACCACTGCTATTACTAGTATATTCTTTGATGATGGAAGAGTTAAGAGGGAGGGGTAGCGTCAGGAAAGAAAGTCAATGGGGCACTCAACATATTATTTTATAATTAAGGCATAACATTGTGTACGTTTAAAGACATTGTCATTTGTTTTGTCAAAGACTGTTTATTTCACTTTATGTAATGGTATAACTCTACCGGTTTTAAGGCTTTCACCTCATCCTCAGGGGAGCACAAACATTGTTTCAAGGCTTTCACCTCATCATCAGGGTAGTACAAAGATTGTGCTCCCCTGACGATGAGGTGAAAGCCTTGAAACTGGTAGGGTTAAAATGTTACATAAAGGAAAATAAATAGTGTTTGATAAAACAAATCACAATATATACTCAAAACGGACAGTATCAAAATCTGCTAAGATGATAGTCCACAATAGTATTTTTGGTTCCAACTTTGATATATGGGAGAGAAACGTGGACATGGAAAAAGACTGAGAGGAACCGAATAAATGCTGTAGAGCATTGAGAAGAAAACATGGAGTCACAATGTATGACAGAATACGGAATGAAGTGATAAGGGATGAATGTGAACTGAAAGTGTTTAGTAAGATGAAGAGTATGTTGAGAGTGAATAAAGAAAAACTAAATAAACAGATAATTAGTGCAAATTTGAGTGGAAGGCAGTAAGAGGAACACCAAGGAAAGTAGGGTCGGATCAAGTGAATGATATTTTGAAACAAGAAAATGTAGAGAAAGTCCGAGAAATCGTAGAATATGGATGCGAAAGTGTATGGATGTGGGGGAGGTTAAGGATGTGTGTTCGAGATGGGGAATTCTGGGGTCCTGTCCTTTCTGGCTACCACTACAGGGAAATGGCGTGATGGTTAGGTATGTATGTATGTAAATATAAAATAAACAAAAAATACAAACGACGATAATTTTATGAAGTCGACACAAAAATATTAATAAATCATACTCGCCTTTTGAGGCATTATTTCAATTTCACTTCATTTGAATATAATTTTCACAAGTATTTTTTCCACTTTTATTTACTATCGAACATTTGAAAAACCTTAATTTTAGCACTTTTTTATCTCGAATTACAACAAATATGTTATGCTCTTTGTATTTTATCTATATTAATTCTTTAACATTCACTTGTACTACGTGACAAATTCGTTGAATTTAAATGTCACCCAAACAAACTTTTAATACCGTAAACAAGGAATAAATGTTGCAAAATGAACTCGTGTATACATTTAAAATACATTAGAATATATATTTCAACGTTTTTGTACAATAAAATTGCGCCACTTTCGATAATAATAATTTTATCAAAAATCATTTTGACATGACAAAACATAAGAGACATATAAAACACACGAAGAATCAAAATTGATGTATAATCACAAAAAAGACAAAGCACAAAAAAAACGCAAAAAAGACGATAGAAACAAAAGTGAATAATTTGTATTTCTAATAAATCCGAGTGACCATACGAAATAAAAAACAACACCCTACATGAGAGCAAAACATGGCGGACATAAGACAAACTTCATTCGGTGTACGGCGTCGCGCAATAAATAAGGGGCAATCACTAAATTAAATATATCTCACCTTGTTTGTTTCTACAAATTGTGATTTGCCTCTATTGGCGTTATCCTCTGTGATATTTTTCACATCTTTATCATCATTTGTAGAAGTCATTTCTAATGAAAATCTTCAAGAGAGACATTTATGATGCCTGTTGTGTTTTCTTGTTTCTGTCAAAAGCGGTATTGCCATGTTGGAAATAACTTTCCTAGCTCGCCAACGTGTGGTAAATTTTTTTGTCTATTAATCTCGACAAATTTAAATTGAAACCTTGTATATGGTATACATGAAATTCTATTGTCTAAAAACGAGCATTTTATTCAACACAACAGAGAGAGATAAAAAGTATTTTATCAACGTTATCTGCTTTGACGTCACCTGTAAACTAATAGAAATTATGGAATCTAAACAGAGACGGATTGGCTTAAATAAATGAAATATTTAAAGACAACTTACTGAATTCAGCCAAGGCACTTAAAATTAAGAAAAATCACCAAAGGAATTGTTTCAGTCAGTTATAGCTAGTAATATTGTAAATAAATTATTAAAAATGCTATTTATTAATACTGTCGCATGATATTCATTAAATGTTTTGAGTTTCCTTAATTAGTTGGAGACATACGTTCAGACTCATTTCAATTTAGACATTTTGATTTGCATATGCTTCTATTACTTTTTCTAAATTTCGCCATCATTAACATATATTTCACATCAGCATATCCTTTGAACGTTACAGTAATTATGAGTTATGTTAGATATTGCATTTATATATACATACTTTTATTTTCTTTTAAATCAAATAACATCTTAATTAATTTGCATTCTCTGTGAGAGTTGATCAATAAAACTGTTGAAATTCCTTTAGTTTCATTAATACATTAGTTTAAATATATATATTTTAGGACATGAACTATTCAATATTTGTAGTTGGTACACATATGTGAACTAAAAAAATACAAAATTTGTTTCATTTCTTATTACGCAGCGATTCATCTTGAATTTAAAAAAAAAATGTTTTGTGCCTGTGTTCTAATGTGATGGATGGTACTCGCTAAGCATTTTGGCATTCTGGGGTTATTCCTTGCGGATTCTGATTTCTGACTGATTTTACTATCAACCCTCGTTTTATCTGGATAGGCCTTTTCATATTAAATTAACTGTTTTAAATAAATTCGTAAAGTACCATGGAGGAACAATAAAAATTCGAAAATCTGTTTAAGGAAGGCAGATGCAGATTTTGGCACATTCGGAAAACCATATTTATAGTCATCGTAAAACCATATTTATTCTACCAATACTGTGTGTTTGAACGACGACCACCGAAGTCTGGTTGGTAAGAAGATGCTTGTCGTCCAGCCCGAGGGCTGCCGATTTGATTTCCGTTGGAATCCATTTTTTTAAAGCAATTCCAGTAAATTTTTATCATTCTTATTTAACACCTTCCTGTTAGATTTCCACGTAGCAATACTCCCAATTTATTTTATTGTGTTTAACGGAAGTGTTTATTATTTTTTTGTGATAAATATTTCATAAATGTATATATATAATATGTACACATAATAAATAAAAAAAAACACAACACTGAAAAAAGACGCAAGTGTACTAGGCTTTTGCTAGTATTTTTCTCAAGACATAAATAAAATAGAACATAATATAGAATTTAGAACTTACTGATTCTATGGACAAGTAACTTATTAATAACTAGCTGTACCCGGCCATGCGTTGCCGTGGCTCAGTCTGGTTAAATGGAAAAGAAAGAAAAGAGAAAGCACACGTTTCTAATATGTTTAATTTCACAATGCTTGTGGGTATACAATATTTTGACGTATTTCAGCCACTCTCAGTCTGTCGCGTTCATTCTCTTGAGAACGAAGCAGATCTGAATCTGCAGAACGCGATCGCCGTGTACGCAATCGTACATCCTCAAGTCTGGCTACACGTCGCTCTGCTGCTTCCTCGCCATTTTGATGAACTAAAGCAGATCGATTGCAATGAAAAAAAAGAAAGAAAGTTATAACAAAAACATATAAAATTGCGAAACATTAAAAAAGGAACTGAATAATATTGTTAAGTTCGTAGACGTCTTTGTTATTGGCGGCAAGAATAGCTCGTTCACTCAGCCAATCGTGATTCTTATAATTGATTTGAATATTGGGAAATACTTTTTCAACCAATTCTTCTTTTGATGTCACGTAACGGCAACACACGCAATATAGATTTCGATTTATTTTCATTTTGATTTCGAATTTTAAATATTTAAAACTAAATATTAAATATTAAATTTTGAATTATCTAATCCTAAATGCCTTTTCGCTCAAGCGTTAGCTTAGGAATATTTGATTGCACATACGACAAAAGATCACCCGTGTTATAATTTTGTTCATGACGCAATTCTACATCGAACAAAGCAGCAGCAGATCGATTCGGTTATGGCATTCCCAATTGATTGAGAACTTTGTTCGCGATTTCTAAGCACAAATCTTCAATCATTACCAACGCTTCGTTGTAAATTTCTGCTGTGAAATCCATAGTCATATTTGAATTTTCCTCGCGTATTCGACGTAATATATCTTCAGCTATGTGCGATCTATATTTCTCCCATAGCTCTGTTGGACATGAAGGAGAGCAGGTGGTCAATATGATTGCAAACAATACACGAATTTGATTTGGATGTGACCTGTTGCACGCGTCATTAATGCATACATTCCAGTGTTGGTCGTTCTCCAATAAATTCAGAGCTTGACATGCACTGCGGAAAGTGGCATGTTTAACGCCCTTGACAATTCTCAATTACTGGAAAGACGTTGGACCGGGCACATTTACCAACAGCATACGGAGAAAGAAGCATTCATCTTGATTGGGATGCACGGTGTACAGTCTGCCTATCGTAGTTTCTTTGAATATGCCAGGTTGTCCATCGACTCGCTCTCCTCGTTTGCGTCGTTCAAATGGTTTTCTACTCGCATTCCATGTGTAATACGTAGGCACTTCCGAATACAGCAGTGTTTTCGCAAACGCGTCATTTTGACATAACTTGAAGAAAGCAGTTAACGTTGTATCCGGTGGATTCAGGGCTATTTGTTGCAACATTTGCAGTTGTGAAATAAACGCGTTGTCAATTTTCTAGATGTACTGCTAAGTGAACAACAGCTAGACTTCGTTCATGTATGGAAAATGAAAGAATTCGCCATACACCTTCATTGCTGCTTATGTATCTTCCAGCCTGATACTGTGCGATTTCATCGATATGTATGACCGCATTCCTATCACTTCTTTCATGTTGCACGCCAAAAACTGCCATGTCGCTGCCTTTATTCACATACTTACAAATGTATTTGATCGATTTAACGGAGTTACAGTATTCCACGGTTATGTGCGCTTTCTATGTTTTTGATAGCAAATGCGAATATGGAACAACCCAATGGTTGTCACGATGTCACCGTTTCGCATTTGTATGGTTGCTAATTTACCGCCATCTACTGTTGATCTTCTTCTGTATAAAGGATATCCATCGTTTCCTGTAACTGTGTTGGATACTAATGCTCGAGGATATCGCTTACTATATTTTACGTCTATCATGCATCGTAAATTTGGATTCAGTGTACTGCAAGGTCCATGTATCATATTTTTCGTCACAACTTCATGCAAATCCTTATCGACGTCGGCATCGGGTATTTCAACGCATATTACATCGTCGATTTCGTTTGAAGTGATTTTGTTATAGAGCCAGATATGTGCATGTGGCAATCCTCTCTTTTGCCATTCCACTGAGTACATACAGCAGCGCACAGACCCAAACACTTCATGTTTTACCATGAAATTCATCAGCGATTTCAGCTTCTGTCTGAAAACACGTGCTGTGATGTCATGCCTATCCACCGGCGATTGGCCAGGAAATAGGAGCTGTTTTATATCGTCCCAAGCTGGAATGCATATGAATGGATCTGGACACCCGTAGTGACGAACATACACAATTGCGTCTTGAGCGTACTCATGCATATGACTTTGACTGCCTGTATATGAAGATGGCAAAATAGTTAGTCTTCCAACGTTAGTTGTATTACCGTCATTTACAGCAAATTAACGTATTCTTCAGAGCAAAGCTTGGTCTAATTCAAACGGATGAATATCAAATTAATCAAAAAAATCTCCATTTCTATGTACGATTTGATAGATTTTGAAATAAAAACATCGAGATAAAATTAAATTCTATATAAAAAAGATACTTTTGATATTCTTACTGACCTCTTTCAGACACTATCAGCCTGTCGCGTTCATTCTGTTGAGAACGAAGCAGTTCTGAATCTGCAAAACGCGATCGTCGTGATCGCAACCGTGCATCCTCAAGTCTGGCTAAACGTGACTCTGCTGCTTCCTCGACATTTTGATGAACTAAAGCATATCGATTGCAATGAAAAAAAAGAAAGAAAGTTATAACAAAAACATATAAAGTTGCGAAACATTAAAAAAGGAACTGAAAATATTGTTAAGTTCGTAGACGTCTTTGTTCTTGGCGGCAAGAATAGCTCGTTCATTCAGCCAATCGTGATTCTTATAATTGATTTGAATATCGGGAAATACTTTTTCAACCAATTCTTCTTTTGACGTCACTAAATTGCAGATAAATTTGCCCCAATACGTTTAATATTTGTAACGACGTTCAGTAATTTTAATTATTTTATCGACTTTAAAATAAGGCTCGATTCTAATAAATAGCAAGTTATTTAGGTAAATACATTAAAAAAAACTTACAATAATGACAAATTAATACATCTTGTTACAAATTAGCAAAAATTTGGTAGTTCGTTAAAATCAAATATAACGTTTGTCCAAAATGTATATACCAACATCACGCCGTCTCTCTGAAGCACATGATCACGTCACTCCAAGAGGTCAATTCACGATATGATTTGAATTCAAATGAAAATCAATCAACACAATTCAATTTCACCACTAATTGAACTCAAAAATAAAAAAATAAGTTTAAAAAAGTAAGTGAAACAGATATTCTTTAGAGCTACATGTCAACGACGCACATTACGAAATGAAAATGACGCCTACATTATTTATTATAGCGATTGTTTTTACCTCCAAGCAGATGGCGCTATTTTTCAATAAACGTATTTGAAAATTTTATATTTATTATTAAATATTTAATTATTTAATATTCAAAATCAAAATGGAATTGTCAAAAATTCAAAGCAATCCGTGAATAACTTTCGGAGATTGGAGATTTTTAATTAACGAACATTTACATTTTTATTTATAGATATATTTAATATTTATTATTTAATATTAATTCTGAAACGTCAAAAATGCAATGTGACATAACTGTTAATGAGAATTGATTAGTTTGCTTGTGTCGCTGCAGGAGGCGCAAACGTTATTTCATCTAATTAATAAACTTTTTATATACAACAGTATATAAAAAATATATATTAACATTCTCGTATACGAATGCAACCTTTTGTCAAAATTTCAAAGCAATCGGTGAAGAACTTTCGGAGATTAGAGATTTTTAATATACGAACATTTACATTTTTATTTATACTAGCTGTACCCAGCCACGCGTTGCTGTGGCTCAGTTTGGTTAAATGGAAAAGAAAGAAAAGAGAAAGCACACGTTTCAGATATGTTTAATTTCACAATGCTTGTGGGTATACAATATTTTTTATGTCTTTCAGCCACTCTCAGTCTGTCGCGTTCATTGCCGTGCTCGCAAATGATCGCATCACTCCAAGAGGTCAATTCACGATATAGATAGATAGATAGAAGATGTACTAATGGAATGGATACTCAATAAAAATAATTCCCAATAAATAAAATAAGCGCCTCCACTATCATGAAATTATTTTTCAAAAGTGTTTTGAAGATCTCTATATCATTAATCTGCTCACACTCTTGCCTTCTGTGTTCTGGTTCTCAAGACGCCTGTCTTCCAACTCATAGGTGGCGGGTTTGATTTCCGTTCGGATCCAATTAAAAAAATGGTTTCAATATGTTTTCATTTAAGTCTTTCTTTGACATTTTAATAGTTGTTTGGAAGATATTGCCATGTGGCCATAAACTCACTAGGTTGTACTGTATACAATGAAAGTGCAATACAATACAACTGTATGCACACGATTAAACAACACAAGCGTAGACATAATCATCCACTAAGGGCTTAGAATTCAAGGGATCGATTAAGAAACTTATTTGGAGATTTTGCAAGTGTGGGATATCAATCATATAACAATAAAATATCTTTTAGGGCTGTTTTGGTTAACTATTGTTTTTTTATAAAAATGTTTTCATTTAAAGGGAGTGGAAAATTAAATAAAAACACCTATATATACTAAAAAGGCAATTAGCACGCGAAATACTTAAGGTACTAGGTATAAAATATTTCTATCTTTAAGCCTGTTAACTTATTAAATTATAAAAATAAAATAAAAATCATCGCCTTAAATTAATTGTTTAATGCTTCGTGAATTTGCGGAGCAAGAGTGTAGTATATATTTTCAGTAGTTGGTAAAAGATAAATATACCTACGTAAATAAGACTTCATGATGAGCCGTTCCTCGAGTTTCTCCCAGGCCTCTGGGACGTTGAAATAAACAATCGCAATAACCATAGATCGCCTAGGAACTGACTCGGCTACGGATTTTAAGGTATTAAGTGCCAGGTTACGAATCAACTAGGTGTTTAATGACATATTTGTGGGATGTTAAGGGCAGCGGATCTCAAACATATTTTAATCGAGGAATCCTTGTCACCTTGATACAAATGTTTGGAACCCTGATATATTTCACAGATTATAAATAAAACGAAATTGATTTATTGAAAATACAAAGTAAAGTAGATTAATACACGGAAAGAAAATATTATGAATAAAACTGGTTATTCATGTGAAACATTAAACTTTTTCTTTTCTTTCGATATTCCTTCAAAAATTGGTTTAAATATGGATAATATCAGGAATGGTTAATAACTTCCTTTGGATTTTCACAGTGTACAGCGAAAGACCCCGTTCATATAAATATATGTTATTAAACGACAACAAACAACGAATCGCCTTTTTGTATAAATTTGAATATTTTTCTATTGCTTGAAAACTCTTTAAATGAAACTTTATTCAATTAGAACTTTATTTGGTTATTTCATGTCAGGTCGATGAGATTTTTTTATTCTGAAGTAAATATTTGCTAATGTTTTTTTTTAAATATTGACTGATTAAAAATTTATTGACATTTTTTTGTGAAAGAAAGTGTCCATTTAATGCTACATTTATTGGTTTTAGATTAAGAATAATTTATTTTCAAATGTCCTGATCAATTTAGCAATTCCATTCCCATAAAAAGTATTTAAAATTGCTGATTAATTCATGTTTCTGTTTTTAAAGAATATGTTTCTAATGATAAGGCACTACAATATCTTGATCGGAACATATTCGACGAGATATTACCGTTTTTTCATAAATAGGAAGGTTAAATAAATTTTTCACACTAATAGTATTTTCAACCTTAGGGTTCTGCGGATTGTAAATTGGTAACTCCTGGTATGAGGTAATAATAAAACAACGCATTCTAAAGTACTTTTAGATTCAACTTCAAGTTGAAATTCAACTTAATATGGATTTTTAAGTTCAACTTAAAAATCCATATTGTTTTAATGAAAGGCGATTTTTTTAATAAACTTTTAATATTATTTTGTTTTACACTAACAACTGGACACAACCACTCTCAGCAGGGTGAATTCCTTAAACAATCGGATCTGGGTTAATCACCCATCATGGATTTTTTTCTAGTAAACTAGGCTCTTGCCTGTATCGAACTGAGGAAATAGTGTATAGAAGAGAGTTATTTTCTATAAAACCTAATTGATTAATGTCTTTCATTTGTTCAAAATCACCAATTTACTTATTTTTAAAGACGAAGTTGATTAAATAAGATTTTTAACTAATCTGAATTTTATTGGGCCGGCTTCTTCATTATCTGATAAATGTCTACTATTGGTTCGAATGAACCGGTTCGACAACACCTATTAATAAATAATAGTACATCACTTTTATTCATAATTAACTTTAAATAAAACGGTTTAAAAGTTCAATTTTTAAACATTTTCTAAATCGAATTTAACGAAACGAGTTTATTTATAAAATAATTAATTTAGGTCAATCAACCAAATTAATAATGAAACGGGTTGATAATAAAGCCAAAAATCTCATTTCACTCGAACGAAACCAGCGCTATTTGATGGCAGTGAGATAAAAATGAACTAGAGCAGCAACACTAGGCATTTTTTCCATGTGTGTGCGTTGCCCAGTGATTTGTATTCGATGCTGACAGAAACAAAATAAATCAGGTAAATGTGTCGTTATATACGAAACAGTGCGTTTTAAACTTAATTAAAAGTGTGTGTCACAAACATTTTAATCAAACGGCATCGGCCGTTTTTATTTTTACACGGGAAAATTATCGCAGTTTACGGATTCTGTATGTCAATGTACCATAAACAAAAATGTCAGCGCTCTCATTTTTTTTGTTTTCGTCGCATAACTCGACAATTTCACTAAAAATATGTAAAAATGACGAGAGAAATGCTACAATAGGAATTTAATTGTGATTTTGGAGTGTTAAAAATATTGACATACCTCGTGTGTGTGAAAATAGAAGTGGTTTGTAAATTATTGTTTGGAGTGGTACCTCATTGTTTATGCAGTCAGTCTAACCTGATGTTTTCATAGAAAGTTTCCTTCGATTCCAGACCTTCTCAGGTGAGTTGAACTAGCGTATTACTAAAAATAACATCTTTCATCACATAATGAATGGCGTTTGAACTGTATTAGTGGTATTAAAATGCCAAAATTCACATTGGTTTTTGGCAAACGTCCAATATATTTACACCCAGTATAATACTAAGGAATTTTCAATTTACTATCCTGTTTTAATATGCTTTATCTGCGTTTAAACGCCAATTATTTGTTTTAAAAATTAAATGTATAACAAAAACAACATTCTTCGCTTTTATTTATGTGTTTATTTGTATTGAAAATATTGCTAACAATAAATTATCACCAGACATGCACATGAATGTATTGGCAATCTTTATTTGTCAAATTTTTAACTTGTAGTTTACAAATATATTCAGGAGTTCAGGGTTTTATACATATTATTTTTAAGTTATTTTATTTTTCGATATTGTTAATAAAAAAAAAATTAATTTTATTTACTTTATTATTTTGCAGTATTAAATATTTTAATAAGTTGACATTGCATAATTGAATGTAAAAAAAATATTTATTTTCTTTAAATTTATAAACATAAACCTGTAAAAATATAAATCGTTTGATAGTTTCTCTCTTAAATGTATTTTCCTCGCCATTTTATTGAAATATATATGTAATTTCAGGATATATGTATATACAATGTTGCTATTAATAAACCTATATTTACTTATTTAAATTATTCTAAATTATGAGGTCTTAGTTACTTCTCCTATACAATAAAAAAAATTGAAATCATACATACATACCATCACTCCCTTTCCCTGTTGGGGTAGGCATTTGTAGGGAATAATTACAAGAAAATAGGTTTGTTCATCTTCAGCACAGAAACAACCATTGTAACACCTATCTACAAAGTATGGTATCTGTGAAAGCACACGAGTTCCTCTCAGAACCATTAAAAGTGCAGAAAGAAGTATGTGAAGGCTGCATAATGTCCCCTGATTTATTCAACATATATGGAGAGTACATCATGAGAAAAATATTGAATGGATGGGAAGATGGTTTTGTTATAGGAGGTCATAACATCTCCAATTTAAGATTCATAGACAGAAGATGAGAGGGTCGAGCTCCTTCGTAGAGTTAAAATAGAGAGCTACCGACTAGAATTAGAAATAAACAAAAGTCCATATCGTGGATCGATTGGACACTGACAAGAAGGAACTTGAAAAATGTTGGATTTTGAAAAAGTCGATGAGTTGTCTACCTAGGTGCTCTTATTTCAAAGAATGGAGGATGTGAAGCCGAGATAGAGAGACAAATTCAAATAGTAATATCAGTTATGACATGTCTGTCAAAGATATGGATTAACCAATCTTTACTCAGAAAAATCCACCTAGTGAAATCTTAAGTATTCTCCATAGCACTGTATGGAATAGAAACACTGTGGTAAAGAAACATGATAGAGATGTTGTGTTAGATGCGGATGCGTCATATTCCATGATCAACAATGTGGACATCTCTATCTTCAAAGAACTGGAAATTACTAACATCTCTATCTTCAAAGAAGTGGAAATTACTAACATCTCTATCTTCAAAGAACTGGAAATTACCTAAAGACTTTCGACAGCATTCGGGAAAAAAATCCTAACATACTTTTGGCATATTATCAAAAAGAATAATGAAAGTCTGGAGAAACTGGTGATCACGGGGACAGTGGAGGGAAGACAAGCAAGAGGAAGGTGTCTTATGAGATGGCCAAGATCCTCTTTAAATGCTGCATTTAATATGCCCCAGGATTGGAAGGGATGGAGACAGGTGGTGCACCAAGTTCCAGATATAGAAGAGCACCACAACTTTCAGCATTGAGCATACCACAAAAAAGAAGAATCTGCACAGTACACATTAGAAATAATGTAACGTTTTCTTTCATTCAACCCATTCAATTCAGATTGCTTTAGGTTAATGACATGAAAGAAAAATACATAGATTAAAATGTGCAGTAATGTCAAGTATGACCTTTTGAACTCTCTGGAGTTTTTTTTAAATATTGTATTCGCAGATGCGGAACCCGCGCATATTGATGGCTACTATATATGTAAACCCTGTCATCTTTTAAGCATGTTTTTGCCAATCCATAGCTGATAGAAAGAAAACCTGTCAGTAGAACGTGATCAAGTGTGAATTCAGTGGAAGTAAATGAAAAAAGGATAATGTTTTTTTAAACAACCAAAAAAATAATATATTAATTTTATGAAACAACAGTTCGAGTTAACAATTTTTTGTTTTTCCTCTGATTGTTTAACTTAAAAAATCATAGTTATATCATGGGAAGCTATAAAATATATTTTTCTGTAAATTTTCAAGGTGAAAATGATGTTTTTCTTTGCATATTTTTCTTTTTCATCTTTAAGACTTTTTTAATTTTTTTTTTAAAGAAATTAAATAACAAATGTCAAAACAAATATTGTCCCCAATATAAAAAATAAACGTTCTTAATTAATTTATTTTTTCTTTTGAAACATTAATCTAGCAATTATGAAACAGGATCATTCGGAACAAGAAATATATTACGGACTAAGTTGATGGAAAAAAAAATACAGGTGGTATGAGTGGAATCAAAGATAAGAATGGAAAGGGTTTGTCAGAAGAAGGAATGGTTCGTTTGAGACGGAAGGAATATTTCGAAGAACTGTTCGAGAGTGGTGATAGTATTGAATGGAACATTTTTAATAGAAAGAGTGAGAAAAAGTCTGAACAGAAAGTATGGGATGTTCAGAAGAATGTGCGTGGGTCAGAAATTCTTTTTTAACAGATTGCATGTGATTATGGAAAAATGTATGATAAAAAATAAACAAGTGTATTTTTTATTAGTACATTTGGAAAAAATATATAACCAAGTGATACGAGGCAAGTTATGGAAAATATTAAATGAATATGGTGTTGAATATAAATGAATACGTAATATTGCGTCATTATATATATAAAATAAAGCATGTATTAGAGTAAACAATGCCTTGACTGAGTGGTTTAATATTTCAAAAGGGGTCAAGCAAGGATGTGCTGTTTCACCCTGGTTAATATAGATTCATGTGTGAAGGAATTACAGAGGTCAATAGGTAGCATACAAATGTTGAATGGGAATGTATGTGATTCGCTGTACACTGATGATATGGTAGTGTTAGCAGAGAATGAAGATGAATTAGAACAGAAAACAGAATTTGATAAAGTAAATTTTATGAAAGATGCAAAGTGAAAGTCATTATGATAGAAAAGTGTGATGGATGAATGGATAAACATCAAAAGATTAGAGCATGTTAAGTAATTCTACTATCTAGGTAGAATTTTCTCAGATAATGAAAGACTTGCGAGACATTTCGAATGGCGTGTAATGATAAGCAACAAATTGAAAGGGGCAAAAAACATATACGCTCGAACTGGACTATTGAAATCTGATAAGGTGATAGATAAGTCTACAACAGTATTCTAGTACCAACTTTGATGTATGGAATTGAAACATGGATATGGAAAAGACTGAAAGAAGCTAAACAAATGCTGTAGAAATGCATGCACTTATAATAATACACGGAGAGAGAAGAATATGGAATTAAGTGATTAGGAATAAATGTAGATTTAATGCTAATATAATGATCAAGAATGTTTGAGATAGTTTGGGCATTTAGAACAGGACTGGCCAACCCATGGCCCGCGGGCCACATGCGGCGCCTTTATGTGCGGTCCGCGGTCATATATGATGAATTTGGTTGTTTTTTTATTATCATACAAATATATTTACAAATTAATAATTTAGAATTCTAAGTCATTATACCAGGGCTGTGGAGTCGCTTAAAAAAAAACACAACTCCGATTCCTATATTTACCAACAATACGACTCCGACTCCACAGCTCCGACTCCACGACTCCGACTCTACAACTCCGACTCAAAAAAGCTCAATTTTAGCAGGTTGTTTCCTACCTTTGCATATAGCCATTTTTTTCATGTTATAGGGATAAAAATAAAACAAGATCAAACTTTAATAATTATTTATTAGAATTTATTCTTAAAAACAAAATTGCTTCTATTAAATCTGTATTCGTAGAGGCTCTCAAATCAGAATTGAGAATTTTAAGAACGGAAAATAACCGCTCTACGGATACTTGGGTTGGGGGTAATGCTGTAACGATCAATGCTGAATCTTTTACGATTTCTAGATACCGCTGTATTGCCATTTCAACATTTAACTTATAAGTTCGGTCAATTTTTTCTATTATTTTCAATGCATCATAAAATTCAATTTTAAATTTTGAAATAGAGTCTCCTTCATCTATATTGGGACTGTGATTCAAACGAGGACGTTTTAGTTTATCTTGTTCATTGAGATATTTTTCTAAATCGTCTTCAGATTCAGCGGTGTCGGATGAGGATGATGATACTTCGTGTACGCTGCCTGCTGTCGTCTCTTTTTCTAGTCGAAGGCCTTTCATACGAACGGTTAATTCAAACAGAGCGTTTTTAGCTCTATTTATTTGTTCTTCCGTCAATATGGATCGAACCATGGGGTTAACATGGATCCCAGCCAACAGAATTTTCTTTCGACGTGAGAAAGAAGGAGACAAACACATTTTCGTAGACTTTATGCATTAAATGGATCTCGGTGATTCACCATATCGGCGCGACTTGCGCCTGCAAGTTTAATATTCGTGCACAATACACATTCATTATAATAATTAAAAAAAAAAAGTATTTTAAATTTTAACGAAAAATTAGTCGGAGTCGCTCGTTTTTTACGACTCCTACTCCGACTCCGACTCCGACTCCACAGCCCTGCATTATACATATTAACATACAAATACATTTTGTTGTTGGTTCAATACATGTTTTCTCTTCATATCTAGTTGTAGTATCGTTTTTTTTTCAGATTTACACTGATTGAACACTTTCTGTGTACCTCTGCATCCAAATCAATTACTTACAAAAAAAATAAAAATAAGTACGAATTTCATTGTAAAGCTAGATATCGAAAAAAAAAACATTCTAACAAAATTTGTAATTCTTATTTAAGTGCAGCCCTTGGAAAGGCTTTTAGGTCATCAATGCGACCCGTGGGTCAATTGGGTTGGGCAGGCCTGATTTAGAATGAATTAATTAAGATAGACTAACAAAGTAAATATACAGTACAAAAGTGAGCAGAAGGCATTGTAGAAGAAGACCGAGGAAAGTATGGTTGTATCAAGCGAATCATTGGATATGTATAAGAGAGGTGTATGGATGTAGAAGAGATGAAAGGTGTGTGTCATGATAGGAATGTTAGGTGCTCTATCCTCTCTACTTTCATTGGAATTATGAGTGTGATAGCTTGGGATATGCGAGTGTATAGAAAAATATATGAAATTTGTGATTTAAGAATGGAACCACTTTGTCACAGGTCTTGCCTATTAAAGTAGTACTCTATATCCACAAAATGGTAGCTTTTTGTATTTTTGAGTTATAAATTAAAAACACATAAGAAACATTGTCTACATGCAGAGCCTTTAAACCTAACATATTTAATAATGCAGTAATATATCATTTAACAATAGGGATACATTTCTCAAAATGTTACATTAATAGGTTGTTTATAGTTAAGGCATTAATGTTGTGGAGGTTTAAAGACATTGTAATTTATTTTTATCAAACACTGTTTATTCCACTTTTTTGTAACGGTATAACCCTACCGGTTTTAAGCCTTTCACCTCATCTTCAGGGGAGCACAAAGAAGACTAAATTATGTTCGAACTGGTACCGATATACAAACTTCAACGGTTGGGGGCTGAGGGGTGAGGGAAGCATGGGACGATTTCGGCCAAGAGCGGAGAGATTTTTGGGATATAACTGTTTGGGATATGGAATACTTAGCAACAGTGGTGTATATAAACTTGTATGTGCTGACTGTTATAATTTCTATATAGGAAAGACAGGAAGATCCTTTGAAAAGAGATTTCGTGAACACAAATCCGCCTTAACAAATCCTCTAATTTATTCTGAAATGGCTAATCATTGTCACCGTGAAAACCATACTTTTTCTATTGATGATGCCAAATTCTTACATATCAGTAGTAACAGGAATAAATTGGGCAATTTAGAGACCCTAGAAATTTCTAAGTCAGTACATTGATCCGAACATCTGGTGAACAGTTATATCCCAAAAATCTCTCCGCTCTTGGCCGAAATCGTCCCATGCCTCCCTCACCCCTCAGCCCCCAACCGTTGAAGTATGTATATCGGTACCAGTTCGAACAGAATTTAGTCTTGTTTGTGCTCCCCTGAAGATGAGGTGAGAGCCTTGAAACCGGTAGGGTCATACCGTTACAAAAAAGTGGAATAAACAGTGTTTGATAAAAATAAATTACAATTACATTAATAGAACTATCGTCATCAGATGTAAAA
The DNA here is from genome assembly GCA_949825065.1 of Odontocerum albicorne. Taxonomy (NCBI): domain Eukaryota; kingdom Metazoa; phylum Arthropoda; class Insecta; order Trichoptera; family Odontoceridae; genus Odontocerum; species Odontocerum albicorne. The sequence continues at coordinate 16,001,992 of OX463864.1, read as the reverse complement.
ATAACACGTGACATGTAAGGATAGGTTTGTAAAATAAAAAAATTGGCAATTTTTCCATTGAAAACTTTTGTTATTGACAAAATGCAATTTAAAAATCAATTTTACGCTAATGTGTAGTATTATAACAATTCTAAATAATGGGGGTATACTCGTATATGAATAAAACTTAGCTTTTTAATAAAAAATGAATCAAGTGGTTGTTGCTATGCTTTTTTCTTCTTTTCACGTAACAGCGCTCTCTACTAGGTTTTATTTTACTGTACTGCTACGGTCAAAATCAGAATATATTTTCCGATAAAACGTCTAATGGATGATACACTTGACTGAGACCAGATAACATTTTTCCTGTCAAATGGTGGATCCTCCACATCGATATTAGAATTAGTATATTCTCATTCCAGATTATCTTCAGTCAATTCTTGCAGTTCCTCATTCCAGAGGATTATCGTTGTCATCCAGTCATGTCTGAATATCTTAAGCATCAACTTGATTCAAAATTTAATTGATATGTCATATCAACAAGTGGGTTTGTCAATTACGTTATAGTGAGGTATTGCTTACAGAGGTGATGTAAATCTAAGTATTATTGTACAGTAATTCCTCCATGTACGTGGGTATTTGGTTCCAGCAAAACAGAATGTTAACGGTAAAAAGAGTTGATATTTTACATATTTCCAGATATTTTATTTTTACTTTGTTAAAATATTTTTTATTTTATATGTGAGTACTGTGATTTATATGTGAGTATAACTAATTAAACATACATTTTATATGTGAGTACTGTGATTTATATGTGAGTATAATTAATTAAACATACATTTTGATGACTGCTTTAAAATTTATTTATATGCAGAAAAAAGCATCAGAACCTTCAATTTGCTTTACCTATTCAAAATCACACTCACTGGATGAATCTTCTATTGTTACTGTTGTTGCTCTTACAGTTGTAGCAAAACATCCAATACGATGTTGCCAATAGTAGAAAGTAAAAAAAACTCAATGTAGAAACCCTATTGTTACATAATAGATGTCACTTATGCATTTGAAATTTCAAACAGACTAAACAAAGTGAATTCATGTTAATTGAGACTGCGTAATTGGAAGAATTACTGTATATTCAAATGCATTTTCACATGTTCCCTAATCGATGTATAGTACCCGGCGGTAAGTAATACACATCGGGCTTAAGAAAGAGACTGTCGGCTATAATCGGCTAACTTCGGCTTTGTAGAGCGTCGTCTCTGTCCCTAGAACACTTAACAACGACTGACAAATCGCGACGGAACACGTGTATGAATGACAGACAACGCTCTACAAAGCTGAAGTTAGTCAATTATGGCCGACAGTCTCTTTCTTAAGCCCGATGTGTATTATTTACCACCGGGTACTCTATATAACTAACGGCCTAGATGGAAGAAACACACAGAACCGAAAAATATACAGCCTGAGAACGAGAAGAGCCGACCCCAACAGCCTACCTAGGCAATGAGTTGGGACAGTGCCAGGAAGAAGAAAAGAAGAAAGGTACTGTATGTTAACTATGGGAGATAAAGTGGTAGTAAAAAATGGAGAATCTGAATTGAGCCGATATAAGGGTTGTAGCTATAGAGATGTGACAGTTGGAGAAGGATCCTAGCAAACTATCAGTCCAAATGTCAAAAAAGGAAGGGTCAAATGGCGTAAAGTATTAAATGTATTATTTACTGCATCTCGTAGGGCAGCACTTCCCGATATATTTTAATCGTGGAACCAAATTTTACTGATTGTAAATAAAACAAAAAAAGAGGAAACAAATGAATAATGGAAAATTATGCCTTATGGAATAAATGTGCAGCAGATACAACAAAATAAATGAAAACCCTCAGAGCTATTGTAGGCAAAATACTGCCGTATCCAATAAATATGTGAAGAAGATGTTGTGAGATGGAGTAGACACTACAGAATGAAATGGTGAGGCCACATAGAAAGGATGGCTAACACTAGGGTTCCCTATTTGGTAATGCCTTAAATACCCTCTGATAGTCGTCTCCCAGAAAGTCGTCCAACAAGATGAAAGATAGCTGGCAATTAACGTCTCAAGAGAGGCAGGATGATAACAGATTTAATTTAAGAGAAAAAAAAGTAATGGAAAGGCAAATGTAATTAATGTGAAGGATAAAACTTTTATTTGAGAAAAGAATTATATAAATTTGTTAAGTTTTCTTATTGAACAAACATCTTTTATATATAGTTTTACATGATGCATTACAGTAAAGTTCGTTAATTTGAAATTCAGGGGACCAAATTTCACAAAAAAATAAATTACGAATTACACGACCACTGAAAAAAACAATTAAGATTTGCATGGCACTTCCTAATTGTTGGGAACATCGTGGCCATTTTTCTTACAATAAAAAGTTAGTCAAGTAAAAGTTTTGTCGACATATATCCGCAATTTTGAGACATGATACCATATTTCATGGTAAAATATATTTACTATTTTTCATGGGCAGCCAACACATACGAATTAAAAAAAAACCCACTGTAATTGTCACTTATTTTACACAGAATAATGAAAACTATTATCGCAAGTAGTATATGTGAGCACCATATCTTGGCTTAATGTTCTGTTCGCACTTGAAGCAAGTTAATTGAGCCATTTTACAGTAATGTTTTGTGTTAAAAAATTATCTTATACCAGGTCTGTAAATATGAAACCGGAATTTGCTCATAGATGGCTCTAGTTGTCAATGTAGTGACTGTCAAGCCGCGTCATTGGCGCCTTTTTCTTGTGTTTACATTTGTCAAAGACTTTTAACTTAAAACAATCCAAGTTTAATACAACTACAGTGAAACCCCGTTTTTACTTTTTTGAAGGGACTGATAAAAAAAACGTAATTGGAGGGAAAACGTAGATTCGGGGCTAGAAAAAAAAAAACGAAAATTATTTTTTATTTAGATAATCACGCAAATCGAAAAACTTTTTTCAATCGATTTGCAATTTTTTATTATCGTAGCCAAAGTTGTAATGGGTATCCCCAAATCACGCGTGAAACACGTGAACCAACGTGTTTATTCACTTTTTCGAGAATTTTCCTTTTCTCTTGAAGCGATAATGTTTTTCTTTGCTAAGACATTATTTGAAGGGATTCAACGAAAAATTAAAAGAAATGAAAAAAATGTAAATTGACACACGAAATACAAGACAATTGACAATTGAAATTGTATGTACACGACCGACACGTTTAAAACACAAGTACAGATTGACCTGCCTATACAGTCTGCCTGCCTCTGATTCGCTAAATTTCCCACCAATTGCATCGTATTCCACGACTCGTGTACCATAACCTTGACCATGAGCACTGCAGGCGGCACACGTGTCTATAAATAGAAACAACATATTTCTGCTTCCTAATATTCATTTCAAATATTTTAAATCGTCGCGCATTTAATTAAATATGTTTATAAATTGATTTGCATTTTAAATATTTCAAACGTAAATTGCGGGAAATAAAAACGTAAAAGCGGGTACTAAATGTACTAAAATAAAATGGGATTGTAAAAATTGAACGCAAATAGCGGGAAAACGTTAATTCCGGGCACGTAAAAACGGGGTTTCACTGTACATATGTTTTCATAGCGTTGAACATGTCTGTTTTTGTGCTGGAAAACTACGATTCGCCGACAGCATTGATTTTTCTGTTACCATTTGAAGAAAACTGCTGCAGAATCGCATCGAATGCTTGTCAAAGCTTACGGTGAGCATGCTCTTGGTAAATCACAGTGCTTTGAGTGGCAATTTTGACATGAGAAACGAAGAACGTGGAAGACCACCGAGAAAGTTTGAAGACGCCGAATTGCAAGCATTGTTGGATGAGAATGATGCTCAAACGCAACAACATTTCGCGGATCAATTAAATGGGACACGAGAAACCGTCTCCATATGTTTGAAAGCCATGGGAAAGATCCAGAAGGTGGGAAAATGGGTTTCACATGAACTGAATGAAAACCGAAAGTGACAGCAGGAAAACTGAAAAACCACTTGTGAAATGCTGCTCGTCAGGTACAAAAGAAAATCATTTCTCCATCGAATTGTGACTGGCGATGAAAAATGGATATATTTCGAGAATCATAAGCGTAAAATATCATGGGTAACTCCAAGCAAACCAGCGACATCGACTGCAAGGCTAAATTGCTATGGACGGAAGACGGTGCTCTGTTTCTGGTGGGATCAGAAGGGTGTTATCTATTATGAGCTGCTAAAACCTGGTGAAACCGTTAATACTGAACGCTACCGACAACAAATGATGGATTTGAACCAAGCATTGCATGAAAAACGACCAAAATATCAAAAGAGGCAACACAAAGTGATTTTGCTTCATGATAATGCACCATCGCACACAGCAAAACCGGTCAAGGAAACGATTGAGGCGTTTAGTTGGCAAATATGATACTTTCGCATGCGGCTTACTCACCAGACTTGGCTCCATCCAATTACTACTTATTTGCATCGATGGGACATGCACTTGCTGAGCAGCGCTTCTCTTACAAAAATGTATGAAAATGGCTCGATGATTGGTTTGCCTCAAAAGACAAGAGGTTTTTGGCGTGGCATCCACAAATTGCCAGAGAGATGAGAAAAATGTGTAGCTAGCGATGGGCAATACTTTGAATAAAATATTTTTTACCATTTTCATACAATAAATGTGTATTTTCTATAAAAAAAAATCCGGTTTCATATTTACAGACCTGATATAGGTATTCAAACACATAGATAGATTCACACTGATCTGTCGAAATTTATAGCGGGAACAGCTGATTTAATTCACAACTTTTACAACTTGAATATTTCACGTGCTTCACTTGTTTTACTATTATTGTTTATTTTGATAACAATGTCGACTGAAACTATCGAGTAGTTATAATTTTTGCGTTAACATTTTAAGTAAATAATTTGTCCTTTATTATTTACTCATCATTATTTCCAATACAAACGGTATTTTAATTTCTCAAAAAGAATACGCATTAAGTGATTAGATACTACTATATTACAATACCTTGTTCACAATATATGACATTTTGTGCTTTTTTTCTCATGTACGGGAAGGTTAAATAAATTTTTCATACATATTGTAATCTACGAGTATTAATTAGAGCAAAAATTGTTTTATTGCGGAACCCCAAATTTTATCGACGGTGTCCTAGGGTTCGGTAGATTACAAGTTGGGAACCCCTGTTGTAGAGAATCGAAAGTAAAACCTCAAATATCTTACAGTCAGTCAAATGAAGGCAAACAAACATATTCTGTTCGATACCAACAACATAAAAATGATCCACATACAGCGACGAGCCGAAATAATAGATCTGAGAAATTTCAAAATAAACTCTCGAGCAGAGTCCAGGTGTGGCAACCGAACAAAAATAAACAAACATTTTTTTCTTTTGAACATCGTCGCCGTTTTTTCTGAGACGATTTTGAATAGTCTCTAAAAATAATGTTTTGCATCCCGAGACAGGGATTCAGGAAGAATGCCAAATTATCATGTTCGAAAGCGTGTTGAAAAGTGTAAATTGATTATTTTAACACGTGTATTTCTCGTAATGCTTCATGTGATCCCGTTATTTAGATTTTAAGACGTATTATACATTTTTAGTATCTTATTAAGAATTTGTCAACATACGGTGATCACTTTTTTGTATAGTTTGGTTCAATGAAATACACAAAGGATCTTTCAAATTGAATGTTTTTTTTTATTCTAATTTTTTAAATTCTCGAATAAAACGCACAATTTGCTTTGATTTCAAAAAAACTTTTTATCGGTCATTGAAGTATAATGTATGACATTTAAACAAAAAAAAAAAAACAATATCCGCCAAATGTCCACCTCTGGCAGCTCCACGGATGTCCACTCGTTTGTGAACATTTTCGATGACATTTTGGCATAATTGCGGTTCTAACTCACTAATAACTCTAATAATTTCATCCTTCTGTCAGGAATTGATCGGGGGTCATTCGTTCTTATAGATTTGGCTTTTTATGTAACCCAAGAGAAAATAGTCCAACGGTGTCAGATCACATGATCTTGGTGGCCAATTAACGTCACCGTTTTCGTAGATTACAATACATAAAATAATTCAACAATATGAATGCGTTGTTGTATTGTATACGACTCCATTTTTATAAATATCATACATTACACTTCTCAAATATCACAAGTGCCAGGCAAGTTCGCGACGCCATCTGTGTTTTATCCAAGAATTAAAAAAAAACACTCAATTTGAAAGACCTTTTACATATTATCACGCAATTTCCCTTTTGGCGAAGAGAGATTAGATCTTTATATCCACAAACCCATTATTAAGTTATTTTATTTATTTATACATGACAAGAAATTTTATAAGTGTATAATTTATGAAAAAAACAACAGGTTATTCAAAGTGGACACACAGTTTATCTGGATCTTTTATTTGTCGTGTTCCCAGTAAATTAGACTTTTGTCTGTATCTTACTGAGGACATATAATATGAAAAATAAGTTGATGGCTTTTTCCGATTGTTGATTATATAGTACTACATTGCAAACTCTCATCAACTTGATAAACGGTGGGACTCAATTACGTGTATGTATCACATTAGTCAAACCCCCTCGTGTTTTATCATTCCTGACAGACCAAAAAGTCTATCCCACAAAGTACTATACATAATCACCAAAAGCATCTCGCTACTTTCAACGGAAGAAAATATTTTTGACAGAATTCTTGCCAACCATTGGTAAATAAAAACTCCTCGAGTCTCAAGCAGGTTTTCAATCGTTACGTGGATCTACTGATATGATTTTTTTCTGCAAATATAAATACAAGAAAAATGTCACGGAACAAGTCTTTCCCCTCTGTATTGATTTTATTGACAGTAACATGAATCTTTGTGGAAGACTTTAGCAAGAGTTCGATTTTCTACATTCACTCTATTGCCCGCTGCTACTCTTTCAACATCGCACATCACGCGGCCATCTGTGTTCAAGATACAATACTTTCTCGACTTTATGTTTTGTATATCACTTTTATTTCACACACACTATTACTTCATCTCTCAATAACTATAACTTTCTAATTTCCAATATTCATTCAGTCCACTTGTTTTATACCTTTCACAATTTTTTCTTACATGATTTAACTTAAATTTTGCTCGCTTTTCCTGTATAAAACTCTTATGTAAATCTTCCACCCAACACTAGAAACTAAATTGTTTAAAAAAATCCTGATCATTTGGTGATTCAAAGTGAATTCCCTTTGGCAATAAACTCTCCAAATAAAATAAATTAATACTTTGCTTATAGTAAATGTATGTGGACTTCTGTATGCAGATGAGATGATTATGTTTGCTGAAAATGAAGGCGATTTAAGGGATATGATAAGTGAGCTATATTAAAGATGTCAAGTAAAAAGTTAGAAAATAAATGTAGCGAAATCAAAGTTATGGTTATAGAATTAACTGTGGTAAAAGTGTGTGCGATGTATGTGTTAACTCGGAGAAACTGGAGCAGGTTGAGGAGTTCGGTTATCTGAGCAGTATGTTTACGTGTGGCCGGCGCGTTGAAAGGAAGTTAGCGAGAGGGAACGAGGTAAACGGATCACTTAATGTTATGTACAATAACCATAGAATATCAACAGTAGCAAAAATGACAATACATAATAGTACTTGGGCTTTCAGGATGAATGACGAGTGGAAAATATTTGTGTGAGCTCTTGAGTGTGGGTTTCTTCTTGTTGTTTTAATTTTGGTTGTTTTTGTATTTGTGTTTCTGTGTATTTTTTGTTTTAATATAAATTTTTATTCTTATAATTGTGTGCGGTATATTGTGGAATGAATATTTTTGGTCTTTCTGGAGTGATGATATGTGAGGAGTTGAATTTCGCAAGATGTTTCCAGTTGTAGTTGAGTGTCACTGTTTGTCAGGTTGATGAGAGCGTGCAACGGGGTTTTGTTTTTGTGTAATCGAAAATCGGAAAGAAGTATCGATTTATTTTTTCATGCTAAATATCCTCAGTGAGATACAGGCAAAAGCCTAGTTTACTGGGGATACGACAAATGAAAGGCAACAAACCCAGATCCATTAACCTGTTACACCGCGTTAAAAATCAAATTCCACGAATCCTGTGCGCAGCACAATTTCGGCATTTTTTAATTTCTAAGTTTAAACGCGTATTTTGTTTAGAACCACTGATATTTGATTACACCACCAAGTAAACATGACATTCAAGTAATTTTCTGATAATAAATAAAAGTCATTACTCTTAAGGAGACTCATTAAATAAAGGAGATAAACTAAACATTACGTAAAATACACAAAGGAATGCTACAGATCAGATCACAGGCGTTTGTGCTTCCTGCGAGGAACACGTTAAAATTGTATTTCCAAATCAAATTACCTGTTGTTTTTTCGCAAATTGTGTATATTTCTTGTCATGTGTAATAATAAATAAAATAAATAAATAATAGTGTGTTGGTGCCCACTTGATGTGTGGAAGTGAAAGTTGGACATGACAGAATAAGGATAAGAGTAAAATTAATGTTGTAGAGATGCGTGCACTAAGAGAAATTTGTATAGACAATGTTTGAAAGAAGGCAGAATGAAGACATCAGAAATAAATCCATGGATAAATTGGATGTTTTAAGTGGGATGAAGAAAGGAGTTTTAAGATGGTTTAGACATGTGAAGAGAATGAATGAATAAGCGAGTATACAAGTTAGAAGTACAAGGTGTGCGTGGAAGAGGTAGACCAAGGAAAACGTGGCTGGACAAATGGACCAGATTTTGAAAGAAGGTAAAGTGAGAAGTATAAATAATAGAAGATTGTGCATGACGATATATACTATATAAATGTAGAGGCGAAGGTCGTGTGCTTGGGTAGAAAAGTTTGGAGATCTGTTCTCTCTGTTGACACCTTAAGGAACACGATGTGATGATATGTTTGTATGTAATATTTCGCTTCATGTTTTTCGCCAGTCAAGATACACCAGCTCTCGATCTAACTAAATCACTCGGAGCAAACACACTAGTGGTCCGTGGAAATACGGGTATATAGTGTTATCATTCAGAATCTTTAATCAACTGTTGTTATTTTGTGGCATAGATTAAATGGATGGTCTTCTTCATTTCCAGACAAGTTGGCGAAGGCACGTAGAGGCATGATAAAGGACAAAGGTGACAAAGTCGGTGGCAACAGGAACAATATCAAGGAGGAGATTCCTGAACCAGATGCCGGTAACGTATACTTGATTGCTTCTTCACTTCTTTGCTGCCCGAGCCTGCAACCTGATGGTCAACACTCGCTGAAAAGGCAGGCGTACCCGTTTCACTAACACGCTCAGGGGCTTCTGTAGCTGCCAGATTTGATTTGTTCATCTCTAATAGAATTTTTAAAGTAAACTCTGTTGTATTATATATGACTATTTGAGTATTTCTGAAACTGTACATAATATTTCATTATATTTTTAGTCTATTTTTTGTTGGTTCTATTGATTCAAAAATTTTATTGTTATAAAATGCTATTAGTATCTAAACCGATAGTTTAATTAATTATTCATAAATGAAATAGAGTTCATGATGTTATTTCAGTTGACATTTTGTATGCCTTGAAATGTTAGAAAAATGGGTGACGTGCTCAGTTTTTGGAAGCACTTTAAGACAACCCATTTTGGGAGGTTTTATATGAGCACTGCATATAGTATATACACTACTCCACTTAAAGTTGAATGTGTTACTATCACATATTGGAAGATCTACAAAGGTTTCATCACGTAAGTCTCATTTCAGTGACTATTGTAATATAATTCTTAAGGTAGCTACAGAGTATTTATTCAAATAACATTCAAGGTATATAAAGATACTTCTTTTTTACAAACAATCAATTAAATGTCAGATTATATTCATGCACACATATTCATGGACGTACAAAACTTAACCTACCCATTGAACGCCAGAATATATCATGCATACACATTCATAGACACACGAAACACAATCTACCCATTGAACGCCAGATTATATTTATGCACACACATTCATAGACACACAAAACACAATCTACTCATTGAACGCCAGAATATACCACCTTGATCAAAAAGTTTTAGAACCGGCCACCGTGTGGCGCTGTCAGTCACCCGATTGGAATTCTTTTTTTTTTGCTAGGTTACCACATCTGTCATTGACACTTCCCTCCAAATTTCAGCGTCATAGCTTGACATTTGTAAAAGTTACGCTGTACTGAGTTCATTTACCTTTGTGCGTGTTTTCGATTTTTTACAAGTTTGAAAATGGCATCAACGAGTTTGCATTAAATTTTGTGTGAAAAACGGATTTAACGGTCCGCAGACCTTGGAAATGTTGGAGAAGTGTTTTTTGGTGGCACGAACGCTTCAGAAGTAGTCGTGAGTCGGTCGAGGATGACGAACGCAGTGGCAGTCGAAAACCGATAAAAACATCGATAAAATCAAAGAAATGCTGGCCGAAAACCGCAAATTGACCATCAGAGAGCTGGCAGAGGACTTGAACATCGCTTATGGATCCGCTCTAGACATTTTGCAAAACTGGTGCCGAAAGACATCAATTTCATGCAAAAAAAGGACCGCGTTGAAATCGCGAAAGAAATGATTTCCAAGGCCAAATCTGACCCGACATTTATCAAACGGATCATCACTGGAGACGAGACGTGAATTTATGAGTATGACACACAATCCAGATATCAAGCAAGTGAACCACGTCGTTTTCAGTCAAAAAAGAACGCGATGCTCACGGTTTTCATGAATTACAACGGTGTTGTGCATCATGAATTCTTGCCAGAAAAACAGACAGTCAACAAAGAGTATTATTTGGGTGTTACGAGACATTTGCATGAAGCAATTGGCCAAAAAAAACCGGATTTGTGGGCAAACAACTCGTGGATTTTGCACCACGATAACGCACCGTCGCACAATGCGATCCTTATCCGTGAGTTTTTTACCAAAAACAACACGAATACTATCCAACAGCCTTCGAATTCACCTGATCTGGCTCCCTGCGACTTTTTCCTGTTCAACCGACTTAAAAACCGCTTCGCGGAACGCGATACAGCTTCCAAAAGGATGTCATGAAAAAATCGAAGGTACATCTCCATGTGCAAATACATGGAGATGTACCCTGAAAAAATAGTTATGCAAACATAGCGTTTATGACTATGCCCAAAAAGAAAAGCATAAGCTGATGTAATAATATGACCTATTACAATTGTACATTTTTGTTTAGGCCACGCATCACGCACAGGGGGGAGCACCCTCAAGGAGACAGAGGAGGCGCCCCGCGTCAAGATGGAGAGGGGCGAAGAGGGCCCCGAGATAGGTGGTGCTGATATCAAGACTGAGATGGACAATCTTATGGAAAATGAGAGTAAGTGCACAAACTATACATGTTCATAATCTATATGAGGATGAGTTCACAAGCTATATGAAGTGAACTTACAAGTTATATAAGGTTGAGTTCATAAGCACTATGTGGGTAAATTCACAAGCTCTTGGAACATGAACTGACATTTTTTGTGAGTTTAAGTCACAAGTTATACAATATCATGATCTATATAAGGGTGAGCTCATAAACTATATGAAGTGAGCTCACAAGCAATACGAGGTTGAGTTAATAAGCAATGAGTTCCATATGATTTAACTGCACTCAAATCTACTATAAATCAGTGTGCTTCTGGTAACACTCTGGACTTCTGTGCGGATGGTCGCCGGTTCGAATTTCGCACCATGCTACCCTCGGATGACTAGTATTCGGGGGTATAAGGATGGATACATATGACTACAATTATATCTATTGTTCAAAAATAAAAAAACATGCCAGTGTGCTCCGATTCTCTCACTTTGGTGTGCCATCAGATCCAGTACAGCAGTGGGGCCAGTGAGTGTAACGACTCACTTACTTAAAAAAAAACTCCATGGCATGGTTTTGCTTTTCATTTGAATTGATCTTGGAATGTAGAGGGAATCCTCGACTGAGGTCCAGCGATGACGATGGCTTCTGATTACATAATGCAACAGGTAATTTGAAAATGACTCCAATGTAGTATCAGGTACCAGATTGCTAGTGTTAAACCTTTCTGGTGACATAGTTTATATTAAAAGCATATTAAAACAAGTGTTTTTTATTGTTCAGGTGATCCAACAAAGTCCCCCTCATGTGACATGGTGGGCCCCGGCTCTCTCAAGTCAGAACGCCTCTCCTCTGACTCCAACGATATCCTGGACCCCCAGACCGGACTGAGGGGACCACAAATGCCTATGCAGGTTAGTGCCTAATGTATAACAAATATCTTGATGTTTCCATAACCGATTCCACGAAATACACTAAGATCGTTGTTCTTCAATGATTTGCATAACTATTTCCATATTTGAAAATATTGGATGGGCAGCTTTTTGCAATGTTTCACATGTCCTGAAAAATCATATTTTCCCTAAATCTCAAAAGAAATGTGGAATAGGTAGATGCAACAGAACGAAAACAAAATGGATCGGAGGTCTTTGGATGATCCTTCCTCCAAAGTGCCTTCAGTCTTCACTAGTGGATATATATATATATATTTTTCTGGGTTTGAATATTGGGAAATACTTTTTTAACCAATTCTTCTTTTGACGTCACTAAATTGCAGAAGTTATGAGGCAATAAAATTCGTCCTGAGGTCATATCAACCGGCACCTTTCCGTTCCCAATTTCCAGCAATTGATGTGAGAATATCTCAGCTGATCGATCGTTTTGCAGCTGGACATGCATATTTGTAGTTAATTTCAACGTCTTTACGTGTTGCCACAAAGTTGAGTATTTCAGGCAACATATAAAATTGCAAAACATTAAAAAAGGAACTGAAAAATATTGTTAAGTTCGTAGACGTCTTTGTTCTTGGCGGCAAGAATAGCTCGTTCACTCAGCCAATCGTGATTCTTATAATTGATTTGAATATTGGGAAATACTTTTTCAACTAATTCTTCTTTTCACGTCACTAAATTGCAGAAGCTATAGGTAATGAAATTCGTCCTGAGGTCATATCAACTGGCACCTTTCCGTTCCCAATTTCCAGCAATTGATGTGAGAATATCTCAGCTGATCGATCGTTTTGCAGCTGGACACGCATTTGTCAAATATTTGTCAAATAGGAGTATTGTTAAGGAAATACAGAGATAATTGGAACTAATTAAATGTTAAGGGAAGACAAAGAGATAATTGTAACTATTGGGTGTTAACATAAGTTGTGTCCGTTTTTTTTCCAATTAAAAAATGAGCACCGAAAGTAAAACAAAATGGTAAATGTTATACATCATTCGAAAGAAAATTTTCTGCTCTACAAGATATTGTGTTTGCTTTTACGTTACATATATTACTTTATTTGATTACAAACCTTCAAAATGGAATGTCGAGTAGACGAAAGTGAGCATTTTCGACACCTCCTTCTGTTCGCATTCAATCGAGGGAATAAAGCTGCTTGCGATATTTGCAAAGTGTACGGTGAAGATGCTATGAATTAAGGGACAGCTCGTCAATGGTTTTAGCGTTTCAAAGATGGTAATTTTGACCTGAAAGACATGGAGCGTTCCGGACGACCAGTGGACTTCGATGAGGACCGCTTAAACCATATTATTCATGAAGCTCCCTTACAAGATCCAGAACATTTACATTTTTATTTATATAGATATTTTAAATATTCAATAATAATGGTTTTGAATCCTGAGTTAGAGCACCCTTAAGGAGGGTCTGCTCTCTAAACGGCGCTGTATAAATTGTCTGGAAAGAGTATAAAAGTCTAGCATGGGACCCATTGAAAATAAGTTATACCTTAGTTGTTTCTGTCGTGACTTTTTAGATACTGAGTAAAACACAGGTTTTATCAAGATCTTGGGGTGCCACTGCAGAATTAACTATACATTTTCTTTTCTTGAGATTCGCACCAATAGAAACCTTTTCCAAAATTCATGCAAACACCTCAACCAGTGTATGCATATAATATGCAAGATTTGGTTTAATTTATAAAGATATAGGAATAGTATAATCTGTTGGTTTGTATTTTTTTTTAGGAGAGCTGCCAGCGAAGTGGAGTACCGGGACAGGAAGGGGCGCCGCCCCAGTGCCGCGGACCGGAGGGAGGACAGCCCTTACCCTCCAACGTCATTGGGAAGCAGCCCAGCAACATGGAGGTCCATTCACCATTTATAATACTTTACCCTTATTCATTCCTTCATCTTCTTCTTCAATGCTGGATTCAATCTGGATCTTGGTTTCTCCCATTTCCAGTCCATATTCCAACACCTCTAAATACAAGTATCCCTTACTTGACATGATTTATTAGTTTGTTTACACAATTTAGTTAAGTAAAGTTTTTTTAATCTGTGTTAAATTGGTTTTAAACTTAAAGAAATAACTCAAAAATTATGAAAGAAAATTAATTCTTTATTTTCAATCAGAAGACCTACATAGAATTTTCATACATTTTTTATTTAAATTGCGTAGAGTAGTATCGAGAATAATAAGAGTGTAAAAATACATGGTAAAAATTTTACACTATACAAATATTATAATTTGAATAGAAAATATAGGAAAATTAATTGTAAAAGAGCAGAGTATTTATTTCCTACTGATCATTTTAAATCTCACTGCAACTTTTTATTTAGTGTGATTTTTATTAATATATTTATTTTATCGAAATTCTTGTAACACTATACTTCAGAAAGTCTAGGATGAACCGTGCGACGTTGAAAACGTCATGTCACAAAGGGATGGGGTAAAATCGTTTTTTTTTACAAATTGAATAGTTTTTTTATAAATCGAAAAATTGTTTTTCTCTAAACTGCCGTTTCAATTCCTAATTTTCATTATACTGACTTTCTAATGTATTGTATGATTTGTATCTATCTTTAAATAGGCCAAGATCCACTATGAATTAATACTAATTACGAACATTTAATTAAAATCGATTTTCGAAAATCCAATTATCGAATACCCCATCCCTAGCCAATGCAGACAAACGTAGTGAATTTTGATAAACGTCACCAAATATTATTTGATTTTAACAAACCGCCACATTTTTGCTAATTTGTGACAAGATGTATTAATTTGTCATTATTGTTAGTTTTATGTAATGTATTTACCTAAATAACTTGCTATTTATTAGAATCGAGGCTTATATTAAAGTTGATAAAATAATTAAAATTACTTAACATCGTTACAAGGTTGTATTGGGGCAAATTTATGAGCTGTCATACGACTCATCCTAGATTTTCCGAACTATAACAATAATCCGTGAGAAATGTTGTAAGTAAATCACCATAGTTATTTTATACCTTTTTTATTAATAACTCTTATGGCATGGAAATATTATCCTTATTGCCAGGTTCGTATTTTTCTCCCATTATGGAGAGAGTTTATTTCTTTCATCCCGCTATCCATCGCCATCTCGGCAGAAAGAAAAATAACCTTTTCACGACAACACATCGCACCAAATAACTTCTTCCTGATTTAACAATGACACCATTCAGTAAGGTGACACAGAAAGTAGATTTAACAATGACACCATTCAGTAAGGTGACACGGAAAGTAGATAAATCGATCATAAAGGGTAAAGGATCTTGAATGAAAACGTCAACCCCTCCAACCAATAGGCACCCCACCACACCTTATTTTATGTCTTATTTTATCAAGAAGGGAAAGCTATCGAATGATATAAAAAAATAAAGATGTCCTGAAAAATGCTTTGAATATATTCATAGAATCCCTTTCATTATTAATTATACTAATGCAATTAAGTACTGTACAGTACCCGGCGGTAAGTAATACACATTGGGCTTAAGAAAGAGACTGTTGGCCATAATCGGCTAACTTCGGCTTTGTAGAGCGTCGTCTCTGTCATTCATACGAGTGTTCCGTCGCAATTTGTCAAGCGTAGCGTATCGTGCGACAGAGACGACGCTCTACATAGCCGAAGTTAGCCGATTATAGCCGACAGTCTCTTTCTTAAGCTCGATGTGTATTACTTACCGCCGGGTACTGTACCAATAATGATATTCAGAAAATCAAAAATACATCAATCAAAAAGTTTACATTCATCCACAATCACTAATTAAGATAATGATTTTCATTTATTCAACTTTGATATATGAGAGTGAAACCCGTATGTAGAAAAAGACTGAAAGGAGCCGAATAAATTCTATAGAAATGCGTGCATTGAGAATAATACATGTAGTGACAATGTATGACGGAATACGGAATGAAGTGATAAGGGATGAATGTGAACTTAAGGCTTGGACCGGACAGTATCAGAATCGGCTAAGATGATAGACTACAATAGTATTTTGGTGGCAACTTTGATGTATGAGAGTGAAATGCGGATGGGGAGAAAGACTAAGAGGAGACTAATAAATGCTGTAGAGATGCTTGCATTGAGAAGAATACACGGAGTGACATTATATGACAGAATACGGAATAAAGGGATAAAGGATGTGTTAAGTAAGGTGAATAAGAGTTCATTGAGAATGAATAAAGAAACAGATATATAGTGCTAACGTGAGTGGAACATATGTGAGAAGAAGGCCAAGAAAAGTACGCTTGGATCGAGTGAATGATATTCTTAAAGAAGGAAATGTAGAAAGTCAGAGAAATCGTTGTATGAAGTGTATGGATGTAGAACAATCTAAGGATGTGTTCTTGCAGTCTGTCCTCTCTGCCTACCCCGATGGGGAAATGGCGTGATGGTAGGATGCTGTATTTTTTTACATATATCTAAAAAAGCAACGATGATGCTTCTCGCAAAAGTTAATGGTTATATGTTGTACTTATACACGTACTAACGACGATGCGTACATTTTGTATGTTACGCAGTACTGTCAACAGCAGTCGCAGATCTTCGTGTTCAGCACCCAGCTGGCCAACAAGGGAGCGGAGGCTGTGCTACAGGGACACTACCAGTCCATCATCGCCTACCACTGTGCGCAACCTGGCACCAAGAAGTATCTTGAGGTATGTCAGTACTTACACCGCAGCATTGCTAGAATCGGCCACCACTGGCCTTTGTCCGAGTACCTCGAGGGTTCTCATTTCATTGTATTTTACACTGCATCACTAATAACGGCAGTTATGCCTCTTTGAGTTCAGCACGAACCAATAACAAATGTATGCTTTTTTTATCACACAAGATACAGACAGTTATACATACATTTAAAAAACAATAATGTGAAACGTAATATTGCAAATTAGGTGTTATGGATCTGACAAATTAGGCAATCGCTCGTTTCTTTTTGGATATTCTTACATCAATGTTTCCGTTTCAATATACAGATGTCTCGTAAACACACTTTTACACCGTGCCATTACTTGAACTTTCTGGAATTTGTCATGCCACGCAGTAATGAGGAGAATTTTTATTTACAACAAGATGGTAGACCTCCCCACTACCATCGTGATGTGAGGGCCTATCTTGATGAAAATTTGCCAAATAGATGGATTAGAAGTACGAGTAGCATTGAAAACCCACCGCGCTTCACAGACCTTTTTGAAAAATATCAGCACTAACAAAAATCAAACCCATAACCAATTTGTATTACCAACTAGATCATGGAGGGCGTCTAATGATAATTATAATATGGCATGTATAATTGATTAATTACATATGATATTTTTCTCGGGAAAACGAAGATTCCAAATCATAGTTTTTAAGGAACAGTAATACTTCTTTTCAATAGCCGACATTAGCTGACTAACGAACAAAACGAGTCCAGGACCCATGGCACCCCTTATGTGGTCACCAGATAACGATATCGAGATAATTTCATGAAGAGAGCACAAGAGCTGACAATTCTTCCGGATAAAGCACATTTTCTGAAGTGCCAGTGTCAGATTTTTTGGAAGTTACTCGATTTATATCCTTCTCGGTACATGTTACCGGGCTTCTCGAACAAAATGTTATATCTATCGCATAGTATTCTCCATTTTGATATATTGATATCGCATAGTATTCTCCATTTTGATATATCTATCGCATAGTATTCTCCATTTTGATATATTGTTCTTGGTTATCCCCATGCATGTTCGGAGTCTGTTGAGAGATATCTAGGTCTTCCGGTGCAATTCAGAGTCATTTGGTAATATCTCGACAGGTACAATTCATCCACCGGAGCCATATATTTCTCCCTACTTGTTTACCCTAACAGCACGGGGTTGTTCCAGAAGTTGAGTGCACCTAATGAGATTATTCCTGGATTTCAACCTTCAACCTTGGGGGGTTATGCGCAAAGGGTGTCTGGTGCTTCTCCTTGATTTGTTCGATGGTTATTTTTTTATAATTGTGCCTTATTAAGATATATTTCTTGTTTTCAGAAACACCCTCTTAAAATGGGACAATTCAATAAACAAAACCCGGCCCAATGGCTTAATAACCTGGCGATGGTAAAAAACCGAGGAGCGATCCGGGGGTCTGGCGGACCTGGCGGTCCTCCCGGTATGATGGGTTCGAACCATCCCAGCCAGATGATGGGGCAAATGGGCCCGGGAATGGGTCAAATGGGCCCAGGAATGGGACAGATGGGTCCCAACATGGGGCAGATGGGCCCCGGTATGGGGCAGATGGGTCCGGGTATGGGACAGATGGGCCCCGGCATGGGACAAATGGGTCCCGGCCGGATGGGAGGTGGAGGCCCGCATCCTGGCGGACAGATGATGATGATGAAGGGCGGGGGTGGGCAAATGGGACAGATGGGGCAGATGGGACCCATGGACGGGTATCCCGGGAACAATGGGCCGTGTGGAGTGATGGACGGGATGGGAGGTGATGGAGATATGCCTTGGGATAATGTGAGTTTCAAACATCTTTTTTTTATTCATGAATGTCTGAAGCCTTGTTTTATTTACCCTGTTTCACGAAAAATAAATCAAAATAATAAATCCTTTAAAATGATTATAAGTTATTTTAAGATTCTTAAGACGTTCACTGTGAACTATACAATATTGCATGATATTAGGTGTACGCTAGGGGTCAGCCACGCAATATAGCGTGGTGAGCTACAGTAACTTGTATGAGCCAGTATAGCCCCGACATGATCCCAGCCACATCAGGAAGCGTGACTATAGCTTGTGACATAAATTCCCTATGTATTTGAGATGTGTATATTCATACAACCGCATACGATTTTGAACATCAAACATTATTCATCAGTTTCAATTTTTCTCCTGCACATGACTAATCACGTGACGTCAAATTGTTGTGTTTTTTTAGTAAGTAGTATGAAGTAAGGTATGAAAAAAGGAAAAGTGTCAGATTGTGATGAAATGAGTACAGAAATAATCTCGATGTTTATCCTATTCATCAAGAAAATATGTGAAACAATTCTAATTTGGTTTTGTCTTTGGCCCAGAAGAACCCTATGCAGCACCCGAATGGAGGGGGTCCTGGCCCAGGTGGTCCCGAAGGTCCCAATTCAGGTCCGGGCGTCGGCCAAGATGGCGGTGGGGGACCAGGGCGGCCGGGCCAGCAGGGACCCGGACAGGACGGGCAAGGGGGACCAGGTGGGCCCCCGCAGCAGCAAGGGGGTCCGCCACAGCAGGGCGGAGGGCAGGGTGGGCCCCCACAGCAGGGTGATCCCCGTGGAGGGGGCAGCCCCGCCGACCTGCTCAAGCTTCCCAATTTACAAGGTAAGGACAGTTTATTACTAGGCCATGCTCATTTATTCGTTAAATACTTCTGTTCAAAGTAGCTTCTTCAAAATGCAAGATGTCTTCTGTAACAAGACTTGACATATTTTTGCGAATTTTTTTGCTATATATGCTTTCTCTATGGTGTTGATGACCTATGCTACCATAAAGAAACAAGAAGCTTTTGAAATGTGGTGGTACCGAAGAATACTGAGTCTCATGGGTTGACGATTTACTTCATCAGAAACCTCGAAGCTAAACACTTTGTTACAGGCTCTGCCTAGTGGTGCCTTTTCTCCATCCACAAAATTGTGAGAATATTGACGTGGCAGATTCATTTCTAAGTCCGGACTCAACCGGAAGTAAGAATGATACAATTGAAGCTAAAAAGGCAACATCATCACTTCCGCACTCGCTGAGTTGAGTCTTCGTCATCAATAACTAACAAAATTTTAACCATTGTATGAAATTTTTTTTATTTATTTTTTTCCAAAGAATCATAAACTCTTCTTTTATGTGTATGCTCTTCACATTACCACCATTTTAAGTCTTCCAAAATGGAACTGGTTTTGCATTCAGCTCTAGTATCAAGCAATTGTAGTATTTTGGATGAATAATAAATCAATAAAGTAAAACCATTCGACGACAAAAGATACACAATATGACCAAATGTGTTCGATTTCTTATTTAATTGTTTTAATCAATTATTTCTGTCCACTTCTCCGTGTGAATCGGATTATCCTCATTTTTTACTTTGTTCATCCAGTCAATGTTATGCCCACATGTTAAATATTAATTTCCGATATGAAGATAGGTGTATGACTTATATAATAAATATTGGATCAAAACTAACATAAGAACTTAATAGGAGCCGACCATCCTGACATACTGGAAACCACCAGCTTTTGAACGACCAGCCCTCATAAAACTTGAATACTGCAATACTATCTTCATCCAATTTTTTATGTGAAACAACACGAAAGAGATCATTTTAATTAAAAGGGTTTTCAAAACAAATTATTATATAAGCTAGGAAACATGCCTGTCACTTTAATTTAAGTTTATTGTGTAGAATTTTGTTAAAAAATGGAGCTTTACAATATAAATAATTTATTATGTATTTAGATTTGTAGGAAAATGTTGTTAGGTCAAAATAAGAAATTGAGTTTATTTAATAGTTTTAAAAATTCTTAAAATGAACAGGAACAAAATATTCAAGTGGGACTCCTGTTGGTATACAGAAATATACATATTTCTCCACTACCAAAGAAAAGAATCGGTTTACCCGGTCTTTTGAAGAAAAATAACGTTTCATGTCTTGTATAGCATTGATTTTTAAATAATTTTAGTAGCACAGGGCATCAAGTGATGGTAATCCAGAGCTTTTGAATTTTCTTTAGTGGTAAAAGAAATTACGCAAATAAAGAGTAATATTTTCTATGACTAGGCTAGATTTTTTGGTCTAGTTTTTTTTTAGTGGCGTCTAACTTATTTAACACGTAACAAGTTCAGTTTCATTGAAATGTTACTTGGACCAGTATACCTTTAAGCAATTCCATAGGTTTGTTGCTTTGTTTAACATCATATTGGCCATTGAAAATCTTAATTTTCTCTCTTTCTCTCTCACTCACAAATGAACCCAATATTGCTCATGATTTGTTTTTTGGTAACCCAACTCTTTTAAAACTATTTTCCAATTTTTAATATTTCAAATTTAGAAATATTTTATTTTTGAGTAAATAAAAAAAAGGTCATTTGTTATTTTTAAGTAAATAAAAAAAAGGTCATTCAAAAAAAGGTCAATAAGTGATTGAAAGAATTTTTTATATAATATTTCATACTGAGTTTATTGACAATATCACATGCTGATAAATGACTTAAATTTTGAGATAATTATAAATTTTGCATTTTTTTTTTAAATTTTATTTATTATTATTACACATGACAAGAAATATACATAATTTGCGAAAAAAACAACAGGTAATTTAATTTGGACATACATTATTTTAATGGATCTGGGGTTGTCGTCTTTCGTTTGTCGTATCCCCAGTAAACTAGGCTTTTGCCTGTATCTCACTGAGGATATTTAGCATGAAAAAATAAATCGATACTTCTTTCCGATTTTTGATTACACAAAAACAAAACCCCGTTGCACGTTCTCATCAACCTGACAAACAGTGACGCTCAATTGTAACTGGAAACATCATGCGGAATCAAACTCTTCACACATCATCACTACAGAAAGACCAAACTTGTTCATCCCATAATATACCGCACACAATCATGAGAATAAAAACAAAAGTAAAACCAAAAATGAACCCTCATGGGTTGACGATTGATAATTAGCATGTGATATATCGTATGATGGTCAGTATGAGTTACGAAGAATATAATAAATAATGCAGATGTGTGGAACGGTATTGTCTAACATGTGTCTAAAATGAAATGTATTCTTTAACGCTGCTTTGATCAGGGGCGTACCACGGAACGCCCCTGATCAGGTTCCTGAGCCATCCCAGTCTGATCAACGCTCATCATTCCACAGATACACGTTGGTTGCATTTTATTATGTATATACATCATGTTTTATTTGATTGAAATTACACAAAATGAGGTTAGGGTATTACATTTTGCTTTCTATTTTAATAATGAACTTCTTTATCGAACCTGCGCATATAATAACTGAACCACAAAGAAGATAGTGTAATTATTTTTAATAAATGTATCATTAAACTGTAAAGCATCATTTTTCAACCTGTGGATCATGACCCCTTCCAAGGCAGTCACGAAAATATAAATAACTTACGTGTACAAAAAGAAAATAACATATTTATTTAAAAAAAATACAGCCCGACTTTGCTACCAAGGCAGTTAGTTTGACAGTTTGAAGTTGTTGCTCGTATGAATATTCTCGGCAAGTTCAAACTCTTTAGCTGCCCTGTTAGTGACGTAAAACAGTAGATGTCCTTACATAAGACTTATCATCTTTGTGCAAGTACATAATTTGTGTGCCCACTTGCGAGGGTGGGTTAAAATGCATGACTAAAAAAGTTGAAAACAATGCTGTAAAGTAATATATAAAGAGTTAATTCAATAAAATTATTTCACTGCGCCTCATTACGTGTAATTTTAATTGAATAAAAGTACAGTTTAGTGGATTTTATTTGCATGTTGTTTACTGTTTTTTTTTTTTTGTAATGGTTTCCTGTAATTCTATTTTTTTTGTGATACTATTTTACAAGTAGAAAGGAATCTTGAGAAACCTTAGTCCGATTGGTACAAGAAATATACATGTCTAATACAAATGGAGTGTGAAGAAGAGGTAGATAATAAGGAGAAATTTTGACTGAGAGAAAGTTGAAGATTATAAGAAACAGCTTCAATATTGTCACTTCGTCCTGTTGTAATTTTTACGTCCATCTTGATCGTTTCGCAGATCACATTTCGTGGTACTTAGTTGATAATCGAGTCAATAATTTCTGAAGGGATCTCCACTTAGGCTTACATTGGTTCATTTGCTGCATTTAAAGTTTTCTATGAAAGTACTGGCAACTTCTTAGGTTGTTTGAACTCCAGGCCTTAAGCCATTGTGTAAGTATTTTTTTTCTTCCGTGACATTGGACTTTGAGTTGGTGGTCGCTACTATTCTTTTCATACTCAGGTATGATGCTGCCACTGGAGAAAGAATCCCTTTGGGTAGTTCCTTCTTCGTCACTACGTGACGTCGCGCTCATAAAAAATATTTTGAATAATAAAATAATGTAGATCGCACTAGATGGGAATTTATATTGTCACATATAACAGTGTGAGTGGTGGTGGGATTAAACTAAACTAAATTGAAGTATGAGAAACAGAGGAGTATCTGCGACAAGCTGTATGAATAGAAGAAGATAAAAACTGGGTATATGAATAGAAAAGTATAGAGATATTTTCTGTTTGTCTGTCTCAAAATGGATATGATAATTGATGATCACTTCACTTAAGCAATGCTTCGCAGATGAGTATGATTGTCAACCCATCCTGTGCACTTTGAGGTGGCTTAAGAGCCCAATTTGGGTCCCCAAACTCCCGCAGTCCGAGCTCTTCCTCTCGGCTTCTGGCGACGACTCAATGCTGGGCGCTCTTTTCGTTTTATGAGCTTTTACTTTTCACGTCTCAAAAAGTAATCACCACAGTGCGTCTCCACTGGTCATGCTCCTATGCCACTGCTGCCCATCTCTGGACATGTACGAGTATATATATATATATATATATATATATATATATATATATATATATATATATATATATATATATATATATATATATATATATATATATATATATATATATATATATATATATATATATATATATATATATATATATATATATATATATATATATATATATATATATATATATATATATATACTACACATCGCGAGATTAGACTTAAGGCCATTTTTGTATCTCTTTTAGTTTTGGGGGTCACCCTGGTCTGTTTTCCGAAATTTAAGTTCAGAGAAGAATAATTCCTTGACAATACGACATTCAAGCAATGTGTCCTGTTTGTATTTACGAAATATCGGGTTTAAAAATATATTTCTTTGATGATGTCTTTGATGATATTTCAACTGATCGTATAATACTATGTACAGTAAACTCTCGATTATCCAGGGTCGGTTTGTTATTATCCAGGGTCAGTTTGTTATTATCCAGGGTCAGTTTGTTATTATCCAGGGTCAGTTTGTTATTATCCAGGGTCGATTTGTTATTATCCAGGGTCAGTTTGGATTAATCGGTTTGCGGATTAACTGGTGTAGTGAAAAATTCAGTTTTTTTTTTAAATATTTAATAATGATTCTTGTGTTATAAAATTCAGAATTGTTTACTGCCTCTGTTAATCCGCAATACTATTAATCGACCCTAGATAATCGAGAGTGTACTTTATATTGACTTGAAATAATGTTTATCCTTTTGATATAAAGTGTATACTTAAAGAGAGATTGCTCAAGTGTCTTTCGTCTTTCAAATATTTCGAAAACCGTATGCTCTCTTGTAAAGTTTATGAAATGACACCAGGTGTTGCTTACCTCTCAGGTACGTATTTAATCTTAAGTTATTTAAATATTAGAGATTGATCTAGTTTATACTGTTTTAAGAGTTTTGCAATGTTATTTGTTTCTCAAATATTAATATCCTTTGTTCGTTTTCTGCAGGAGTCAAAATCCCAGATGAGAACCTGACTCCCCAGCAAAGGGCGCACCGGGAAGAGCAGCTTGCAACGATAAGAAAAATGCAACAGATGCTGTTCCCCGAGTCCGGGATGGGGCCTGGTGGCCCGCAGGGCCCGAACCAGGGCCAAATGATGGACCCTTCGCAAAACCCGAATGAACAAAACCAAATGGGGCCAAACCCCAATATGCCGCCGAACTCAAACGCCGGCGGACCTAACATGGGATTCAATCCTAATCAAATGGGCCCTATGGGACAGAACTGTCCCGGAAATATGGGCCCAATGGGTCCTATGGGACCAAATGGACCCAGTTGCGCGATGGGTCCAAACGGACCAATGGGCGGAAATGGACCGATGGGTCACAGTGGACCTATGGGACCTAATGGTCCTATGTCCGGAATGGGTCCTAACGGTCCTATGTCAGGTATGGGTCCCAATGGACCCATGTCCGGTATGGGCCCGAACGGAATGATGGGGCCGAATGGTCCAATGGGGTCAGGGATGGGGCCGATGGGTCCCATGGGCCCGATGGGCCCCTGCATGAAGGGCGGCATGAGAGGTTCTGCGTGTGGAGGTCCCGACATGAAACCCTCCATGTGTGGGGACATGCACATGAACAGACCTTGTGGAGGGCCCATGGGGGTGAGTGATTATTCATAATTTTTTTTAATACGTATTTTAAATTTCATATTATTTTTGATGTTTCAATTGATATACATTAAGGAATAAGTTGTTATGTTGGTTGTACGTGGACGTGATATAAAAATGATTAGCAAAAATGTAAAAATTATTACCGCAAGCTTGTATATACAAAATTGTAAGTGGTTGTATGAACAATTTACCAAAATGGCTCTATGGCCATGTGAAATACATCCATATACCGATATGGCCAGGGTTATACTCGTTCATACAAGTTACTGTAGCTTGTCACGCTATATCATGTGGGTGGCCCCTAGTGTATGCATTGCACTAGAACAGGCCTGGGCAAACTTTTCAGCTGAGCAAATGGTGGGTGGGCTGCACAAATGCACCTGGTGAAAGTATGGAATAGGGATCTTATAGGTTAGGTCTACCGGAAAGTTCTGTCCGTTTTTTAAGGTGAAAGTATGGAATAGGGATCTTATAGATTAGGTCTACCGGAAAGTTCTGTCCGTTTTTTAATTAAAAGAAAATACGTTTATTAATATTTACTGAACTATATAATTTCCATCGTTACTAATGACCTCGTCCTAGCGTGATGGTAATTTGTGAATTCCATTTCTGTAGAATAACTCATCTTTGGAGGCGAAAAACTCAAGCAGTGCTTGGCTGACATCTGCTTCATTTTTTTATTTTTTTTTCCCTTCAAAAAATTTTGCAGAGATGGAAACAGATGATAATCGGATGGTGCTAGGTTAGATTTGGAGAGTATGGTGGATGTGACAGAATTTCCCAGCCTAGCTCTGCGATTTTCTGGCGAGTCGCCAAAGCAGCATGTGATCTGGCGTTTTCATGGCGCAGTATGATTTGCTTCCTATTGATCAGCGCCGATCTCTTTCCCTTGAGTGCTTCGTTCAAATCACCCATTTGTCGATAATACATTTCCGAATTGAGCCTTTCTTTGGATCGAAGTTTATAGTGTATTGGTCCTTTGACATCCCATCATATACACAGCATTCTCTTATTGAGGCTCAAGCTCGGTTTCGAGGTGGAGGGGGAAGGTTGTCCAGGCTCACAGTATGCTCTTTATCTCACAATGTTCTCATACGTTATCCACTTTTCATCACCGGTTAACATCCTGTCTAAGAAAGGTTCGTTTTAGTTCCGAGCAAGCAGAGATGTGCAAATGACAACTCGGTCATGTAATTTTTTTTTCACTCAACTCCATGAGGCACTAAGTTTCCGAAAATGGTCCGAAATGGTTTGTTGTGTTAAGTTGAGCTTTTCTGCAATCTCCAATGTTGTCACAAACCAAAAACGTTCACCAAATTTCTACACACTTCTGTAGCATTTCTACCTTGTCGGAATTCATACAGACTGCAATGCCGTAAATGAACTTTATCCATAGACATGTTTACGCGAACGAATCTCACTTAATACTGAGATGATGAAACCATTGTTTCAGTAAATTTAGAAGAGCATATATGTAGAAATACAATGGTAAAAAGGGGTAGCCATATATGTTTCAAACGAACACGTTCATACATGTTCGTTCGACATTATCAGACAGAACCGATAGACCTAATATGTTGTTGAAATATACGAGGGTTATCCAGAAAGTAAGATTACAACATTTATGTAGGATCGAAAAATGCTTGTATTTAATTAAAATTCACAGGATAATTCACAAATATATTAAACTATTTTTCAATATAATCGCCGTCGAAATCGAGACATTTCTGTAGTCGGGGCACCAGCTTTTGTATGCCAGTGTCATAGACTTCCGCCGCCAGCTCTTTCAGCCACTTCTTCACAGCTTCCTCGACCTTCTGATCGTTGTTGTTGATAAATGTTGGGGTGTAGTGACACACCCACGTCTCGTCCCCCGTCACGATCGAGTCCAGAAAAGCTCCTCCCTCCTGTGCAAAACGATCCAAAAGTTCACGCGCGATGGTCACGCGATTTTTACGGTGCTCCGGTGTGAGCATTCTGGGCACCCGTCTCGCACACAACTTCTTGTTACCAAGTTTTTCCGACACAATATCACCAAGGAGACTTCGAGAAATGTCAGGAAATTCTTCGTGAAGGTCGTCAAGCGTCACACGGCGGTCATTTCGCACTTGTTCTTCAATTTTTTGCACAAATTCGTCAGAAATCACTGTCTTGCCTCGTCGTATCAGTACGGCCTTCTCTGTACAACCTAACCCACTTCGTGACATGTTGTCGACTCATCACATCACTACCATAAATTTCCCCAAGCTTCCGATAGATATTCGCGGCTTTATTGTTCTGCAAAGTCAAAAAACTGATGACCGCGCGGGTCTCGCACGGACGAGAGTTGGCGTGAGCGCACGACGACCTCTGCATCGGAGTTTACTGTGACTGAACAAAATGGCCGACAAACACGCGGGACCAAACAAACTGACCGTTAGGATCCCCCCTACACGCCAAGTGCACCAACTTTGAAACAAAAAATTTCCCCCTAGCCTCAGGAGCCCTTGTAACCATAGTTTCTGGATGACCCTCGTATTTTGAGCTAACCTGTTGGCTTTTTCTTTTCTGCTTTGTGATTGTTTTGTATTATAATTTATTTTAATATTCTTTTAGTATTACAATACTCTAAAAATGCGACCCTTTCCAAATAAGACAGATGAGTTTATTTTTGGCGCTCCTCAATAATTTTTATTTTTATATTCATGTCGCTGAAAATGAGAAATTTGAATTTGTCAAACGAAACAAGAGAACCGTAACACACTAGTGCACCCAGTTAAATCACATAGTATAGTAGTAAACACTAGTGTGGACAATTAACAAGTGGGTGCATGACTTTTGCAATTGCCCCTGTGTGGTACGCGTTCACAACCTTAAATTCTTCGCACACCAGCTGCTGTGACAGAAAAATTATCGAAAATTACAGCGGCCAGAGTATTTTTCCAAACATAAGATTTTTTCACGATTTTTATTTTTTAAATCCTTACCTTACACATTACTATTCAAAAATGACCAAATAGGAGAGAGATGGAAAAGATATCTCGAAATGCTGTACAATGGCAAGGGAAATATTGACAGTGAAGCATTGATAGAGAGAGAAAATGAGGTAGATGCGGATGATCTGGGAGACCCAATCATTAGAGAAGAGTTCGACCTCGCACTGAAAAACCTCAAAAACGGGAAAGCACCCGGAATCGATGACATTCCGGCCGAACTAATTAAGGCAGCAGGAAAAGGAATCACAGATGCCCTGTTTAAAATGATACAGACAATATATAAGACCAGAAAGATACCAGAGGACTTCGAGAAATGCCTAATTGTCACATTACCAAAGAAGGCAGGTACGACAAAATGTGAGCAACACAGAACTCTTAGCCTAATATCCCATGCCTCAAAAATACTGACTAATATCATTCTAAAGAGAATTGAACCAAAAGTAGAGAACATCCTTTCCAGAGACCAGTATGGCTTCAGAAGAGGTGTGGGAACCAGAGAAGCAGTACTGTCTCTACGAATACTACTAGAAAATAGAATAAGAAGAAACCAAAACACATACATCGCATTCATAGACCTGGAGAAAGCTTTTGACAAAGTAGAATGGAAAAGACTCTTCGAGATTTTGAAGAGAATTGATATCAAATACAGAGATAGACGTATAATCCAGGCGCTATACAAGAATGAGGCCGCTATAATCAGATGTGACGAGGACACAAAGGAAGCCAATATAAGACAAGGGGTAAGGCAGGGATGCTCTCTGTCACCTGTTCTTTTTAACGCCTATATACAGAGCGCGATTGACGACTTGAGAGTGAGAATGAGTCACAGAGAAGGTGTAAAGATACACGGGCAAAAGGTGGATATGATAAGGTTCGCTGACGATATTGCTATGGTCGCTGAAAGTGAAGAGGAACTACAAGAGGCCTTAACAACTATGGAAAGCATTCTTCAAAATAACTACAGTATGAAGATAAATAAAGACAAAACAAAGCTGCTGACTGTAGGCCGAGCGCAACACCAGATGAGAATAGTGATGTCGGGTAAACCACTAAAGAACACCAAGGAGTTTGTCTACCTCGGGAGCAAAATAACATGGGACGGTCGGTCCAAGAGCGAGGTCGACAGCCGTATACATCAGGCTAGACTTGCATTTAATAAAAGGTCGAAAATAATAGAATCAAATAATATAGACCTAAAACTGAGAATACTCCTCATCAAGACCTATGTATGGAGTATCTTGATGTACGGCTGCGAGACATGGTGCCTATCCGAAAGAGATAGACGAAGACTAGAGGCTTTTGAGATGTGGTCCTATAGAAGACTATTAGGAATTTCCTGGAGAGACCGCATCACAAATGAAGAGGTTCTCCAACGAATCGAAGGAGGAAGGCACCTGCTCAGGATCCTGTCCGAAAGGCGTGCAAGATGGATCGGTCATATAATACGACAAGAGGGCCTCTTGCATAATGGAGGGTATGACCGAGGGGACAAACTCTAAGGGACGCCCACGCCGAGAGTACCTGGAGGATCTGTTGGTGGACGTGCGCTGCTCAACATATACAGACTTAAAAAGAGCCGCACAGGACAGGGGGGAATGGAGGAGAAGAGTTGAAATTGCTGCAAACCAGTCTTAGGACTGCAACCACGGAAGAAGGACCTTACACGTTACTTAGCGTCGGTAGTTGTTTGCCCAGGCCTTGTCTAAATCCTTCACTGTGATGTTTAAACCCTTCACTGTTGTCTAAACTCTTCATTGTTATATCGAAACCTTTCACTATTATGTTAGAACTTAAATACAATAAATTTAAACTATATTAGTAAATTAGAGTTTTTGTATTTAATGTGGTTTGTGTTTTATTGCAGCGTATGGGCAATCCAATGGGAGGGATGAAGCCCTGCATGATGGGAGGACCAAGAATGATGCCTGGTGCTAACATTAATGCTATGAATGGTGAGTTATTTACTCTGATCTTTCTACATAGTGTTTATTCAGGAAATCTTAAATTACACGGATGCTTGACATATTCAGTACTGACAACTTGTATAGGGGTTCATATAAACTTTTGCTGGGTACTTAAAGCACTCATCGCTTTAATTCTGAATATTTTTGGATGGATAAAAAACAAGTAAGTCCGAAGTGGCCTAACAGTACTAATAAGATTTATAAAGGTACACAATAAGATCCAAAAGTATCCGGCTCAACAATATAAAAAAGGTTACTGTATGAAACTTTAGCGTGTGTCCTAGTAGGACGTGCTGATGATGATGTTGCTGACATCTCTGTATTCGCTTTGGTCGAATTCTGTGTTCCTTTTCGTTCGGTGTCATCAATTTAGCGGGATGCTTAATTGATAGGTCGTGATGATTTTGATTTGTTTTGTATTTAAAATAAAATACGTCGATTCAGGAATGCGAAAAAGTGAGAGTGAATAATCAATAAATAGTAAACAGCAATGAATGGTCAAGCGAATAATAACAAGTGCTCTTTATTTGTCGATAAGTAGGTATATATACAATTTCAGAACGGGGCGCGTGAATGCGTCCGCGGTATATCTTGATCTCACTCCTGTGCGTACCGAGGTGGTCGCAGACATTGCCAATGATATAGTGGGTAGAATATTTATTGCCGAAACGGCGAGACAACGCGATGCGTTCTCTCTCTACCGTGGAATGCGACGTAAATATTATTTGCGTGTAAACATTATTGACGTTCTGGTATGTGATCTTTGTACATATTCAAAGGTTGATTCATCGGTCGTTGACCGTGCATGTTGACAATATTTAGGGATGTCGGTATTCCCTACAAAACTAAAAAAAACTTTCAACTCTGTAGTTCAATACGTTCTTTTAGCGAGTTCAAATTCAGAGTTCGATTGCCCTTGAGGAGAGTGCTCTCTAAATGTCACTATATAAATTGTCCTTGCATTATTATTATTATTAAGGTTTCTGTTGTTTTGTTTTCAGGAGGCATAATGATGGATGGTGGCTCCATGGGGGAGTGTGGCGGGGGAGGGGGCGGGGGCCCGCAGGACCATCACATGGCCATGGGAGGACCCATGTGTGATGACTTTCCCAGGGGGAGGAATGTAAGTACCCCATCATTTTACAATAGCAACACATATCTCTCTGATAAGGCAGCGGATAAGAGTGACTGGTTTGACAGAAATGATTAACCCTCAACCCTTTTTAATAGGTATATCTGGTCTGTAAATATGAAACCGGAATTTGCTCATAGATGGCTCTAGTTGTCAATGCATGCGGCTTACTCACCAGACTTGGCTCCATCCGATTACTACTTATTTGCATCGATGGGACACGCACTTGCTGAGCAGCGCTTCACTTACAAAAATGTACGAAAATGGCTCGATGATTGGTTTGCCTCAAAAGAGCAACAGTTTTTTTGGCGTGGTATCCACAAATTGCCAGAGAGATGGGAAAAATGTGTAGCTAGCGATGGGCAATATTTTTCACCATTTTCATACAATAAATGTGTATTTTCTACAAAAAAATTCCAGCTTCATATTTACAGACCTGGTACACAGTCTGTCCAATGGGTAAGGTGACTGATTTTATTTTTGCTTAACCACCAACACCAAAAATGTATCTATCACCCCGCGTATTCACCTGATTTGGCTCCATGCGATTTCTGGCTATTCCTTAAATTGAAATTGGCGATGAAAGGAAAGCGTTTCGACACGATTTCAGACATTTAGAATTTCCGACCGAGACTCGGAAGGTACTGTCAATTGTTACGTCATTACGAATGAACCAGCGATGCCAGCGCTTTGAAATTTTTACAGAAGATAGTCGAAATGTGTCGCTAGCTAACTCACTTATTCATCCACGGATAGTGCTGGTGACTACGCGAAAATAAAATCAGCCACCTTTCCCATTGGACTGACTGAATATTAAAAGACCTACTGGTAAAATTAATTATCAAACTAATACTAAGAAATAAATCACTGTTGATAAATACACTGATATATCGGTGTTGAATTGCATTTTTCTAAAGATTGTTTCTAAAATCACTCAGTCCAGCAGAACCTTAAAAACTACTGTTTATGATATATTTTATCTATTGTCTATATAAATCTGTATCTTGTCTATGGTTCTTGTGGAGTGCTGAACTGTGAATCCACCTGCCTAAATGTATTTTAAGGCATTCCTGTGTTCCTGATAGAACGTATACGGTGATGATGATAACAATATATTTGCTATAGTAAAAATATGTAAAAACATAAAAAAAAAATTGTATTCGCAGATGTCCGGAGGTCCCGAGGGCCCGCACAAGCTTGGTCTTAGAAGTCCGGGTTCAGCTGGTCCCGATCTAGACTGGCAGAAGCTGCATCACCAGTTCTTCGAGCAGGACCACAGCAAGGCCAACATGGACCCTGATCAGATGGGTAAATACTACTTCTATTGTACATTTAATAGTAGTAACAAGTGAAGGGCATGGGGACACAATGTTTTAACCTAGTGGCTTTTAAACAGTGTATAAAAGTTTTTTCACTAAGTCTTAATAAACTTAGCCAATTAGTGGGATAAGTCAGCCTGTTGTGCACACACAGTTCTCAAACCTTGGAATCAAACTGGACACAGCTATCCTCATTTTTCCTGTTCTACAGTGAATTTTGAGCGATGTTATGTTTTTATTACAGAAAATCCAATCCACAGAGGTAAGTCGTTCCAAATGGAACCAGGATTTTCTGAACCTTAAACCTCAATGAAGAATATTCGTCCTTAACTGATATCCTAAACTTCTTCCTCTTAGGTCGTATGACCTGTTTGTGACGGTGGGCTGTCCTGGGATGATGACGTCCAGCTGTCCTTCCACCTTTTCAGTGGCCTTCCTGGTAATCTCCTGCTGTTAGGGTTTTCAGTCTTAGTGATTCTTGCCAGTCTTATATCCTCCATGCGGTCCACATGATCCCTCCAGAAGCGCCTTCTGTTTTATGTTGTCGTAAACTACTGTATTATTATTAAGAAGTAAATGTAGAACTTTGTTCCTTAGGCGGCCAAGTGAAGTCACCTTGCAGCGAGAGGGGCGGTGTCTCCTCCGGTGGCTGTCTGCCCCCTCCCCCGTACGGTGCCTCCCCCCTCCACAGATCAGCCTCAGTGCCTATAGGTGAGTGGTTCCGCAACATCTGAACATTTGTACTATTTGTTTTATAATAATGACGCAATGATACCCAATTTTAATAATGACAATATAAAAGTTCCCGCTTTTAATGGGGACATCCAGGGATTTCGATAAATTTTCTTTTAACCTTTTTACGGCGATGGCTCGAGTATCTTTCGTGTGTCCCACAGGCGGCGGTGTTTTACCTCAATAAATTTATATTGTATCTACATAAAAATATGACTCACCATTATCCCGAATCTGATTACTGTGGAACTGTGCGCCGATGCATTTTTTAGCTGACACTATACACACGTAATATTATCCAAATCAAAGCTATAAATAAAGTGCGACAATATAAGAAGCAATAATCGAAGAAAACAATAATCCATAAACAATGAAAAAGGCAATTAATTCAATACGCAATACGCGTACTTACAAAAAAAATATCGACGCAAAATACGTCATATTGATCGGGAGAAATCGTCATTAGAAACATGACCTTCGGGACACCCGAACGAATCCGAACGTGTGGCGCCAAAATTTAAAATGCTTTAAATTTCGACGGCCTCGAATCGGTCTGTTTAAATCCTTCTTATGGATCAAGTACTTGAAGTTTTGATGATTTTAAAAGAGATCTCACTAGAGGACACGTTTTGTCTTATATTCAGGTTAAAAATTTTAAAGAAGATTTAATTTTGACTGAGATATCGACACGCAAAGTTAGTGGCCACTTAAATGGCCGCTCGCCAGGACGGCACGTATTATGTATGGGCCAGTTAAGTGGTCCCCCGCCGTGAAAGAGTTAATAACGACATTATAAGATCTCTTCTTACCTATTTAAATGAGATGAAAAGTGAAACAAGAGAGAAGAAATTGTTAGAATTTGAATGATACAGACAATACGATAAAATCGGCAGAGAAAGAAAATGATTTAGAAGTTTTAGTTGAAAAAATTATGTATAGCGGTGAAACATGGACGTGAAAAGATACTGAGAGAAGTTGTAAAAGTGCCTATTTAGAGACGAATACATGGAGTGATAATGTGGGACAGAATACGGAATGAAGTGATAAGGGATAGTTGTGCAGTTAAGGGTGATGTGTTAGGTAAGATGAAGAGTACGTTGAAATGGTTTGGGCATATGAAATAAATGAAAGACTAACACTACAGATATATATTGCAAATATGAGTGGAAGGCATGTGAGAAGAAGATCAAGGGAAGTACGGTTTGATCTAGTGATTGATATTCTGTTAGAAGGAAATGTAGAAAATCAAAGAAATCGTGGAAGCTGTATGAAAAGTTTTATGGATGGCTAAGGTTGTTTGTCGTGATAGGAAAGTATGGCATTCTGTCCTCTCTGCCTACTCTATAAAGTGTTTTGAAAAGGATTTCAGAATGAATGTAAAGAAGTCAAGAGTGTTTGCAATGTAAGAGGAAATAATGAAAGACTTAAGTTGAGGAATTTCGCTATTTAAGAAAGCATTTATTAAGATAGTAAGATACAGGGAGATATTGAAAGGCGTGTTGCAGCAAGAAACAAGGTCAATGGGGCATTTAGAATTGGATTCACCAATAAAACCATTGCAATGTCTTCAGCAATGGTATTACACAGTGGTATGTTAGTGATACGCGCGCGCACCTTGATGTGTAGAAGTGAAACCTGGAAAGTAATAGAGTAAGTCTTATAATGTATGATAGAGTAAGCAATGACCGGATTATTTATAACTGTTCGAGTCAGTGGAATTAAGAATCGAATCTTGAGATGGCTTGGACATGTTGAGAGAATGTGTTCTGTAAAGTTACAAAACAAATATCTGGAATGAATGGTGTGCCGAAGAGGTAGGCCGAGAGAAGAATATAGTTGGAGGAATTTAATCATCGATTTATAATATAACTTTTATCATGTAGCAACCCAATCGCCGAGCCAGTGTGCATCGATACAGATGCCGATGTCGGCAGAAGCGTCGCGAGCGAGTTCGGCCCTGAACAGCCCGGCGGAGTGTCCGCCCAACTCGCGTTCCGGACCCGGGCCAAACCAAAACAATGGCTCGAATCAGTCCGGGCCGCAGTCGGGTCAGACTCCGACCTCCAATGCCCAGCAGCAGGGGCAACAGCAGCTGAAGGGGCTGCCCAAGAACCCGCTGGAAGGAGGGCCCGGTGAGTTGGATAGTTTTTTTTTTTTATTCAACGGTCAATTTCGATGTTGTCTGTATTTTGTCTTTGTAATTCATTAGTTTATTTTCGAATATCTGCTAACTCTATGATGTTACTTACCATCATACCATTTTCCCTGTCGGAGTAGGCAGAAAGGATGGAGCACCAGACTTTCTTATCTTGACACGCATATTTCGCATACTACTTCATCCACACACATACTACTCCTATGATTTCTACGACTACATTTACATCTTTCGAAATATTTACTTGATTCGAACTTACTCTCCCTCTTCCACATCTTTCACTCACATTTGTACTGTATGATTGTTTTGTTATTCTTTATTCCACGTGCCTAAACCATCTCTGAGTACTCTTCTTCATCTCACTCAATACATCAGCTTTAAGTTCACATTAATTTCTAATCACTTCATTCCGTAATCTGTCATTCATTGTCACGTAGTGAAGATGTACATTTACTAGTAATAATCTACATTCACTGTACATTTCATGTATACTGAAACATATATGTACATGCAGGTCTCCCCTGAATTAATATCGAATAGAAATAAAACCATTTTTCTGAGTAATAATCTCGGAATAAATTAAAAATATTATCTATGGGTGGTATACAAATTAAAATTTTACGAAAGTGGTGTGAGAACCACGGTCGTCACTAAATATTGTCAACACATACGGTCAACGACCGACGAATTGACCTTTGGATACCTCGATGAATTATATTTTACAGTCCGAAGGTCACATGCCAAAACATTGACGCGGCCGGACATCGCGCCGCATTCCATAGTAGAAAGAGAACGCATCACGCTGTCTCGCCGGTTCCGTAAATAGATTGTTTACCTACAATACTATTTACGATATCTACAATACTTCAATTGTGGTCAATTGAAGTATTGTAGATATCGTAAATGGTTTTCTGAACGCACAGAAGCGAGATAAAAGTATATCGCGGGCGCACTCCCGCGCCCATTCTGAAATGTTATAAATACCCACGTACTGATAAATAAAACATTCATTCACTCTCTCCTTCCTCATTGCGATTTAACGTATTTTATTTATTTACCAACAACTACTATCATCATCTCTTCAAACAAGAAGTTGTGTGGTTCCTACAGTGGTATTAAAAATTCACCTGAACCCATTTGTTTTTCTCGATACTTTTATGAAATGAAAACAGTGCAATATTTTATGCTGTACATGTACTTAATTAAAACACCTGCCAACTGACCCTCAAACATCTCGTGGTTGAGGAAGATTGCCAGCCTGTCTGTCATGTTGGTGAATTGTCTTTCTTGATAGTAGGCTCTCTTTCGATAGACAAATAGGTTATACAGTTTCTTTGGGCTTCTGTAGTCTCGAAAGAGTTAAAATTTGTACGTTGATGTGTTCAAACCAAGGGAATAAAAACTATTATTCATTTATCTGTTGTATCGCGTCTGGATTATTGTAATTCTATTTATTCTGGTCTGCCTGATTCCCTAATTTCTAGACTCCAGCCTGTCTTCATCTGCGGTCCTTTTATTATTATTATTAATGATAACATACCTATGTGTCTATTACCGTATTACACATATATTTTTACTGATTCATTTAATTAATTGTCTATAACAGTTAGCATTCACGCTAAGCAAACGGGGACCCCAGATTTGATTCTTGGGGATCCACTTCCAGACTGTATGTTTTTCTGTAGCTTATATGCTGCTAATAAATTCTTAAAGTGCTGTTGATAGTCCACAACAGTATTTAAGTGCCATATTTGATGTATGAGAGTGAAACGTGGATGTGAAAATAAATGCTGTAGAAATGCGTGCATTGATAAGAATACATGGGACGACAGTGTATGACTGATTAGGATGAATGTGAACTTAAGGCTGATGTGTTGAATAAGATGAAGAAGAGCATTCTGCAATGGTTTGGGTTAGTGGAAGGAATGAAGATGTGAAGAGAAAGATCTGAGAATGAATCCAGTCAGGGCAAAATGTGGATGTGGAAAAAGTCTGAAAGGAGCTGAATAAATACGTGCATTGAGAAGAATAAATGGGGTGACAATGTATGACTGATTAGGATGAATGGGAACTTAAGGTTGATTTGTTGAATAAGATGAAGAAAAGCACTCTGCGATGGTTTGGGCATGTAGAACGAATTAATAAAGAAAGACTAACAAAACAAATATATGTAGGACAAAGGTGAGTGGAAGGCGTGGTAGAGGAAGACCAAGGAAAGTTTGGTTGAATCTAGTGAATATTTTGAAAGAAGGAAAAGGAAGAAGTAAGAGAAATCATAAGAGTTGTATGAGAATGTGTATGGATATGGAAGAGGCAATATATGTTTTGAGATAGAAAAATCTGGTGCTCTGTCCTATCCCTAGCCTATCCCAGCAGGAAAAAATGACGTGGTAGTGTGTGTATATAGAGTAACAAAAATAGCTCTATATAAAACTGTTCAACGAAAAGCTGCAGTAGATTAAACCTGTCAATCGTCTTGGAACTTTATGTCTTTACCATTGAACTTTAGGTTTGATTTGTCAAGGTTGTTTGCTTGCTGAAGCGGAACAGCTTGTACACAATAATCTAATACACACACAGGGGTCCTCCAACCATGGGGGGGCTAACAATTATAATCGATCACGAGGTAAAGATTATCGATAGAAAAAACTTTAAAAGTTCTTTATAAACCAACTTTTTCGAAGCTCTTAGTTCTTCCATTGGTATGTTAAGTGTTTTGGTTGAATAATGGATCAAAAAAAATTAAGTAGACTCGGATGTCCGTAGACTCCTTCAGCTTCCTCTAATTATATTCATCAGAAGTGGTTTTCCAGCTTCGAAATAAAATACCTTAGGCATGCTACATTTCGCATTTTTATTTTTTTTAAATTGCTAACATACCAGACTTTTTCGCAGTTTTTTTTCGCAGTTCCAATCCAATAGTATACTTAAGTATTATTCTTTGTTGTATTGTTTATAGTTAAGGCATTAACTTTGTGGAGGTTTAAAGACATTGTAATTTGTTTTATCAAACACTGTTTATTCCACTTTTTGTAACGTTATAACCCTATCGGTTTCAAGGCTTTCACCTCATCTTCGAGGCAGCACAAACAAGACTTGTTTGTGCTCCCCTGAAGATGGGGTGAAAGCCTTGAAACCGGTAGGGTTATACCGTTACAAAAAGTGGAATAAACAGTGTTTGATAAAATAAATTACAAAGTATTATTCTTTATTAAAAATTGTGAGTTTTTATAAGACACAATTTATTTAGAAACAACGATAACTCAATCAAATTTACATTTCCGAAATATGGAGCAATCTTGATAGTTTTTTTAAATAGAAAATTCGATGTTGTATCTGTGTAGAAAGTAAAATAGTCAAATCCTTTAGTTTTAATTTTGTTTTAAAAAATGTATAAAGTCAAACTTCCAATTTTTTAGGTTCAGTATTTTTAATACATACAAAAATTAAGCACTTGAAAGGTTTTGTCATTTTATTTATGTTGATCGCAATATCTCTCCACTGATTTGTTATATATTGATTACATTAAAATATAATATTGTGAATAAATATATGAGAAAAAGACAAATTTCCTGTATATGCCATGTTTAGCTACAAACTGCACTTTTAAATTTATCTCGAAAATTGAAGGTTTGACTGTAATTTGTGTCCAATTTTTATTTTACATGTGTTAGTTATTTTTGCGATTGATTTTGTTTTGTCTTTTTGTGATTTTCAATTGTTTTTTCTTTTCTTTTTTGTTTTTGTGTGTCCCGCTCCCCCCTACCCTAAAAACATTTGCACATGTGCCGGCCACGAACCATATTTCATTATTTACACCAACGAATCGATATTCGTCAATCGACAACATCGCTGACTTCAAAACAACTTACGACCTGTGGAATATCGCGGTTTATGCTACGAAAAACCGATTTGTATTTGGGATGATGAAAATATTTTTACACATTGGAATAACATATGGCATACTGAACATTGAATGTGTTATATTGAATTGAAAATATCTTACATCATAATTTCATTATGGAAATGATTATGAATAATTGGAAATTGAAAAAATTTCATATCTAATAAAAATTTCATATCCATAACAAATATGTTAATATTGAAACGAATCTCACAAATTTGTTCACATGAAATGAATGCCTAATCTCATAAATGTCATTCACGTCAAATAAAATCAAAACCAGAAGAAGGAATGTTCGTACGAACGTTGCAAAACCTGGCCG
This sequence comes from Odontocerum albicorne, assembly GCA_949825065.1. Lineage (NCBI taxonomy): Eukaryota > Metazoa > Arthropoda > Insecta > Trichoptera > Odontoceridae > Odontocerum > Odontocerum albicorne. The sequence goes on along the minus strand of OX463864.1, from coordinate 15,961,939 downwards.
CGGCCCAGCAAAAGAGCCAACAGCTCGCGCAGCAGCAAAGTCAACAGCAATTGGCCCAACAGCAATCGTTGAATAGCAGTAATAACAGCGGCGGCAGTGGAGGTGTGCCCGGCGGTGCCGCCGGCAATAATAAGGAGGCTAATCTGATGCCAGTTCCCTCGCCACAGAAGATACAATACCTGAACGCGTTTGAAGGTAAAGTGAAGTGAGCAAAACACGCCAAAAGTTGCGGGAAATAATTGAGACGTAACTTGAAAACATTTACAAATATATGATGTTCTACAACTTATTACACTTTTGTACATAAAATGTGTATCCTAAATAACATATATATATATATATATATATATAAATTACCTTAAATATAAATTTTTTAATGTTAACAAAAACTCTTAGTAAATATCTGGGTACTGTCGAAAATCAAATCTGCAACTCCTCGGTTAGATGGCAGGCGTCTTATCAACTAAGCCATGGAGGTCGTCTCCGAAAGAAACTTAACCAAAAGAAAAATATTATCAATAGTCAAACATGTTAGCTCTTATTTCAATATTTCCACTAGAAACACCCACGACCGTATGTCTTTCACACAATTTTTAAATCAATTAAGTTAAGTCAGGTGTCGGCAAATATATTGGCTGAGGGGCCACACTGAGGATTCAAATATGAGAATGAACTGCCTCAATAGACTCAATTCATTATAAAAAGAAAATTATATAGCCAATGTAAAATAAAATGTGAATGCGGAGGCTAAAATGATAATGTATTTATTGGTGAGTATAGCTTATGTACTCGTATAGAGTCTTTCAAATTGAGCGGTTTTTTTAATTCTTGGATAAAACACAGATGGCGTCGCGAACTTGTCTGGACCTTGTGACATTTGAGAAGTGTAATTTATGGCATTTATAAAAATAGAGTTGTATACAATACAACAACGTGTTCAAATTGTTGAATTATTTTATATATTGTAATATCCGGAAACGGTGATGTTAATTGGCCACCAAGATCACGTGATCTGACACCGTTGGACTATTTTCTCTGGGGTTATGTGAAAAGCCAGGTCTATAAGAATGACCCCCGATCAATTCCTGAGTTCAAGGACGAAATTATTCGCATTATTGATGAGTTAGAACCGCAATTATGCCAAAATGTCATCGAAAATTTTGACAAAAGAGTGGACATCTGTGGAACTGCAAGAGGTGAATATTTGGCGGATATTGTTTTTTGTGTTTAAATGTCATACGTTATACTTCAATGGCCAATAAAAAGTTTTTGAAATCAATCCAAATTGTGTTTTATTCAAGAATTAAAAAAAAACCGCTCAATTTGAAAGACCCTATATATACAAATTCACGACAATATAGATGGCTGTGCATTACACACTACTTCACAAGTCACACAAGCCGTAATCACACATTCACTCTAATAATATTTTTTTTTAGTATAGACGCAGGTTGCAATTCAAAATGTGTATGTAATTATATAGACAACACAAAAAAAGTTGTCAATGTAAATAAAAATCAGTTATAGCTTTCGTACCACATTAAAATACGAGACGGACCGTATATGACCCGCGTGCCGTAATTTGCTCAGGACTTGGTTAAGTATCTTGATCAATGTTTAATTTATGGGATGAAAAAGTCTTGTAAAGATGCTCGACTTACACTCGTAACATCGTATATAAGTGAAAATTTACAAATAAATTGTATCATAATTTCCTATTTTTTGTTCTGTTTATATATATATTTTATTCCCGTAACTTACTGTTACTTTCGATTTTTTAATACTCGAATATCTTTTCTTTTACTGTTAATGTTTTCAAGTTACTTTTAGTTTTTCCTTTTTGTATAATTTATTGATTGTCGATCAATTTATGAATTGATCGAATTATGGTTGAAACCCACCGGACAATCGTATTCAGTGGCAATGAAACTCGCAAACTTAATTCCGCAATGCTATTTTGTATTAAGAAGAAAAATATTAACCCATCAAATGTTGTATCGTTATCTTCTGTATACAGTTGACCCGAGGGGTTCCAACCAGTGGCCGGCACATCCATTTATTTTGTTTGTTTTTTTTCTTAACAGTTTGATTTTTTTTTATTTATGTTGGTAGACCTGTCTCACACGTGTCTGTGAACCATTAAGCACTTATTGCATGTTCTATTTTAAATCTATGTAAATAAATGCATGTGCCATGTGTATCTTATTTTTACTGTGTTTTTTTAAACTTTATGTTATTGTATTTGTTTATTTATAATTTAAAACTACCCAACCCTCATTCAAAACGAAAAGCCAAGTACAGGTTTAACACGTTCACTGCGTATAAAATACTTAATGTCATACAGAGATGCTGGAAATTTGCGAATTTTTGAACTCCCATAACTTTGTTAAAAATCAAATTCTACTTTCTATTTAAACATCATATACAAGTGTATTCCTTCGTGTCTTCAAAGCACATGAAACCGGCGACGAATCCTTATCGGGAGACATTTATAAGTGCACTAAACATTCAAGGCTCCCGTGTCCATACAAAATATTTGTATAGACTTGGGAGCCGTGTTCGACGCAGTGAACGTGTTAATTAAATGGAGGGCTTAAATATATTTAGAATATTGTTTGTTTCGTTCTTACTCATAATAATATAAAATCTGTTGAGCTTATTGCCATGTAGTAATCTCTCCCAACAAATCAGAAAGGTGGAGTGGCGTGGTGCCTATCGATGGAACAGGATTACGTTTTCATTGGAGCTTCGAAAACCGTTTTTTTTCTTTTCGTGTAGGGTGGATGATTTTTGTTTTTATAGAGGCACCACTGTCTGTCTCCTCACTGGATGGTGTTATTGTTAATGCAGAAAAAAGTTATCTGGTGTGATAGGCAAGGATTTTCGAAGATGTCACGGAGAGGTTGTTTTCTCGCTGAGAAGGCCATTATACAGAAAGTAGTAAATTCTCCGTAATGAGAGAATAGTACGAATCTGGCAATAAAGAATTTTATTTACATGCCATAAATTGTAATTAACCTGTTCACCGCGTTAAAAATCAAATTCCACGAATCCTGTGCGCGGCACAATTTCAGCGTTTTTTAATTTCTAAGTTTAAACACATATTTTGTTTAGAACCACTGATATTTGATTACAACACCAAGTAAACATGACACTTAAGTAATTTTCTGATAATAAATAATAGTCATTACTCTTAAGGAGACTCGTTAAATAAAGGAGATAAACTTAACATTACGTAAAATAAACAAAGGAATGCTACGATCAAATCAATGCTTCATGACACTCACCCAATCAAATGCATATAGCACTAGTAATGTTTTTTTACGTTAGAGAGACTTAGTAATGTTTATTTACGTAACAGAGACTCATCGCAGGACTCGATCCGCGCGACAGGTCGTTAATGCTGGAAATATTGAGAAACCAAAAAAAATCGGCGCTCTGTTTATTCAACAATATCTCAAAAACATATATATTATTTGACAAGGTTTTCAGAGATGTCGCTAGAATAAAGATTATTTTAAATTTTAGTTCAATTTTTATTCCGGTTTTGTGTCATTTTTTTAAAGTATTTGTGATTTGAAACTTGGATTGTCGTGAGATCACAGGCGTTTGTGCTCCCCGTGGGGAACACGTTAAATAATAAATTAAATAATCGAAAAGGTGTTGAACAATCTGTAAGTAATGACTAGACTGGAACACTTTTTTTAAAACCTGGGCACCAATGGGAACCTAACCTGTAACTCCAGGCTAGAAGAGAGGCGTTTTACCAACTAGGCCACGGAGTTCGTTTGTCGATAAGGTTACAAGATAAACTCTAACAAACTGGGACCCTTTTTTTTATTTATTCTTTTGGGGTACTATCAGGCATTTTCTACCCTCAAGACAAATGCTTTGACTCGGCCATGGATATTGCCCTAAATATAAAGGGGGCTGTTTTGATTGGACGGGTTGGCTGTATTGTATAATCTAACCTGTTCATAATATTTTTTGCGCTGTATATTTTGTGAACATTGTTCTTGACATTGAATCTTGTTAAATTTTAGGGCAAGAATTGACAATACAGAAACAGCCCAACACGTCGCTCAAAGATGGACCTCCCTCAAATCAAAAGTCACCTGGGTAAGTCTGATCATATATTTTTTACAATCCACAATACATAAATATGTTGAATAATATAAAGAATACCATTCTGAGATGGTTTGGGCAGATAGTCAGCGATGTGGAGATCTGTTCGGAGATCTGAAAGATGATTTGTGAAATGTGGATGTGAAAAAATACTGAAACGAGCCGAATAAATGCTGTAGAAATGCATCCATTGCGAGAAATACACGGGGTATATATAATATATATAATATGGCAGAATACGGAATCAAGTGATTGGGGATGAATGTGTTGAGTAAGATGACATAGAGCACCATTGTTAGTATGGTGGCGTAGAGCTAGAATGAACGAATGAAGAAAGACTAACAAAAAAATACATTGTGCAAATGGGAGTGGAAGGCGTGATTAAGAAGGGTCAAGGAAAGTATGGTTAGATTAAATGTATGATATATTAAAAGAAAGAAATATAAAAAGTTAGAGAAATCGCAGGAGTCGTGTGAGAACGTGTATGGATTTAGAAGAGGCGAAAGATATGTGTGGCAATAGGAAAGTCTGGCTCTTCTCTGCTACCCTGATAGAAATGGTGTGATGTATTTACATAGTTGTAATTGAAAGGCAAACTGTTGAGTACAAGTACATAATGCTAAAAGGTCTCCATTTTGAGGATATTGTCTTCGGGCTAAGAACTGTCGGAGAAAGCAAGTAACTCACAGTTCGTTGTCGTACGTGTTTGAAATACTGCCACGCATGGACAGACAACAACACTCTCTCACGTCTAGGGCATGCGAGTATTGCTACAAGGTAAACTCTTTAACCCGATTTGTATCCTTTTTGTTGTTAGTAAAAACATTAAAAACATTAAGTGCACTTCTTATTCTATCCCTCGTGAGTTTACCCAGTTATTGCTCAGAAAGTTCTCATTTCTGAGCTGTTCAGCATAGCTTCTTTTAATGTAACTATCTGTATTTGTTTTCATTCATTATGGGTCTCATGTACGTTTTATATATCCTGAGACTATAATATTGCTCACTTTAAAATATTTATGGGTCTCATGTATGTTTTATATATCCTGAGACTGTATAATATTGCTCACTTTAAAATATTTTTGCCCTTTGCTTTCTTCAAAATTGAAATCATGCAGACTTGATCGAGTGTTATAAGATCTTGAGCATACATTATGATTACTTAGAACTTCGCCACAATTTTTTTTAACAAAACACATTTTGAGAGGATATCAGTTTTTAAGAGAGGATAAACATTTCAAAATTAAATTCTACAATAAATCGAGAAAACGTTTTGCTAACTGAGTTATGGAATCTTTGAACAAATAGTGTAATAAGTGCTGTGACATTGAACCAGTTTAAAAACAGTCCGGAGAAGTTCGCGGAAGTACTGTTTTAGTGGTGTTTAGTTCCTTTATGTTTCCCTTCATGAACATATGGTGCCAGTCAAACTTGATATAGATATTAACAACATTCATGCTGCCTGTCTATAATAGTAATAATGTCTAAAAAAGAATTTGGATCTTCGAATGAATGAGGTAAACACAGTGAAATGAATCCAGCCAGTTTCTTTGTGTTGCTACAAAGCAAAGTAGATTATTATTTATCTAATTGAATTTGTTCTCAGTATATAATGTGTTTGCAGCATGATGCCGGGTACTCCGGAGGGGCACAACACGAGCGGGGGTGGCCCCCTCATGGACAGAGCAGGCCGCTACTCCTTGGAGCACAGTCCAGGATTCCCTGGCTCCAATAACCCGCAGACGCCCAACTCCAATATCACACCAGGTGTGTGCATTGTATTGTCTTCATTCAACACAAATGAAGGATTAATTTTTTATTTATATATTTGTTTTTCCCTTGGTTTCTTCAAAGCTCTTGCTAGTAATGAACATAAATAATTCTCATCGTTTCTACATATGTCACAGTACAAAAACCATATAAACCTCTTCTTAAATAATGGCCATGAATTCCTTTATATGAAGGACCATAGAAACAATAACCCGCTGTCATATTGCAAAAATAAAGATGCCCTGAAACATGTTTCGAATATACAATTGTCAGCATTTTTGGTTGATGTATTTTTTAGTTTTTCAATATCGTTGTTGTTACAGAACTCAATTGTATTATAATTATAATTATTGTAGTATTGCAAGTAATTCTAAACTCAAATCATATTTCAGAACATCCTTATTTTTCCAATACTATTTGACAGCCATCATAAGACATAAAAGAAAAGTATCAAAATGTACTATGATGATTGTCTATAATACTATTCTTTGTTGTATAAAAAATACTTAGGCAAATGAATGCTTTAGAAATGCATGAACTGAGAAGAATACATGCGGGGTGGGCAGTGTATGATAGAATACAAAATGAAGTGATCAGGGATGAATGAGAACTTAAGGTTGATTGTATTAAGTAAGATGAAGAAAAATACTCTGATAGGTTTGGACATTTGGAATGAATGAATGAAGAATGACTAACAAAATAAATATGCATTGCAAATGTGAATGGAATGCGTGGTAGAGGAAAAGCGAGGTAAGTATGGTTGGATCAAGTGAATAATATTTTGAAAGAAGTTAATTTTAAAATTCAGACAAATTGTAGGAGTTATGTGAAAAGGGATGTTGAACAGGTTGTGGGTTGCGATAGGAAAGTCTGACACTCTCCTCTTTGCCTACCCCGGCAGTTTGATGGTTTGTATTTATCTGTAAAGCCAAAGTTGAAACCTTTGATAAATATTGAATTATATTTATTTATTAATTTTGTTGATTCTTGTAAGAAACTTGTTTCTTTATGATCATACAAAATAGCATTATCTCTTTACCCAGGTGACAAACAAAGACCAAGCCCGTCGTCAAACAGGTCGCAGGAGAGTATGAAGACACCTTCAAGAGACCAGATGCAGGGCCCCACGACTCCGGGACAGAGTAATTCTTTAAACCAGGGTCCGTATGCCCCGAACACGCAACAATCGCAGCAGCAACAACAGTCCCAACAGAACCAGCAGGGTCAGCAAGCCCCGACCTCCGCAGCCCCCACGAGTAGTGCCACGTCCAACCAAAACGTGTCCTCGTCTCCCGGACACCACCCGATGCTGCAAGGTGGAGGGGGAGCGGGCACGCCTCAGGGCGGTCCAGGGTTCGGGAAGGGTGTCGGACCTAAGGGGGCCATGGACGATAGTCCAACGGGACCTATGCAGACTGGACCCATACCTGGTGGAGGGCCTGAGGTGAGTTGCGTTAATCTTTTTTTTGGTACTTTTTTGTTAGTTTTATTTACATTTTTTCATTTATTTCGTACGGTACTGTTTAACATATCTGAACTGGTGATTCAGACATACTGAAAGAGTTTGAGATACAAAAAGAGGCTGAGAGACAACATTGTCTTGATATGACCTCTTTTTTAAAAAAAAAAAAAATGTTTATTCTCACATGTTTTCAATTTATTTATAGGGAAATATCAAAATTGGCTTTAAATATTATTGTTATATGGAGTAATGAAATGCGAGTGTTAGCAATAAAGGAAAATTTAATTTTAGTTAACATTAAATTACTTACAATCTGAATAATAAAAAAAAACTAGTGAAAAAAGCATAAAAATGTAACAAATAAAAATGACACAGTAGAGCGCCGATTATTTGGGGCTCAATTATCCATGAGTTGGGTTAACCATGGTCATCTGTAGTAGATTTCTGTAGTTATTTAAAATTACAAAGCAAGGACCTAAACTGTTATAAAATCTATGGTTTACATCAGGGGTGCTCAAACGGTCGATCGCGATTTTTTAACAATGATTTTAACCTAATATTTGTTAATTTAGTGACAAATATTAAATTATCATCTATCTGATAGATTAACATTTAATAGATGTTATTTGGGTTGAGATAGCTCTACCATATCTCGTCCAGTTACCAAACGCGTCTCAACCTTCCGAGACACAAATATCAAGGACGTCGAAAGCGAAATAAAAAATATACTGTATGAATTTAAAAGGCGTTTTTTTGATTTAGACTATTTAACTGACATAATAACTTTCATGTGTTATCCATTTTCTTGCGTGGATGTTGAAAAAATTGCTTCTGGAATATCAAACACGTTCAATTTGGACTTATTTTGTATCGAAAATGAGGTCTTGAAAATGATGTCAGATATACATCTCAAAGCCAGAGCAACAGATAACAAATTTTGTGCTTGTTTATCTGAAGAAAAATATCCATGTTTGAAACAAATTGCCTGTCAGTTAACAGTATTGTTTGGGTCAACTTATTTGTGCGAGTCTGCGAAATGAAAATAAAAATATCGTAATCGGCTCAGTGACGAACATCTTAATTCATGCTTGCGTTTGGCACTTAGAAATTACGTGCCATCCTATGAAAAGTATGCCGAGGATATGCAGTGCCATGCATCGACATCAAAAGAACGTTAGTTACGGAACACTTATTATTTCAATTATAATACTTATTTATATGTGATCATCTTTGCAATTAATAAATACTTACCATTTATAAACTTTGTATTGTATTACCTAGTCGATCGCTTGCCGCTTTTATGGTAGATCGCCGATGGTTTAAGTCTGAGCGCCCCTGGTTTACATTATACCAATTGACTAACGCTAGTAAGTTGTCGGTGTCTCCCCGCATCCACACCGACACAAAAATATGGGAATCCGGGGCAATTCCCAATGTAATTGCAGTGGTACGCTACCGCATTTAGTGATTGTATGTTAAACAAGTTCCAAGCAGTTTTACATAGGGTTAGTTCACTTACGAGTGCCGGATCATTTCGAGAGGCTGGAGGCTGTTGCCGCCTAGAGCTTGGACTACTGATGTAATGGGGCAACTGGCAAATATGTCCTCAGCTTTAGCAGTGTGGCGGACTGGAGAATTTCATGTTGGGGCCAGCTCCATGCCCTCGCATCGGCGCTTGTTATTTTTGACATCACGGCGACGAGCTCTATGATAGTGATGCCCTAGTATGCCAGGGAGATTAGCAGGAGTCCCCACATCTTGAGGTTGTGTGAGAGACGTCCATCTCTGAAGAGGGTCCCAGGACAAGTGACCTTGAACGGGGTGAAAAGCAAGCCTCTTCAAGGCTCGCCTTTCACCCCGTTCACCATTTGGGTAAGGATCGAAGTCACATCACTGTAAGGGACCTTTTCATTGGGTAGCTTCATGTCAGAACATTCCATAATCATCACTCGGAATAAAGAAAAATATTTTTTTGTAAATTGTTTGCAAATTTGAGCAACAATCTATCCATACCCTTTTTTAACAATGGATCATTTGAAATAATCAGCAGGTGTGTTTACGGCTATTATTATTATCTTTATTATTATAATCAAGATCTTATAACAATTCTTGAGTTTTTTGCGAAGTAGGTGATCTTTGAATGGAATATTAATATGGATGAATATTCTAGGGTGGAGGCATGGGCCGCGGTGAGCATGCCCCGCTGGCACCAGGCGGGGCGGGCGCCGCGGGAGGAGGAGGTGGGGGCGGAGGCGGCGCTGGCTTCGACCCAATTTCCTCATTGGCGCAGATGTCCCAGCAGCTCACTGGGGGCCCCCCGCATCCGCACCAGCACCCCCACCACCACCCCGCACTGCTCATGCAGGACATGGGTAAGGAACTCTCTTCTATGCTTCACCAAGATAAAGCCAATCATTCCACTCTTGACACTTTGCTATCACATTTGTAATCATAAAATTTTGCCATTTATCAATGTGTATTTTTTAAATATTATTTTTTAAATTCATGGTTGATTTTGACCATAAACATAAACAAAGAGGTATAGTGGTTGTAGTAGAGGACAAACAATAGAGGTATCTTCTTCATTGTGCACTATATCTGATCCCTCTGACGTTTGCAATCATTCTTGTGAAAATATCTCTGTCTTGACAGCACAGAACAGCTCCTTAACTGTTCAGATATCTGTCCTTTAATGAATGCATAACCATGCGAGGCGCTCTCTACTGATCCCATATAAACCCTCGATTTTATCCATTAATATTGATTTTAGGAAGTTGTCTTTTCTCTTCTCAATGGAGGAAGATGTGGTTGGACAAGTTCGTTAGTAGTTATGTAGAGAAACATGATATATATCTAGAAATAAATATGTTTCCAGAATGCTAACCATTCTTACACTGATCTTTCTCACAACTATGAATGTGCTCAAATCGTTCTACTTATAAAAATATTTAAGTTGAAATTTCTTTCTTGTAGGTTGCCACATGGGTGGGATGGGCTCAGTGGGCCCCATGGATGGCATGATGGGTCCGGGGGACTTCCCCCCCGACATGAACATGTCCCCCAAGATGGGTGACGCCTCCATGGGGCCTATGGGCATGGGCCCCAATGACCCGTCAATGATAGGAGGCCCTCGGATGCCAGGAAAGATGGCTCCGTTCAACGGGGCCAATGTCCAAGTAAAAGCCAGTGCCCCCAACACCATACAGTACCTGCCCACGAGACCGCAACTCCCTTGCAGCGCCGGGCCTCGTGGACCCCCGAGCCTAGATTTCTTACAAAGGGTAGCGAACCCGATGCACATGGAAGCAAAGAACAATATGAATATGCAATATTTCCCCGGGGGACCGTGCGGAGGTCCTATGGGTCACAGTAATTCTCCAGGAATGGGTCCGAGAATGGACATGTCTGATCAAATGATGGGTCCTATGAGACCGCAAGGTCCCATAATGGGACCGATGCGAGGAGCACCCGGAATGATGCGAATGCCCCATTACGGGGGAGGATTCAATTCACCGCCGAAGATGGCGGACCCTTTCTCGGGTGGCATGCCTCCGGGTAACATGATGTGCAATCCGGGCTTCCGCCCGTCAATGATGAAGGGCGGGGGGCCGATGAGGATGGGTGCGCCCAACAGCTCGCAGCCCCTTCCCGCCTCTATGGGTGGGCCTGGCGCAGGCTTCAAGAGCTCGCAGGGCTTCGTGATGCCGAGCACAGCGGACCCCAATTACGCGCAGCAGTTTCACAACTTCCAGCAACAGCTGTACGCGACGGGGACGAGGTCGCAAGCGCAGCCTGGACCGCACTATGCCGGGTACATGCCCAAGTAGCATTAAGTCTATTTAACATAGTCGTTAAGTTTAGAGCTCTTGATGTTTTGAATGATCACTGACAAACCTAAGGAATTTTCAATATAATCGGAGCACTCGTTAAAAGATACAACTATTCTCAATCTACACTTCTCATATTGATTTCAGAATGAAGTAAAGATTATTTATGTTATTAAATAATAATTATTTTACTATTCCATGCATTTGGTCAATCCCTCGGCATGTGTTCTACTTCCTATCTAGGCTCTCTTCAAGCAAAATATTTCATTCTATGCCATAGATACACGACAACACGATAATAAAGAACTAAGAGTCCATACTTTCAAAGTCAATCAGAATTTGTGTTGGACATTGTCGAGTTCTTTATGTTGCTTGTTTTGTTGGTATTGCATAGTTTTCTCTACATCAATAATTTGAATCCTCCACCTTTCACTCAAAAAACAGTTATGGTCGGTCGGAAGAGATAACTGCTTGCCAATATGTCCGCCATATTGTACACTACAATTAAATATAAATAATATATTTTAAACTGGTTCAATCTCAGCACTCAATACTACAATATTAGGGCAGTTTGTAGCAAGATTCCACAACTCTGTTAATAGAACACTCCTCTTGTTGACGAGACCTTCAGTTGATATCCGAATTTGTTAGTGATCTTCCAAATCATCAGACAGTTAAGTTCTTCGGATTAAAAGATCTTAATTCGGTACAAAAGTATAAATTTATATTATCATTTTGGACTATCTTAAGGTCTTCCCATCCAAGAGGGAATGGTATGAATCTATAAAGCCGAGGTGTCCGTCTCGTTACTTGTTTGTGTGAGAGCGTAACAAAGCAGCGTGACGGCGTACACTGAACTCTAGATGACCTCCCATAGATGTAAAAAAAAAAGAGAAACTTTTTTATTTTGTTTAATGCAACATAATTTTGACCATGAAATTGTATAGTTATCACGTAATAGTAAATCAAATCAATTTTGAGTAAAATTTAACGAAAGGATTGAGAATTTCTTCTTTCTAAAATTCTGACATCAATTTTGTACAGTTGACGAGGGCCTTCGATGTCGAAATGATAATCCACAGATCTCTGGTGAATTTTTGGATAACTTGAAAATGGAGGAGTGTCAGGCTGTCGGCTGACCTGGGTACAGGGGTTAAGGCATCCTTGTCTTCCCAATGGAATGTACGAGTGATGATGGTGTTTTAAAACTTGACAAGTTTAATTCAGTTTGTCACCTTGAAAATAGGATAAATGCTTTTATTTATCATTGAACGTAAAACAGTATTTTTTTATATAATTGACAAATGCTTCAGAGATGCATTATGTATTTGGCGTATTCTTTCATTCCTCGGTTACAATTTGCTTAAAGAGGACATGTGGAAAAACTCATGGTCTCTAGCAATGTGAAGCGACCAGGTGAAAGAGTTGTATAGGTGTGCTTTTGCCACAATCTGCGGATAGTGGAATACCGGTAGAACTAGGGATGAATGTACATGGGATACAACGATTCCAGTGTGGGTTATGTTCCTCAGCGTTGGAAGTCACGAGATGCGGAAGAGTGTAATGCTGCCAAGTTCAATCAATTTATCTCATATTTACAATTGTGAATTGCGCACAAGATGCTGTGTATCCAAATTTACAATTGTGTACAAGATACTAAATCCAAATTTACAATGTGTTCAAGATACTAAATCCAAATTTACAATTGTGTACGAGAAACTGTATCTTAATTTACAAAATTGTATACAAGATACAAATGGCTGTGCAGTTTTATCACTCGTTAGGGACAAATCGGACACCCATCCTTCACTATACACCGGTGGCACACTAAGAAGATTCGCAGTCTTGGTTTGATGTGGGAGAACATGGGGTGCCGGGCTGTGTACCACCAACTTGGATGTGGTATCTAGGGATGTATTTAAATTTACAATTGTGTGAAAGTTGTTGTATCCAAATTTGATCATTATCAGAAATTGACGAAAGAACATATAACCTAAATCAGTACAGGTATCCCTCGCTTTATGCTATTGGTTCTAGGTAAAATTGCGTAGCTAGGAAAATGTATAAAGTGAATTGATTTCAATATGGTTGAGATTCGTTCGGAATGAAATGAAAGTTATTCAAAAATGATAAAAACCAATAATTATTTTCAATCAAAAAACATACATAGCTTATTCGTTTCATTTGGGTAAAATCAAATCCGCTTTTTATAATTTTTTTTTCTTGATTTTATTTAAATCACGTAAAGTGGGATTGCGTATACCTGTATTGGGACTTAATAGTTATTTTTATTCAAATTGCATCTAAAAAAAAAAAAATGTTTCTTGAATTTTTTTCGTCTACGGCAAGATTTTAGATCGAGTGTGCGGCTGTCGTCTAGCTCAGTGTATTCATACTGCCAATGTTTTAATGGTTAACTATTCATAAAGTTACTGTAATTATTTTGTAAGCGAGGCGTCGTGTGGTGGAAACGGATGAAATACGATAACAAATATCTATGGAATCGTGTCACGTTATTTATTATTTAAATTTAATATCCCGACTGGCATTTCGGCAAGTTTTATAAATATGCAGAAATAAAAATTTATTTATAAACTTGCCGAAATTACGAACATTAACGGAATATATTCTTTGAAAAGTTTTGTTTGTTGATATTTTTTTTACGATGTCATTATAAAGCGTCATATGTTTTAAACAGAGATAAATGCAAAGATCATATTTAACGATAAATTAAGCGAAGAAATGTTTTTACTTTTAATAGTATCTAAAATAGTTAACGAATGTCGTATTAAATTTACAAATGGTTCAATCGACTAAAAAACATTTGGAATAATATGTTTTCAATCTACCTTGGCCTATATGGACAGTCAATCTACCTTGGCCTATATGACAGTAGAAGTAAGGGTGACTAGATTCCGAGATGAACTACATCAGGCATCTTTGCACCCGGGCTTTTCTTCCTATTGATGATGGTGAATTTCGATTGGGAGGATGTTATGAGATTAGCCCAGATCTTTTGATACCTCATCTCTCCTCTCAAATGTGTTTTTTTTTTTCATTTTCTTCTACATGACAATAATAACAAAGCAACACTTCAATGATCATATAAAAGTAAGATATTCTTCTTTCCCCATTATGCTTAATTTCTCTTCTCAGATACCATAGATCAGCTGGCCGACCTAGGAATTCCTGTTTTGTGTCAATTAAATACACTCATCACTGAAAACAACATTATAAAAACATGCTTTAGAAATACTATACGAGATTTACACATTTTCACTTTAATAAACAAAAGACAAAAAAAAACAACGCCGCTATTGTTTTTTATCACAAATATGAGTATATGTCACACAAAAAATAACCGCACTCAATATTGGTATATGATACATAAACATTAAGAATTCTGTAATTAAACATAATCACCCATAGACAATAAGATCCCAACCATTATTTCCAAATGTGCAATAATACCCTCTCAGACTCCGCAATACCCTGAGAAAAGAACCATTCATTGCTTCAGTGTGTATTTGAGCTTTGAAACCGTAAATGACTTCCACTTTGTTGGCAATGCGTTATACTCCTTCAAAGTTAAAAAATGTAATGCCTTTGGTCAAAAGAAGCGTTTATCTTTTAACACTAATTATATTTCCTCTACTATTGTTCCTAGTTTGATAAATTTGATCAATCATCGTACGAGCTCCAGAGCCTTTACGAATCATTAGAATCATTGCTTTGCCGTATATAAAAAGTTACGGGATTTATTTATAGTATTTACATCAGGGGTGGGCCAACCTTTTTGGGGCATGTGCCAAAACTGGTAAAAGCTCGCAGGCCGCACGTGTTTTTTTAAATCGATAGAATAAAAATTGGTTCGTGAGCCAAATGACTTAACGACTGAAGCACGAAGGCCGACAAATTCTTATGTTGAATTTATTTTATTGAACATAAATACAATTCACGTTATTTCATAAATACTTAAATACCTATTATACGTAAACAATGTGTACCTATGTTGTAATTTCATATTATTATATTACTATCATTTTGGGCCACATTTAAATAAGATTTTTTTAAATTTTGTATAAATCTCCTTTGTGTCAGAAATCTAGAAAGCGTCATTATTAAACAATTATCTTTTATCATAATTTCTTTCATGAATTATTTATAAAAATAAAAGTTCATTGGTCGCACAAAACACCCTGGTGGGACGCATTAGGACCATGGGTTGGTCATGCCTGATTTACTTACTACATTACTAATAAATATACTTATTTGTTCATTTAAAAAAGGCTAGATATCTGACTACCTTTAAAAAAAATGTACGAAAGCTCTTTGCAATTTCTTATAATAAACTTTTCCATTCCAGAATGCGGTACACATGAATTCCAAAAACAGGTACGAGCTATGCATGAGTGATTTCCGGCGGATATACATAACATATGATTCGAAAAATGTTCTCTTAAAAATGACGAAAATATGATACTTACATATTAAAAATATAGAATAAATGTTCACTTATTTTGTTGCAAATAGACAACATTTCTAATGGTGTCACTTTTGTTTCTCGTTTCAATTCTCGTATTTCAGGATCGGAACGTTTAGTAATATTCCGAGGCTTGTAGTCGCAGACCGACACCTTAGAAGTTGTCTTTTTTTATTTAATTATTTGACTTACATTTTCATAGATATTCGGCTCAAAACGTCTGTTTTCAACCCGATGCATTTATTTATACTTAAAAAATTACAATCTCGATGTATAGAAATCGGTAAGGATTAACTGCTTTTGTAAACAAAGTATTTTGCACACAAAACAATTTATTTTTGCAATAGGTCAATTTGAATTAAAAATATTAAATTAAAATGTATTAATTAATTGATTAATAAAATTGTTTTTTTTTTTTAAATTTGTTGATTATGTATATTGATTTTATTTCAATGGAATTTTTTTTAGTACTATTGCTTTTGTTGCATTCCACACAGAAAAAATGACAATTCTAAAAGCGAGATGGCAAATAAAAGCACTTTGAAATATTAAAAATGAGCTACTTTAAAT
This sequence comes from Odontocerum albicorne, assembly GCA_949825065.1. NCBI lineage: Eukaryota > Metazoa > Arthropoda > Insecta > Trichoptera > Odontoceridae > Odontocerum > Odontocerum albicorne. Next base: position 15,945,703 of record OX463864.1, on the reverse strand, counting down.
TTTGCTTCATGAAGCTACTTTTAATTTAGTTGATTAAACTATGAAGTTAGAGTATGCTTTTTCAGGGTAATAAAAACTTATTTAATTTGTGTTGCGTCTGGATTATTGTAACCCTATTTATTCTGGTTTGCCTGATTCACAAATTTCTAGTTTCCAGCCAGTTTTCAATGCAGTTGCTAGGCTGATATATGATAGTAAAAAATATTGCCATATTGGTTTTCTTCTAAAAAGTCTACACTGACTTAAGTGTCAATGGATTGATTTCAAACTGTCTCTTTGTATTCAAGTCCCTTAATGGGATGTCTCCATTGTATCTTTCGAATATGTGTACTAGAGATGTTCCTTCGGAGAGAAGTAGATCTTTGAAGTCAATTTATTCTTCATCTAATAAATTGGTGTTCCAAATCAATCCAATAGGGCGGGATATTACAATAGAGCTTTTATCATTGCTGTTTCTGTAGCGTGGAATGAACTGCATTCTAATATCAGAGATGTGGGTGGCATGTTCAACTTTAAGAAACTCTTAAAGACAACCATTTTTGGGAGGTCTTGTCAAAATTTAGAGTGGGTTAAAATTCTGAGTTGGAACACCCTTGAAGAGAGTTGGCTCTCTACAACCTGACGGATTTATTGGCATGTGGTTATCTTTTCCATCCAGTCAAAAATACATTAAAGAGACCTTAAGGGAAAACCAGACTTAAATCGTTTTTTTTTTAATCGGGTACAAACGGGGATCGAACCCAACCCTCGAGCTGGAAGACCGGTGTCTTACCAACTAGATTACCGAGTTCTGTCTTAATATCTTTGCAATAATTATCAAGCGTGTATAAATGGATTCCATTGAAATATCGTAAGATTAATGTTTTTATTTTTGGCATATTTTTGGAAGACTGTCATTGATTTATATCCGATATATATTTTATTTATTTGAATATTTGTCTGTGAACGAATCGGCTACTTTAAAATGTTTCTCCTATTGTTGGGGAAATCAAACTGTTTCTCCTATTTTTGGGGAAATCAAACTGTTTCTCCTATTTTTGGGGAAATCAAACTGTTTAAAATGTTTCTCCTATTGTTGGGGAAATAAAACTGTTTAAAATGTTTCTCCTATTGTTGGAGAAATCAAACTGTTTATTTTTCAACAGCACAAAGTTTTATAAATAAAACTAATTTAGATTTTTTTTATTATTTTACTACTTAAATGTTTTTATATGAAGTCAATAATGTCAATGCAATTTCATCTTTAGCCATAGTCGTTTTATCTAAAAAACGGAAAGTTTTGTATGAAAATAACAGCTTGAATTTTTTTTTAATTAGATGTCTCTTAGTGTTTATTATCTGTAATAATTTTTTAATATTGAAAGATGAAGTCTTGATACACTCTTCATTTACTCTTTAGAGGATAACAGATTATTAGACTGGATTCATACTTGGCCACAGTCAATGTTAAGACTTTGTCACAGCTTATCTTATGATTTACGAGAGCCTGGGACAAAAGTGAGGCAACCGGGCACTGGATCCAGGTGCGATATCTGAAGGGTGCCAAAATGAGGATAAAATAATTAAAAACAAATTTTGTACAAGAGAGATTGTCAGATATGACTATTCTCTCTATTGAATATTTGGTTTCGAACAAAATTGATTTAGATCAAAATTGATTTCGATCAAGTTATTGATAATTTTGTCACACTGAAAGCTCGAAAAATAATGTCATAAATGTATAACATTTTCATCAGTTGAATAATGTTGTGGGGTAAAGTAATTGTACATCCCCATTTTCATCAGTTGAATAATGTTGTGGGGTAAAGTAATTGTACATCCCCATTTTCATCAGTTGAATAATGTTGTGGGGTAAAGTAATTGTACATCCCCATTTTCATCAGTTGAATAATGTTGTGGGGTAAAGTAATTGTACATCCCCATTTTTTTCTTTTTCTGAAAACTGAAGGGGCTGTTTTTATAGAAAACAAAATATAGCCCATATTAAATGAAAGGAAAAATATTGTAATTTTATCCATTCCTGAAAGCATTTAGAAAAAAATAGACGCCTTGTTGCGGGGTGCATTTTTGAAACCTCTCGGTTGCCCCGAGCGCCAAAATACTTCGTCCCAGCTTTGCAATGATTAAAATCTTTTTTTTTGTTAAGTAATATCGTAAAAGTAACGCACTTTGTCCTAAAGAGTAGCTGTAAAATGTATGCTATTTAAGTAGCATACTACTTAAATATTTAAAAGTAGCTGTGCGCTACTCTTCTAAAGTAGCTTTAATGACACTAATTGCGACCAAAGCACAACAGTCCTAACATACACATCTGTGGTAATTAGTCATTTTTTGATATAATAAACATTTTGAAAGAAATATGCACCGTCAGATTCACGATCAATTTACCAATTTTGCACATATCAAAAATTTACCACAGACAATATGTTTTGATGGGTTTGTCAGGTCACATTCTCAGGTTGGCAGCCAAGATTCACCTCGAATGTTGATTGATCAAAGTGAAGTTGGCACTACATTGAAGTAAATTAAAATCCTCAATTAAAACTATTTGAATTTAATTTTGATATTAAGTGTGGTTGATTCATAGACTTCAGTCAGCTCGAAGACATCCCGATGTAAACCCTGGGGAAAACTTCAGTCAAACACGAATCCAGTCTTATTCTGATTTGAATATGTTTTCATATGTCGTAGTTGGCAATGATTAAAATGTAATCACCATTATTAAATAGTTCTCCAACATTTTATCGGGCTATTGATCTACCACTTTTTTCTTCCCATTATTCAGAGTTGACTTTTCGAGTCTTGGCCTGGTCTTGATAGACTCCCAGTGTTTGAAGATCTTTTTATAGTTAATCTTTTCTTTACACACCATTACCTCTTGTTCCCTCGATATAGAGTTGGATCAGCACTTTTCACAATCAACCAAATTGTGAAAGTAATTTATGTAGTATTTCATATAAAAAATATAAAATCTCCTGCTTCCTATCTCCGTCCCGCTACATGTGGTCGGCATTTTAAGAACTGTCTTTTTGTATAGATGTCCGTTAAGGACAAGCACTCGCCACTCCCAGCGCTCTGATGTCTTCCACATCAATTATCCATCTTTTCTTTGGACAACCTCTTCATCTTCTCCCGTCAATCTTCAAACCGTCCAATGATAAGCCAGCATATTCTTTCGGGTCGTCTAGCAATTTGATTTTTTTCTGCAATTGGGTCTCCCTCAGTTATGGTGTCACAATCAACTAGAAAGGTATTAAACATGCCTTAAGTGAACACCGGACTGGAACCCTTTTTTTTTTTAATCTGGGTACCAATGTTATCCGTGTGAATTTTACATTAGTTTCTCTTTCCAACCTCAATTCGTTTGACTTTGTTTTACTATAGCTAATTATCTGTTTTAGATAAGTTTAAAGAGCGCCGTGAAGCGACCATAGATTTATAAAAATTTGACTTACAAAAGGCTGTAGCATGCCTCATATGGTACACCTCAATATATCCGAATTGGTAATGCGAACATGTTTAAGAGAGTGACCAGAAGGCAGCATTGTCTTCAGCCTTATTAATCGATCCTTAGGGTCTTAAAAAAATGGTAGGAAATGTTTAACTAGCATTTGGTAATACTGCTAAACGTGTAACTAGCATTTGGTAATACTGCTAAACGTGTAACGAGCATTTGGTAATACTACTAAACGTGTAACTAGCATTTGGTAATACTACTAAACGTGTAACTAGCATTTTGTAATACTACTAAATGTGTAACTAGCATTTGGTAATACTGCTAAACGTGTAACTAGCATTTGGTAATACTACTAAACGTGTAACTATCATTTGGTAATACTACTAAACGTGTAACGAGCATTTGGTAATACTACTAAACGTGTAACTAGCATTTGGTAATACTACTACACGTGCAACAACACTTATACATTAAGCACATGCGAGAATTTTTTTGCAGACAAACTCTTTTAACCCGGTTTCAGATTTTGATAGAAACATTACCTATTGTAGAGGGTCTCATGTCGTAACTTTCGAAAAATTTAATATACTTTCTTCGATTACGACCGGGAGACTCTCCGTTAAAAAGTAAATTTTTTGGTTACTATGGAATTAAATCCAAAACCAAAGGGTGGAAAACGAGTAGTGATGTACCGGGTATTTGGAAATTACTCTGCAATATTTTCAGTATGCGCAAATGACCCGGATCCGGCAAATATTGCTGGGATCCGGTGCTGGGTATTGGGTCCCGTGAAAACTAAAAAGAACACAATAAGGGAATGAAAATAAATTACATAAAATTGATTTTAACCTTGTTTTTTATTTTAAATTGAATAATGAAATCTGAATAATGTTAGATTATAAAGTAGAAATAATGATTTCTCTGCGTTTCGCGGAAGTAGTTTATTCCTTCTCTCTTCGTAGATAATACCCGAAACGCTGAACATTCTTTCGCTGGGTATGCCGCTAGGAGGGGGTGATAACTGTCTGGCCGATTTTAATAGTTTTAGATAAATATCTGAATTTTTTGACAAACCTCCCGAGTAACCGGGTACCCGGCTGGGTAAGTGTTTTTGTCTCCTGATACTCAATACCCGGTAATTTTTTATTACTCGGTACATCACTAAAAAGGCCTAGGCCTCAGTGGTAGCCGATTTAAAGTTGGAATACCGTTCGACATAGCGGGCTTAATTTACGGCTTTTGCAAAATCTTAATTGTTAAAAATATAAGTATTATTAAAAAAAAAAAAAAAAGAAATTACTTATTTAAATTAAATTATTTAGAAATTGATTTTAAATCTGAAGACATATGTGTACATTTGATAAATATAAATTTGGATAATATTTCGACTGAGAAGAATTATGAATACAAAACAAATTGTTGATAACATTGATTGTAGCAATATTGTTGATAACATTGATTGTGTAATCATTTGTTTTATCATAGACAATATTTTTTTTCTAATAAATCAAATTCCCTCACTAGGATTTAGAGTATTTTTATTATTTCCATGGCAATCTTTTAGTTTACATTCTAAAGAAGGATTTTATGTAAGTATTTAGGACAGTGCTACTCAAACTGTGGTCCCTGAACACTTGGTTTCTGGGCCGCATAGAGAGAAAATTACATAACAAATAATAATGCACGTAAATTGCGTAATTCTTTTTTTTTTTTGTAATTTTTATTTTTGTCCATTTCTTACTAACTCAGTCTATTAACACATTGTAATCGGGTACTTTTCGCGACAAGTGATGACGCAATGCGGGTACTTTTAGACTTATTTGCGCCAAAATTAGACTTTCGTAAAAAAACCATATCTCTCAAACTAATTAGTATTTTTTCGAAAAACTTTTTGTATCTTACTAAGAATAGAACTATCTATATCTTTATTATGCAAAATATGGGTTGCTCTATTTTTTACTCAGCCAAAATTACTACATTCTAGGTAAACATAGAAAAAAATACTCTTTCACCATCAAAATTATTTTATTCACATAAAATTACAATATAATTACGAAATTTTCAATAGATCTTATAAGAATTTTATAAATTCGTCTTCGGGAAAAAGTTGATGGCAGAGGAATAATATCTTCTTCACTATCATCGTCATCCTCGGAATCGGAAAAATCTTCTATGTCGCTTTGGCAGGAATAATTAACAATTCATCATCACTCTCGTTTGCATCCTGATTCATGTTCAGGGACAGTAAAATTAACTTTCAAAAATAGTTTATCACAAAAAAAAACAGTGGCAGTAAAAAGTGGCGAAGTAAAAAAAGTTTTTGAACAAATACACCACGATAGTTAGGTATTTTCTACGAAAATTCGATAATTCAAAACAAAATAAAATACTCCGTAAAAGCAGAATGAACTCAGAAACACGATACTAAGACTTCCGAACGAAAGCAGTACACTGGAGTCACTAGAGAAACGATCAACAATGCTAAAACAAGATCCCGATTTGTTATCATTGAAACATATTTTTTTGTAAACATAACCGCTTTTATTTTTATTTTGCCTTTTGTGTTGTTATCACCCAACCTCATTGTATCAACAGGTAGATGCGTTAGGTACCCCTTACAATAGATAACGCGCAGTTCCCACCCCATTTGGCGACCGTGTTTACAAGTTTCCCGCATACCACCGCTTGGCATACCAAAATGAGTAAACTCGTCTCCCGCTCTCTACTATAAAACGGGATAGAACGAGTTTTATCGTTTCCCGCAAAAAATGTGTTAATAAAAAAATATATTTGAACAGTTTATTACTGGGCGGCATTGAAATTAAAATTATAAAGCAAATAATAATATATGTAAATTGCATAATTTTCATTTGTTTTGTAATTTTTATCTTTTTTTTGTATATTTCTTATTAGTTCTGTTAAAAAATTTATTTTAACAGTTATTACTGGGCCGCATTGAAAAACAAAAATTATAATGCATGTAAAATGCATTATTCTTATTTGTTAAGTAATTTGTTTCGCATATTTCTAACTAATTCTGTCTATATATTAAAAAATGTTTTAATTGGACTGCAAGGACAGAAAATTTACAAATCGATAATGCATAATTCTTATTATTTTATAATTTTATTTTTTGCTATAGATTTTTTTTGAAATAAAAACAAACTTTGAACAGTTGATAACAGGGCCATGTTGAGAAAGAGTTACAAAATAATAATGTATTTAAAATTAATAATTATTTTATTTTTTGCTATTGTATATATTTTCTTACTAAAATAAAATATAAATGTTTTAGAACTCCATTATCTTCATTTTAATATTATTTTTATTTTGATTCTCTAATATACTGATCAATGAATTGGAATGAAAAAAAATGTCCATGAACGCAGAAAGTTTGAGAAGCACTGATTTAAGACACATGCAAGCTGCATTGGTGTAATGTGTGTCATTTATAATTATTGTTTTTTTTCTACAAGTCTGTTCTCTCCGATGTTGACTATCTTATGGCCACCTGGATCTTGTTAATGGTCCCTTTTAATAGAAATGTACTGTTTGACTGTACCTTTGTCTCAAGTTTTTCAGCCAAGATGCCCTTTCACCTTCTTGGACTTCTCCATCATTAATTTTTTCTTTATACAATAAGATGAAGAGAATTGTATATCTTTGGGCGACACATGATTGACCAAATATTTTAGTACAGTAGAGCCCCGATTATCTGGGGCTCAATTATCCGTGTGTTGGATTAACCGTGGTCCTCTATAGTTAATTTTTTTAGTAATCCCATAAAAAAAAACTATTTTTTAACGAATATCCTCGTTTTGGAAATTACAAGGGCCTAAACTGTTATAAAATCTATGGTTTAAAAAAACTGTTATAAAATTATGGCAAAGATCACAGGTTTTATATCCTGATGGACTTCATTTTTTCACTATATAATTTACCTTTTGATAAGAAACGAATCCATCAATTCCACTTTTTCTCGTTCTTGGTTTTGCCTCTTTCAATCAGATCAGAATCCCCACTTCTATCACTGCTTGCCTTGTACCAGTTCACTTAAATAGTCTATTTTGTCTTAAGTTTTTATCCAATTCTATTACTCAGCTTTTAAAAGTCCTCTTTTTGTCAGGCAATTTATACATTCTCTGCTTTTTTTTGTCGAGGATAAAAAAACATTTATGGTCTTGTTTCTTTATGGCATTTTTTTTGTTTTTTGAGATTACATCTATTTATTATACTCCAATCAGAAGTTTCATTTCTGATGTATGTATTCTTAATTGGTCATCCTGTTACATGCCTTAAATAACCATAAGATCAATCCATCATTTAAAATGTGCATGTCCAGTCTAAAACTATAATAATAATGATTTTTATAAACGGCATCCATAATTCTGACATTTTAAGCAAACTCATATTTATTATTGTGACTGTTACAGGCATTTTTAATGCCCTTTTATTTGTAGATAATTTATAGTTGCCATATGTATTTGGACAAACAAAAAAATTCAACTTTCGTTAAATTCTTAAATTTCTCAACTTTCATTCAACTTCCGTTGCTCCGTAATAAATGTGTTCTTGTATAATAAAAGTCACAAATAAATAGTGGGGGCACTGTTTAAGAAAAGTTTGTAAACATCTGGTAGTGTTAACAATTGTAAAAAAAAAAAATCATTTATAAAACAGAACATTTTAGTTAGAACCAACTTGAAAGAAAAAAAATTAAATATCTCAGTAAAGAAATATTACTATGAAATTTTGTCGAAATAATTTTTGAGCATATTTATTTGTAGTTTTGGTGTTAACACTGTAGAGGTTTAAAGGCACTCTAATTTGTTTAGTAAAACATTGTTAATGCCTTAACTAGAAATAATATATTAAATGTCAGTATGGCAAAAATGTATAAAAAGTGCAAACGTAAAAAAAGAATGTCTCTCATAATATATTTCAACCAGTGCCGTAAAAAAAATGAATTTACTCCTAAATACATAAACATTTATACGAATAACAAATCGAAATCAGACCAAGAAACTGTGAAAAGTACTTAAAAAAATATAGCTCAATAAATAAATAAAACAGTGTCATATCTGAAGGAATATTTTACAATACAACATTAAACTTCTACGTACAAAACTTATTCAGTATTTGAATCCAGTTGAGTGGGACCGTTTTAATGATTACGTGTAGGAATAAACAGTGTTTACGAAACAAATTACAATAATTTTTGAGCATTATTGTTCCGTAATGTGTTATTTTTTTAACAAATAAAAATGATTTTAATTTTTGAAAATGAGACTACGCGAAATATTGACAAATTAGTAAAATGTTTTCTTTCTCACGTAGAATAATTCTAAAATGGCTGGGGAAAATGATGAATTCCTTTGTCATTTTTTTTTTATAGGAAAACAACGAATGAAAAAATGTATTTTGTTGAAACTCTTAAACTAATCCATTAAACAGTTTCCTTTTATACTGTAAATATTAGTTTGTAAGGTTATTTTTGTATGGAATAAAAAAAAATATTTAAAATAAAAAAACTTAGTTGGTACACGTATAAAAACATGAATTAAAATTAACAATCTTGAAATTCTGTATTAAAAAGATTTCTAAGTTAAGGAAAAAAAAATGTATAAATAATGATAATAATAATAAAGCGTAGATGAATTTTTTTGAACATATGTCTTAAATCACAATAAAAAAAATAATGGAGGTTGTGAAACTATGGAGTTTTCTACTTTACAACGCTAGGAGACGACTTTGAAAAATGTTAAATAAAATACTCAATAGCCTTAAATATTGTTTTATTCATCCTTTTATTTACTCATATTTTTCTACTTCCTAGATCGGGGATGGCGACCTTATAAAATTTTTGGTGACACGCAGGCAATGTTTAAAATTTGCTTGATAAATGTATAGGGTGTCTCAAAACAATTTTATTTATTTATTTATTATTACACATGACAAGAAATATACACAATTTGAGAAAAACAACAGATAATTTGATTTGGACATACAATTTTAATAGATCTGGGTTTATTGCCTTTCATTTGTCGTATCCCCAGTAAACTAGGCTTTTGCCTGTATCTCACTGAGGATATTTAGCATGAAAAAAATAAATCGATACTTCTTTCCGATTTTTGATTACACAGAAACAAAACCCCGTTGCACGCTCTCATCAACCTGACAGTGACACTCAACTACAACTGGAAACATCTTGCGAAATTCAACTCACACATCATCACTCCAGAAAGACCAAAAATATTCATCCCACACTATACCGCACACAATCACAAATCTCACATAAATCCCTTCCACTCGCCATTCATCCTGAAAGCCCAAGTACTCAAAATCCTGTCGCAATAACAACCACGCTCCGATCGACTGTCTAAATGGTTTTCCTACCTTTACCTTTATTGAAGTCGGCACGCCATTGTATGTAATGGGAGCCAAATAAGCATATTGCCTTTGGGCAAAAGAGGTTTTAACTCTAGGGATGGTGAACATTTCATTAGTTGCCATGTGTGTCTGCTGAGTCTGCATCTTCCCTTCCTCTCGATGGTAGTGCCAGAGAATGGATTTGAGATGTAAATTGGCTATGTTCAGGACCTGATACTCTCTGAAAAGCTCCGCCGTGGGATACCGAGCAGGAAGTTTATTAATTATTTTTTACAATCAATTTTTGGGAAACCTGCAATGTGTTTTTGGGTTAAGGTGCATCCCCCCCAAACTGATATACCGTAAGAAAGTGCTGACTGACACAAGGGAAGTATATACTTTTAAGGATATTTTCACTGACCACATTTCGAATCATACGGAATATGTATCCTAGTTTTCTGATTTTTGCGCTCAAAGTGTTAATATGGACCTCCCAACGAAGGAACTGATCAACATAAACTCCAAGGTACTTTATACTATCAACCCTTTCCAAGGAAACACAACTACAGTCAGCCATGGGTGAACAAGTGTGCAGTGTTATGTATTTATTTGTAGGTGCTTGAGTTCTTGTAGATATGTATACACACTTTCGTCCTGTGCCGTTGACCTGAACTTGATGCAGAAATTTTTCATACTGCGCATTCGTGAAGAATTTAGGGATGAGGAGGACTCTTTTTTTTCAGTAAGATGATGTACTTCCCCACTAGCCTACCTTGATGAAAAATTGCTTAACAGATGGATGTAGCATTGAATACCCACCGCGCTCCACAAACCATAAAGACTCGTCAAGAATAAAGTAAATGGCACAAAACCTACTACAGATAATGAATTTAGAGCAACCATTGAAAGAGAATGCGGCCAAATAACAAAAAGAATGGTTTGTGATTCCACGCTATCAGCAGTAAATAATTAGAGCATTTGTGACAAATGAAAAACAAATACGTTTATCTTCTTTAATTTGTAGTTTTAATATTCCATATAGCTTAATAAACACTCAATTTTCAATTATTTGAAATGTGTGTATATTTTTTTGATACATAAGAAGAGTTTTTTTACCTTTCATTCATTAACCCTTCCCTTCATCATCATCATCATCATCATCATCAATGGCGCTACAGCCCATTGTGGGCCCCGGCCTCCTCCAGCAGTCGCTGCCATTCCCCCCTATCCTGGGATGCACTCCTCCAGCCCCTGATGCCAATCACGTTTGCATCATTCTGCACCCCATCCATCCACCTAAGCCTCGGTCTACCCACGCTACGTCTTCCTTGGGGCTTGGAGAAGAGTACTTTGTTAGGCATTAAATTTATCACCCTTCCCTTAGGGTGATAAAAATAATACGCGTGTTACGGTGTTGGGTAGTGAGTACGCAATAAAAAATTAGCGATTTTAAATCGGAAAAATAAGAACATTCATAGATAATCCCCTTAATTAATTATAATTGAAGTTAAAAATTATAATAATTGAGATTTATTTGCTGAAAACATTAAAAAACCATCTGAAAACATTAAAAAACGCTCACGGAATGGGCGTACGTCTAACCTATTTGGAAGCCTAGAGGCAACTAGTGGCGCGGAACGTCAGTCGCATACGCCTTTGCTTGCGATGTTGAGAAAATTCAGCTCCTCGCAATTCAGTCTAGTATGCAAGAGTGAGATGCGAATATAGTGTCGCGCTTCCCGCATACTATTCACCTATCGTCAAGACGAGGCACTCGCCGCGTTTAAATGCGAATTTGTTTTCGATCTTTACAAAACACCTCGATGTAGTCGATAAATTCTGATTATTATTAATATTATTTTTTAAATCAATGCGTAAATATATTATGGAGGAATACCTAAAATCTTAACCTTGTATTTATTATATTTATAGAGATATTGATGGTTATTTGAAGCAACGTGTAGAAGATACCCAACACAGGGAAGGAAAGGTTAAGCAAAGAATAAGTAATTCAATTAAATGAACTAGTTTATTTTACTGAACGACTTAAAAATATTCGTTCATCTTAGTGAGAACTACTCTTTCCCAACACTCATACAATGCGTGGGTCCCTTATGTCTCACACGGGCCCTTCACTTTATATGTGAGCAAGCAAGAAGGAGAAATATTTTGACCAAACTTGAGGTTGAAGGAGTGTTTTGTGTCCCGGTGTCTTGTGAATTTAAATCAGTGAAAAAATTTGCAATCGTTATTTTGACAATGTTTGGGTTCAATGTATATTTTGTAAAAAAATATTTTCGTTGATGAATTTTATCAAATCAAACATGAGCAATCGCCTTGTTCAAGATTTAACTGCAGCATGTGTAGAATCAAAAGTCTCCAACTTTAAATTGCAAATTAGTAAATTGTCATCAAACAAACAAAAATCTCACCGAGTTGTAAATTTAAAAACATGTGGTACCTAATTTTATAGCGTATTTGCTATAAACCTAATTGTGTAAAAACATATTTTAAATGTTTAGTTCAATTTTCGTATTATTTATATGATATTAAGAATTGGGCATATTTTTTTTCACACACTTGAAGAAATAGGATAGAATAATCCCTGCCCTAGATCCTAATGATGGTTTCCAACGGCAAACTGGGCTGGCGAGATATCGAAAATTTCCAAGTGAGCCAATTTGCAAATCAGCCGGATTATTATATTACATTTTCATTGTATACAGTGCAACTTGGCAGCCTGATATTATCCTTAAGCCTTAATTAAATACATAAATAATATTTCTTGAATCTTCGGAAGGAAAGACTTTAGTTGCACTTTGTGGTGCCATGTTTTATGTAAGAAGAAATAAAATAAATAAATAAAACACTTATTTAATACTTATGTGTTCATCACTGGTTTATTTGAGTTTACTTCCGGTTTCGAAGACCTCGATCTTCATCGTCAGGTTAAGATAAACTAAATAGCTCACAATATATTTCTTCTGCAAGTGTACATTTAAGATGCCTATAGTTCGGAAATTCTAGGATGAGTCCTGTGACAGCTTATAAATTTGCCCCAATACAACCTTATGTAATGTATTTACCTAAATAACTTGCTATTTATTAGAATTGAGGCTTATATTAAAGTTGATAAAACAATTAAAATTACTGAACATCGTTACAAGGTTGTATTGGGGCAAATTTGTGAGCTGTCACAGGACTCATCCTACATTTTCTGAACTATAACAATAATTTTTCCGAGTTCGCTAACCACCTAATTAAAAATACCCATTCCTTTGATATCAATCGTGGTTTACGGATTCTACACATAAGCCGAGGGGGATTGCAGCTTGACAATTTGGAAATTCTCGAGATTAGAAAAAGTATAAAATTAAGTCTAAATATTATAAACAATCAAACCAATTTTAATAATAGCCCTCTGCTAAATATGTTTCCCATTTAAAATCCATCACCTCGGATATCCAAACCCTGGGCTGCCCGTAAGATTATCTTTTTCACCACCCCATTTACCATTGAATCACAACTCTCCCCCTACCTCATTCCTCTTATACTATGAACACTTGCAGAAGAAATATATTGTGAGCAATTTAGTTTATCTTAACCTGACGATGAAGACGGAGGGAGTTGTACGAAACCGGTAGTTAACTCAAAATAAACCAGTAGTGAACATAACACATATAAAATAAGTGTTTTATTTATTTATTTTATTTCTTTTTTACATAAATAATAATAAATAAATAAATATGATAGCAACATGTGTCCTAAAATTGCATGTATATTTTAAGATAATGGCAAAGAAAATATATTTAAGATAAAAACTATCAAACTTATCTCATAACATCCCCCCAATCAAGATACACTCCCACCAATAGAGAGCGAGTCCGGATACAAGGGCAGATATTTGATTTCTCAGATGTATTTTAGCCCAAACCCTTGTATGTGTAAATTCAAAACAATGACAATAAATAAGCAGTGAAAACAATCCAACTGTGAGGTGCATGGTCGCGCGGTAACCCACTGAACATCCTTGCGGAAGGTCGTCGGTTCGAACTCCGCACTGTGCTATTCCCCTCAAATGACACGGGCACTTTCCGCCTAGTGTTTGAGGGTATAAGGATACCTGTGATTTCGGTCATAACTATTCTTTTAAAAAATATATCCCGCAATCACACACACATGCTAAAGCAAAGGAAAAGAAAACACATTCAAGAGAGAAGCCATCAAAATGTCCGGGTTCGTCTCAACACCCTCCCAGCCGAGATGCAACCCCACCATTAATGAGGACGAGCTCGGCTGTAACTACTTTATAATTATTGCGATGATTTTGATATTTATACGAAAATATATTAATTGGAATAATTATTTATTTAACACTTCATTGTAAAAGCAATCTGGCAGGCTTAATGCTAGGCGGCAATCTCATTCAACCAATCAGATAAAAGTAAAAAAGAAAGTTACATGGTCGCAAATAATATTAAAATAATTATTTACCCGTACAAAATTCATGAATAATATACATAGTGAAAATAAAAGTGAGATACCATCAATCAAGGGAAAAAGTAAGGAATTGTGGAAAGGAAAGAAAAATTTGAAATCAAACATGAATTTATTTATATACGATATGAGTCACAGTGACAACTTATTTATTGAAGATGTCAACCAGTTTATGTTTCATTAATTATTTTTAGACATAAATAATAGAAAATAAACATTTTGTATCGATAATTTAAAAATAAACTTACCTCAGAAAAATAATAAGTCTTTCTTTTGAGCTTATAGGTTCTTTCCAGTTTGTATGCTGTTTTGTTATGTACGGTTCTAATAATCCATGTAGTTTTTCAAAAGTATAAACATTCATTTGAAAATATCCATAAAATCTGTCATCGTAGCACATCAATTCTGTACATAAATTTGCATAATCCCCATGAGTTTTTCTTTATTTGTTGATGTCATGAACCCAAATGCTACGTTTTCTTTTTAATGCTAGGCTCAATAATAAAATTTCTTCTTCGGTATCACTATCAGTATCACTTTCACTACTGGTTAAAGAAGTACCTTCTTCGATATCAGAATTATTGTCACTGCTGGATATCAACGTTTCATCTTCGGCATGTTCTTCAGTATTAGAACCATTGTCACTATACATGATGTGTTATTTTATATTATAAATCGGCTAGATATAAGCTTAACGTGACAGTATAGTATATGTCAAATATCAAAATGGGGTGGATTCGGTTCGTATCCGGTCTACTGTTCAGAAAGGTGTACTACGCGAAAGCGATATGAAATGGAAACTGTATGGAACGGTCCGCTTTCAATTCGCTTCCGCGTTTCTGTGTGCTAGATGCATTACTTCTAAGCGTTTTTCTCGAAACCTCGTTTTTGAACCCGGGAGGAAGCTTGTCTCCGTCAATTTTTATCCGATTGACTTCAAATTTTAACTGTAGCTTCCTAGATAGATAGATTGCCTTTTTTGGTTTTCTCAAAAAAAATCCCAAAACAAGTCTCATTTTTCGGCGTGTCGAATAGATATTAAAATTTTCAAGTGCTTCCAAGTACGAGGCATATCCAGAAAGTATGTGTACTGAATTTTTGTAGGTTACAATTTTTTTTTCAAACAAAAAAATTACGTGGTTACCGTAGTACATATGTAAGCTATTTTTCGACCTAGTCGCCATTCCTCTCAATGCAGGTGGTGAAGCGGGGTATCAACTTTTTGATGCCTACCTCGAAGTAGTTTCCCGACAACCCCTCTGTCCACTTCTCCACCGCCTCCTTTACCTCCTCGTCGGTTGAAAACCTTTTTCCACCCATGTGCAGCTTCAGGGAGGTAAAGAGATAGTAATCTGAAGATGCTAGGTCAGGGGAATGTGCGGGATGGTTCAGGACATCCCATTTGCTGGCATTGTCATGCAGCAGGCAGACTCCCTTTGTCAGCATGCCTCTCCTCTTGTTCTGAATCACCCTCCGCATTTTTGTTAGGGTCTCACAGTATCTTGCAGAGTTGATGGTCTCCCCTTGAGGCATATATTCAATTAAAATTATGCCTTGACAGTCCCAAAACACGGATGCCATGATTTTCTAGTCTGAAATTGTGGTTTTGAACTTTTTGGCGGAGGGTGAAGAGGTGTGACGTCACTGTTGAGACTGCCTTTTGGTTTCAGGCGTGTAGTGTGCAACCCAAGTTTCATCTCCAGTAACGATGGAGCGGAGAAATTCATCTCCATGGAGTTTGCAGTGCCTCAAAAACTCTTGCCTTTTTACAAAATTTCGCTCTTGGCGGGAGATTGGGTTGACATTTTTCACGAAACGTGTTGTCGCGTCGACACTTCTCAACGTACTGACCTCGAACCGGTCTCGTTGTGGAGTGGAAGGGTCAGGCTACACGAGAGTGTAGCCAACATGTCGAAAATAAAATCCATCCGGTCGTGAGAGCCTCAGTACACTTACTTTCTGGATACGCCTCGTATATGACATAAAAAAGGAGCTAGTCTCGACCAATTTCCCAGATTTACCACTGGCTTTTTCTTACTATACTCTTTGTAGAAATAAAACAATATTTCAAGATGCTATTAAATGTAAACATCACAAAACTTGAATGTAGACAAAATATTGATTTTATTTACAATTTATATCTATCACTCTTTTTTCCACAAATGCACTGTTTAACATGTTGATAGGGTTTGTAAGGATATATCATAATATGACAATGAAGTATACCTGCTCTCACTTTTTTTTTTTTTTTTTTAACCTGGTGAGTTTATTGCCATGTGACAATCTCTTCCAACCAACCAGAAAGATATTTTTATAGGCCTTAAGTGTTAACCAGACTGGAATCCTATTTAAAAAAATCTGGGTTCCAGCGGGCATCGAACCCGCTACCTCCGGATCGGCAGACAAGTGTCTTACCACCAGGCCACCTTTTTACTATTTGTTAAGAATTTTGGGCCAATTTTAACCAACTAGTGGAATTTTAAAAGTAATCATTCCGCAGTAAACATTAAACAACAGTTCTTTGTTACATACTTTTATAAAACATATCAATATACATCATACATTTTATTATTAAAATGGTAATCTTTATTAATTTTTAAAAGAAAGTTGGTATCCCCTTTTCTGGTACTTTCAATAAATTATTTTACTAAAAAATATATTTTTAGTTGATTTATTTCTTTGACCATTTTAGTCATAGTATATTATTTATAGTTAAGGCATTAACATTGCGGAGGTTTAAAGACATTGTAATTTGTTTTATCAAACACTGTTTATTCCACTTTATGTAACGGTATAACCCTACCAGTTTCAAGGTTTTCACCTCATCATCAGGGAGCACAAACTAGTCTTGTTTGTGCTCCTGATGATGAGGTGAAAGAAAAAAAAATCTTTCACTTCTATAACCATTTTCTTTATTCTATCCAGACACACATCTTTCACTTCTAAAACCATTTTTTTTATTCTATCCAGACACACATCTTTCACTTCTAAAACCATTTTTTATTCTATCCAGACACACATCTTTCACTTCTAAAACCATTTTTTATTCTATCCAGACACACATCTTTCACTTCTAAAACCATTTTTTATTCTATCCAGACACACATCTTTCACTTCTAAAACCATTTTTTATTCTATCCAGACACACATCTTTCGCTTCCATCATGTCCATATACCTCGTCATGCATACTTCAATTTGAAAGGCTTTCCACTCTTCTTTCTTTCAGAATTTAATTCATTCGGTCATATCATGTTTTTCTAGGTCTTCCCAAGATTCTTGTACCTTCTGTACTACTTGTATCGTTAATTCTTGCAAATATTTCACCATTATTTTATTCTACATATCCGAACACTTTCATTGTTCCTTACTTCATCTTAAGCACTGTATCTTCTTTCAATCCACATACTTTCCTAATATCCTCATTCCTTATTCTGTCAAATATTGGTTTCATACAAATTCTACATAATACTTGCATTCCTACTTTTACTACTATAACTTTTTTGTTACTTCCAAGTTTCGTTTGCATATAGCCTAATATTGAGATCAGGAATCCATTAAGCGAGCTTTGTTTCTCTCACAATAATCAAGTCAGTAAGCAAACGCATTGCCTTAAGTAGATAGTCATAATGCTAGGTTAGTCAAAAAGTTTTGAAAGCGGAAATGAAAATACATTTTTTTTGGAGGGAAATCACTTTTATTGCTCAGTATAGTCTCCCATAAGATCAATACACTTGGTCCAACGATCTTCCAACTTTGCTGTCCCATCACGGAAGTGACTTTCTGGAAGGCCTGCAAAATACTCCTCTACGACGGCTATAACCTCTTCGTTTGATGAAAAATGCTTTCCACGAAGGAATTTGTTGAGGTGTGAGAACAGCCAGAAGTCAGAGGGAGCTAAATCTGGCGAATAGAGTGGATGCTGCAACAATTCGTACCCCAATTCACTGATTTTCGCGATGGTTTTTTGAGCTGTGTGAGCAGGTGTATTGTCTTGATGAAAAATGATTTTTTTCTTCTGCAAACCGGGTCTTTTTTCACAATTTTTTTCATCCAACTGGTCCAAAAGGCCACAATAATAATCAGAGTTGATTGTCTTACCAGTTTGGAGATAATCTATCAATAAAATTCCTTTTGCATCCCAAAAAACTGACACTAACACCTTCTTGGCCGATTTCTGGACACGAACTCGCTTCGGAGCCAAAGCGCCTGGTTCACACCACTCCTTAGCCTCTTGTTTTGATTCAGGATCATGGTGGTAGACCCAAGTCTCATCCATAGTGATGAATTTTGAGTACGTTCTTATGAAAGATGAAATATTAAAATGGCGTAGAAATTTTGGTTTTCTACTGCTCCATAGATGTCGCTTTCAAAACTTATTGACTAGCCTAGTAATGCTGATACCGATTTTTTCAAAATGCCATACAAATTTTCAGTCATGATGAAGCCAATGAGAATCTATCGTTGGACGGTAACAACCCAGTCCATAGCTCTAGTGAGTGGATAACTATTTTTTGTACGCTACGTATCATTAGTCACAGTTTGAAACCAAAATAGGTATCATGGGTTATGGCTGAAGGTTCCATCAGAAACACAGGGATGCCATAACCCCTCTAGATTCAGATCGGCCCACAGCCCTCACTCCACATTCTGCTTGTCAGGTCGAGACTGTACATCTCTTCTTATAGTAGATTCTTGATCTGTTTTTTTTACATTATTTCTGGGATGTGGACTAGCAGCTATTCCTCCATCTTTTTGTGAGTCTCATTCATATGAAGTAACGATTAGAAACAATACGAGGAATCCAGGTCTCATCCATTCTATGAACATAATCCTGTGGTACAATATTCCGTTATATTTATAGTCTATTTCTTGATTATAAGTATTTCGTTCTTATTACAACAGTTATATTTTAATGTGTTCTTATTACAACAGTTACTCGTATATTTAATAATTGATGATCTTTATTTTTGGTTAATGTTTGTTTTCTCGAGTATATTTCAATTCGATCGGTCTTATTATTGTTTTAAAATGCCAAGTAGAACCTAAACTAAATTGTTCAATTAATTATTCCTGAATGAACTAGAATTCATTGTGCAGCTTTAGGAAGAAAGCTTTATATGCAACTATAGGAGGCTGAAGACAAGCCTTATCAAAATTTATGATTATGAGTCGTTCACAAGCCAAATGAACCAAGTCCATTCTGGTTAGTTTTGAGTAAACTAGGTTCAAACATATTTTAGTGTTTCTAATTCTCTAAGGGTATGATCGCAATTCTGAAAAGTGTTATATTGAGTACATTTATTATACTTACTTTGTACAAAAGCATTTTCTGCTAAAAGCTAAAGTTTTTCGCACGCCTTACATGCAGTGATCTTAAATTGAATATTTTTGGACTTAGTTCACTTAGCTTCTGAACCACTCATATATGAACACTTAACACATACACTATACTCCACTTAACACATTGATCGCCAATAGGATTTTCGTAAAATGTCCAAAAAATGTTTTTACGTTTTTAATTTAATATAACCTACCTATCACATTCATGAGTATATCTTTTAGAACCATGAAGATATCCTAAGGCCATATCGTAGTAAGGTAGAAAAGGGCCGTGTCGGCCAAGTTTAATAGTAGTTTAATACACAGCGCGTAGCCGACGGACAGAATGACACTCTGAAGTTAGGTATGCCGTGTCAGCCACCGGTGGCCGACACGGCCCAATTGGAATACCTCGGTGTCGGCCACCGGTGGCTGACACGGCGATCAACGTGTTAAAGTGTTACTATCACATATCGAAGATCTAAACTTTCATTGTAGTTGGTCTTCGTTTTTCGCGGTTTTCTTACTAAATATATTTTTCTAAAAATATGCAGGTACGGGGAAGTTCCTAACCGCATGAGCACTGCTACCACCTTCTTACATTCAACTTTTTTTAAATTCTGTCAATAGTTGCCACCTGCCAACAAGCTCACCAGATTGTTTTACAATGAAGTGTTAAATAAATAGTAGGTTCAAACTCCAAGTTAGAGATTCATTGAAGAGTCTATTCTCTAAACAGCACTATATAAATTGTTCAATTATTATGTACTTATTCAGTTTTACACAATTTTCTTACTTCTGTGTTTTGTTCTATTTCTACAAAATCTCCATATCATAATGAATGAATGCCCATTACCCATGACGAGTATAACAGAAGGCACAGTACGAAGTGGAGGAATAAGCATACTTGTCATTGGTACCACTGGAGATGACTATGCAAGTAAATTAGTAATAGGCATATCCTGTTGCATATAGGACAAGAAGCTTCAGTGCTTGTATGCGTCTTCTTTCTCTATCAGGCCCCTGATAACTAGCAATAGTGCTGCCCCATTTCGCTGGCTTCATCTGCTACCAGTATTAAAATAAATCTCTAGCATAAAATGTGTTCTTCTTCCTAGTGTCATGTCAGGTCCCCCCAAAGTTGACTATCACCTGAGAGTAAGCATCTTTGTCCCCGGTAGCCCGAAAAAGATCCCCAACGCTCCTTATACCAGTCTAATCACATATATTGCGGAGCCAGGAGATTTGCCTCCTGCCAACACCTCTTCGGCCTTCTATTTTGCCTTGGATGATCAGGTGCAGTAATTTGTACTATGCTCCTCTAAGTACATGACCCAAATAGGACACCTTTCGGATTTTAATATTAGTCAGCAACTCGCTATCAACTTTGGCTCTTTGAAGAACCCTCGTGTTGCTGACCATATCCGTAGCATTCACATTTCAAATGCTTCCAGTCGGTTCATACTACTAACTTTGAGTGTCCATGATTCCACTCTATATTATAACACTGACCAAACATAGCATTTGACTAACCGTTGTCGAAGTTTCAAGTTTAGATTATCATCGCACAATACGCTTCTCTTTTTATTAAAAGCCGCACGAGATGATTCAATTCTGCACTTGACTTCGGTTTCTGTGTCGAGGTCTTCCGCTAGGATACTTCCGAGGTATTTAAATTAAAATGTGTTAAGCTAAATAAAACAAGGTAAAAATAAATGATACAACGACTTTGTAAAACTTTTTTTTACTAACACTACTATTTTATTTACAAAAAAAATAATGTAGAATTGCACAAAACAAGATACATTTCAGACCTCTTGGAAATAAAATCAATACCAATTAACACATTCATTACAAATCAAATTTTATATAAATACATACCGCGCTGAGAAATTTCAAAAAAACAAACATATTAACAAGAGAACACGCCCGGCGTGTCTTACGCACTGGGCGTATGTTTGTATGGACATGTGAAGCGTGTTCTCAGCACTGAATATGTTAATCGACAAGTCTGAAATATGAATATTTTTATTTTTAACAGAAAGAAATTAAAATATAATTGATAATATTTCATTTTTATTTAACAATAATAATAATTGTACATATTACAATATAAATCATAAAATAATCACAAAATTGTGAGATATTTGTACAGAGAATTAAAGCAAATGTAAAGTAACACAATATAATATATGTAAAATAATAATTAATTACCTTAATCATTGAGTAAATTAAGGAATTTTATTTTAATCAAATTATATTAAAATTTTCGAGTGCTTCCAAGTATTCATTTTTCTGACTCTTTATTTAAAAAATGGCGTAAAAAAAGAGAATGAAGGATCTTTGTGAGTGCGCTAGTATTGCCTTGTTTATGCCTGATTGTACGTGGCTGAACGTTGTCAGGTAAGTCATTGAGTTCCTGGCGCAAATAGATATTCTAGTGTTTAAAAATGTGTCAATTTAAAAGTTGAAACACATACATTTCGTCACACCGTGTCCTTTGTGAAGTAGGCAGAGAGAACAGATCTCCTTTTTTTTTTATTTCAAGCAAACAACTTTCATCTCTTTCATATTCATACATCGCATCATGCATAATCTTCTATTATTCACACTTCTGACTTATATACCTGCTTAGTCATTTATTTTCTTCACATGTCCAAACCATCTCAAAGCTACTTTCTTCATCTTACTTAAAACATCCATAATGTCTTCATTCCATCTTCTTTCATACACTGACACTCCACAATTTTAACTTATAGCACGCATCTCCACATCACTAATCTTACTTTTATCATTCTTCTGCCGAATCCAAGATTCACTTTCATACATCAAGATTGGCACCAACACACATTTATATATTGATATTTTTTCTACTTTAAATATAGTGCGATTATTATTTATTACGCTGGGTGCTCTATTTACCTTGTTCCCTGTCGCTACCCTTCTTTCAATTTCCCTCCCAACTCACCCATCGCACGTAAACATACTGCCCAGATAACAGAACTTATCACCAAAGTTGAAACTTCTTTCAATATATGTAACTGGATACTTAAAGATTTTTCCAATGAAGTGAAAATAGTATTTTCAGTTAAAATATCTCTTGAAAATTTTTACCATATATTGACCATTTTATGACAATCACAAAAAAAATAAAAATGTTCAAATTTGGCACTTATTTATGCCAGCAACTCAACGATGTGTTCATACAGGCTAAGTTGAGTATTAGCATTTGTAAACAAGGTAAAAGCGTTTTGAACCAGTGTGGGGACTAGCCCTTAAGTATGTATTGTATATACGGAAGCTTAAATACATAGTCTGTTTAATATTCAGCGAAAAATAAAAAATGTAATGAAAAAAAAAACTAATTTTCATTGAGAAACCAAAACCACACACACGTGCGCTAACATTGATGTGCAAAATGGAACACATTTATGTGATTTTCTTCTAGTTAATATTTACAAAAAAAAAAAACAATAAAAGTGAACGGTTTTTTTTAAAAACTTCATCAATTTTCTTTACGAAAATTTTCACTGCCAATCAATATAAATTATAAGTTTAAATTTTCGCTAAAAATTAAAAGGAACCGTAAGTTTTTTTCGATTTAGGCCGAAATAGGAAAGAAAATTTTCGGTCGGACTTAAATGTCAATTTGACAATTGTGTTTTACTTTCTTGGCTTTTGTTTAACACATTCACAGATAATACAATTTTACGTCAATATATGCCGTGCTGAGATATATAGAAAAGACACAAACGTATTAGAACACGCCTGACGTGTCGTGCGTAATAGATATATATTTGTATGGATATGTGAGGCGTGTCCTCAGCACTGAATGTGTTAAATGATATTTCTAAGAAATATATTCAATGGAATTACTGGTAGGTACGGAATATAACCCAAATTCACACTCTGACTGTAACACTAAATACTAAATATTAATTATTATTTTAATTGAAGAAATTAGTATTTAAAGTCGAATTTCATACAAATTAGACAAAGCTTTCTTATTTACGGGAGTCACGTGATTTCATTACACTTAAAAAGTTTGAAGTATATAAGGTCCGACTCTAAATACAAATAATAAAATTTAAAGGTTAGAAATTAGTCATTTGAATAAATAGCTGGACTATGAATTCGGGTCTATATTTACAAATAATCTGTACATTAAAATATTTTCAAGTAATTATAATATAAGATATATAATTAAAGTTTTTTCAATAATACTATACTGTGTTTCTTAAAAAAAAAAATTCTTAATTAGTCATACCCTGAGTTACGGTTTCTCGAATTTATAGACATTTTTAAACTGCCGCTATCTAAGTCACGGGGAAATTTGCAGCTGTTTGACAGAACATCATAATTCTGTGACAGCCACAGCTTCGTTATCGAATATTTAGTTTTGTAAAATTAAAGCATTAGTTATTATATAAATAAAAATTAAAAAAACTGATTTTTAGTTCTATATATTTATTTCCACTGTTTGGATGATAATTTTTCGCTTGTTAGGACTAGCAAGCGGAAATAATCTTCCAAGCAATGGAATTAAATATTAAGAACTTAAAATCAGTTTTTAAAAATTTTATTTACATAATAACTTAATGCTTTAATTTTACAAAACTACATATTCGATAACGAAGCTGTGGTCATCACAGAATTATGATGTTCTGTCAAACAACAATAGAATTAAGTATTAAGAACTTAAAACCAGTTTTTTTATTTATATTGGAATAATAACAATGAAGTGTTATAAGTTTTCTTTAAATAGAAGTATTAGTTGATAACAGTTACACGTGTTGTAGCTAAAAATTTGATAAGGAAGCCGTGAGTGTGACATACGAGGCATATCCAGAAAGTAAGTGTACAGTTACCGTAGTACATATGTAAGCTATTTTTCGACATAGTCGCCATTCCTCTCAACGCAGGTGGTGAAGCGGGGTATCAACTTTTTGATGCCTTCCTCGAAGTAGTTTCCCGCCAACCCCTCCGTCCACTTCTCCACCTCCTCCTTTACCTCCTCGTCGGTTGAAAACCTTTTTCCACCCATGTGCAGCTTCAGGGAGGTAAAGAGATAGTAATCTGAAGGTGCTAGGTCAGGGGAATGCGCGGGATGGTTCAGGACATCCCATTTAAACGAGGCGAGCAGTTCCTTCGTGGCGTTGGCCGTGTGTGGTCTGGCATTGTCGTGCAGCAGGCAGACTTCCTTTGTCAGCATGCCTCTCCTCTTGTTCTGACTCGCCCTCCGCAATTTATTTAGGGTCTCACAGTATCTTGCAGAGTTGATGGTCTCCCCTTGAGGCATATATTCAATTAAAATTATGCCTTGACAGTCCCAAAACACGGATGCCATGATTTTCTTGGCTGAAATTGTGGTTTTGAACTTTTCTGATCATCATGCACAGACGTACGACCGTTTTTAAACTCGCGACACCACTTGTACACACTCGTACGATTCATAGCTTTATCACCATATGCAGTTTTCACCTCATTATAAACCTCAACCGGAGGTTTTCCCTTCCAAACGAGATAACGGATGACGCCGCGTATTTCGCACTTTGCAGGAGATTGGATTGACATTTTTCACGAAACGTGTTCTCAACGTACTGGCCTCGAACCGGTCTCGTTGCGGAGAAGAAGGGTCAGGCTACACGGAAGTGTAGCAAACATGTCGAAAATAAAATCCATCCGGTCGTGAGAGCCTCAGTACACTTACTTTCTGGATACGCCTCGTATATAAAAAAATCAATACTTCTTTTAGTTACAAATGCTCCAGCTCCATTTATGTTAGTTCTATAGGCACAGTTAATCTTCTAAATTTCCAGGTTCCATATCTCTAGATCGAAGAAAAAAAACTCCAGAAAGTCTCAAATAATTTGCCGCATGCTGAACACTATGCTGGATCTAAAGCAAATTATGCGTTGAATGAAAGAAAATGTTACGTTGTTGCTAACGTGTACTGTGTAATTAGGCCTGGTAGATGGTTGTGTCTATACTGAACATGTTCAGACTTTTTTTCTTGTCATAATTCCCTAAACAATACAATAAAGCAACTATTTACACTGTATTAGGTATTATAAGTAATCTATAGATGATTTGAAGTATATAGTATATAGGAGAATGTGCGAAATATATATGCAAATACTATTGGGTTGATGCAAAAGTTATGACCGTTTTTTATGATCCCAGGTAAAAAAATTCCCAGGTAAGAAATGATGAATAGTATCTTCTTTTAAATGATTCCATTGTATAAAGGATGCTTTCCCTCTACTTTCTATTCAGTTTTGGCCTGGCCAGAGTACAGTGAAGAGCCCTTGTATTTTTTCAAAATGTCGGTCGATAAAGTGCATTTACGTCATTGTTTACTTTATGAATTACGTAAAGACAATACCGCGAGTGTGGCAACCAAAAACATTTGCGAAGTGTATGGAGCAGATGTCATCAAAGTTCGACAGGTACGAAGATGGTTTGCAAAATTCCGATCTGGGAATTTTTCACTAATTGTTTTTCACAAATTTTTCACTATTGTGTATTTTGAACTCTTGGAACGCAATCAGACAATTACAGCAGAACGATATTGTCAGCAATTATCCAAATTGAACATCGCCCTTTAAAAGGATAGACCAGAATTGGTAAACAGAAAAGGGGTAGTGTTTCATCACGACAACGCGCGACCACATGTGGCTATGATGACCCAACACAAGCTAAATGAGTTGAATTGGGATGTTATCAAGCATCCACCGTATTCTCCAGATCTTGCTCCTTCCGATTTTCATTTATTCCGATCACTACAAAAAATTTTAAATGATAAAAAATTTGATACAATAGAGCAGGTAAAAACATCCCTTACTACATTTTTCGCATCAAAATCCACGGAATTTTACTCTAATGGTATTAATAAGTTGATAGAAAGATGGGAGAAAGTTATAAGAACTGATGAAAATTATATAATTGATTAAATAAATAATACAAATCTAAAAAAAAAAAGTTTAATTGTATATGTAAAAAACGGTCATAACTTTTGCATCAACCCAATATGTTATTTTATAGAAAATACCTGAGAATCTGCAGATTTTGATATCCACAACGGATCCTAGAACAAATTCCCGTCGTATACCAAGGGACGACTGTATATGATGATTATAATGCGTTGTATTCACAAGTAAAAAAAAACACATTGTTAAAACTAGCAGATATAATATTTTTGTATTGTGACATTAGTCTATAACTTAATAAGCCGACATAACTCCGGGTATGCCTGCATTTCATAATAAATCATATTTGAAATAAATAATAACGACAATAATTCTACTATGACACTTCTCATAATGCATAAAACTCAATTTACATTAAACTGTATAGATTATAATGGCTAATAATAATAATAATAATAATACAGAAAATAACTTAATGTGCCAAGTCTAACTTTGATTTAAGAATTTAAATAAAGGTAAAATATTAGGCGTACATACATACGCAAAAATGATTTATTTGAAATAACTTCACTTAAATCCCAATTTGAAAATATTCTTTTTATACAATACAAATCGACAAAAACATATGTTTTTATTTCAAAAGGGTTACATAATTGTTAAAAATAATAAGATATTAAAAAGCTTTTGACTCGGAATGCTGAAAACTGCACTGTTCTTTATATTGGTAAAACAACCCTCTAACATTAGACATGTCGAGTACACAGAATAATCTAGGAATTAATGTCGAACAACCTTAAATAGGGTGAACACATCACTGATATTCTAAAAAGAGACACACACTTCTCTACATTATAAAGAAAAGTTCGATGACACCAAATGTTTTGTTAGTCTATAAGACCTATGTTAGATCTTATCTAGAATTTGGTTTATAAATGTGGAAATCTTATTGAACAAAGGATATTAAATTTCTTGAAAGAACTCAAAAATGAGCCACTGAAGATAGACTGCAAGTATTGAAGTTGCCAACACTACGACAAAGACGAAATCATAGAGATTTGATTGAATATTATAAGATCTTGAGCAAGCATTACTTACTTCTGTTAACCAAAACACATTTGAAAGTAAAACTTTCCAAAATTAAATTCCACAATAATCAAAAGAAACATTGTTTTGTTAACCTAATTGTGGAATCTACAGCAAAGACGAAATCATAGAGATTTGATTGAATGTCATAAGATCTTGAGCAGTCATTATTTACTTCTGTTAACCAAAACACATTTGAAAGTAAAACTTTCCAAAATTAAATTCCACAATAATCAAAAGAAGCATTGTTTTGTTAACCGAATTGTGGAATCTACAGCAAAGACGAAATCATAGAGATTTGATTGAATGTCATAAGATCTTGAGCTGTCATTACTTACTTCTGTTAACCAAAACACATTTGAAAGTAAAACTTTCCAAAATTAAATTCCACAATAATCAAAAGAAGCATTGTTTTGTTAACCTAATTGTGGAATCTTTGAACAAACTGTTCAATAGTATTAGTGACATTTAATCAGTTTTAAAATTGTCTGGACTAGTTCCTACACACAAATCCAGAAGTGCTGTTTTGTTTCATTTGCGTTTTCTTTATGAACATATGACAGTTAAACTTGATATAGATATTAACAGCATTTACAATGCTTGTCTACAGTGATAATATGAATTCAATTTAAAAAAATCAAAAAAACTCAGTGCTGGGAGTCAATCTAAGGTGCAGGGACTCAGAAGTGAAAGGGGTTAACATAAAAAAAGTGCAATTCTTCAATTTAAATATGCAAACCATTTTGATGTATTACAGTCCACACGATGAATGTGTCTTTAACAAGGAATGTATTTCTTTGACAAATATAACACATCTTACTGATTATCCACTATTCTATATCATTCTACTTGAAAACATTTTTATTGTTATATCAAAATTGTTAATCAAATGTGTAAATTCTAAATATTACTTACTGACTGTACAGGTTCATCAGTAAATCTCAATATTCAGATATTTGAAGTATTTTACAGAGATTCTACCTACCTACGTACCTCAATTGGCCATACAACTCACGTCTCGGTCATTGTCTTACAAGTGGTCTTCTTCCGTGTTGTTGGGTTTGTACAATGGTCTTTGTTGACCGTGTCAACTGAGACCTGTTGATAGATATTCTAGCTTTTCTAAAATATTAATTGACATAAAAATAGAGTCCAATGAGCAATTTAGATCACTAAATAACGCTTCAGAAGTACATTAATTAATTTAAACATGTGTTTAATACAGTCTATTTAACACGTTCAATGTTAACAACGCGCCTAGTGCGTTCTTCTTGGAAACCGTCGGGTGCTAACAACGCACCTAGTGCGTTCTTCTTGGCAACCGTCGGGTGCTAACAATGCACCTAGTGCGTTCTTCTTCGCAACCGTCAGGTGCTAACAACGCGCCTAGTGCGTTCTTCTTGGCAACCGTCGGATGCTAACAACACGCCTAGTGCGTTCTTCTTGGCAACCGTCGGGTGCTAACAACGCGCCTAGTGCGTTCTTCTTGGCAACCGTCGGGTGGTAACATCGCGCCTAGTGCGTTCTTCTTGGCAACCGTCGGGTGGTAACAACGCACCTAAAACATTTTCGTATGCAAACCAGATACTATTACCACTCCTAGTGCGTTGAAATTGTATACACATACTCAATTCGTAGCAACGCATGGATGTTTAGTTTATTAGTATTAGCACACACAAATATTCACCAGAGTTCAAATATACTTCGAGCGGAACGCGTGTACGTCAAGTGATTTCAAGTCAAGCAATTTTTGTCTAAATTTTAATAATTAGTCAGCCACACGTGTGAATTACCTTAATAATTTGATCGCATTGAACGTGTTAATATATTTAAAACAATATTGAGTTGTTCATTGTATGTTAAGAAAACAGTTTCATTGTTTGATATTCCATTTAAGATACATAGAGAACGCTATCTCCGCCTAACATGGGAGGCACAGTGGGCCAATCTAGAAGGAGTTTTATAACATTTCTGCGCAAGGCCGACCTGGAGAATTTCGAGGCTGAATGTTAATTTGGGCGCAGAACTTTCTTATTTATTTACTCATACCTACATCAATGTTAGGGTAGATAATATAGAATTTCTAGTCACCACACAAAAAAAAACAATAATGAATTCCTGGATCCTTATAAAAAAACCCCGCGAAATGGACGAATTTATTAAAATATTCCCTACCAATTAACACATGAAGATAATATTGTAACACGGTCAGACAATAATTTTAATATACCTTACTAAGTGGAGAAACAGCGTTTTACGAATAACAGTTTTCAAAATTAACATTCGCAGCATTTCTAGTGAAAAATTTCAAGAACTACGTAAGCTCTGTTCACAGGCTTGAACGAGACAGGACTTGGCGTCTTCCAGTTAAGTATTATAAGTATTTTAATTTTACAATAAATAATATTAAGAATTTACACAAATGAATATCAAATAAATGCTCCACATTATTCTTAAATATATATTTTACAGTTTATATAAATATAACATCTACTCAATCTTATAAGACAAATTCTGTATGCATTATTGTTCCTCGATATCCATATTCTGTTTGCAATATCATTGTATGCAATTCTTTGCCAAATCTTTTTGTATGTCACGAAAGAATGAAGATATCTAAATTGTTGCAATCTTTTTGTATGTCACGAAAGAATGAAGATATCTAAATTTTTACAATCATTTTGTATGTCACGAAGGAATAAAGATATCTGAATTGTTACAATCATTTTGTATGTCACGAAGGAATGAAGATATCTAAATTTTTACAATATGTCCTATAAAGTCCTTAAGTGAACAACATTTTATGCTGCTAACTAGAGACAGCACACTGTAATCTTAGGCGATAATATAATAAATGGTTCTCAGCCCCTAGATTGTTCTAGAGGCTTAGGTCTGGATTCATAGTCTGACCCAAATAAATAATATAGTCGGTAATGAAACCACAGAACACATGCCTGGATAAAGGCACGTTTTATCAAGATCAGTAAGTCTCAAATTTATAGTCCAATTCACGCCATCGTCGTTGCTTAGCCTTGTGGTCGAAGATCCTCTCGCCATTCCAACCTCAATTCAATTAGAAAGCGACGCTGTACCGTGGAGTTTTTTTTTAAATGAGTGAGCTGTTACACACCAGCAAACTCACCAGCTACACCGCTGTACTGGCTCCGATGGTACACTGAAGTGAGACAATCAGAGCACAACGGCATGTTTTTTTTCCTTTTTGGAAGAATAGACCAAAGTCATAGGTATACTTATATTTCGAATACTAGGCAGAAAAAATACCTGTGTCTTTCGAGGGGTGTAACACAGCGTGGGGTTTGAACCGACGACCTTCCGCACGGAAGTCCAGTGCGTTACCGCACGTCCACGCACCTCACAGTCCGATCCTAATCTTAACATTAAAGACTAAATCTTGATTATTCTTTTTATTGAAAAAAAAAAAATTGTTTCAAGTTGAATTTCATACAAATTTGCTGTATCTTCCTTAACCCTTTTAATCCCAGCATATTTTGGCAAAAAAACAGTAGTTTATATTTTATTTTTTATCTCAGTTAATATTTAGTTTTAAATGCATTATTTTAAAAGAGAACGATTCTCAAAGTTACAAAAAATATATACTCAACATAAAAACTTGTACGAGTATGAACACTTTGAGGCCGATGATCGGTCCCGTGGGATTTTTCCAATACACCAGTTGGGACCGACGATCGGCCCCGTGGGATTAAAAGGGTTAAATAAGGGAGCTCCATGGTTTCATTAGCGACTTTGAATATAAATTGCGAAATTTTAAGGTTAAAAATTTGTATTTAGACCGAACCATCAATTCAGACATAAGCCTTTGGCAAATCAGACTGATGTTACTAGGATGAAGGAGTGGAGAGGAATATCGGGCCACAGCAGGTAAAGGCATTATCACATGACTCTGAACCACCCTGGAGAACATGGAAATCTGTTAACAGGTTCCAAACAGGAATTGGGAGAACCAGAAACATTATATAGTGAAACGGGGAATACTATGTGATGGATTGACTTTCTGTATCCTGCGGCGAGCAGTTATTTAGTTTGCAAAGTGAAAATAGTTTTAATGATCTCTAATCTTCCACAGAGGATGGCACTAATTATAAATTTTAGTCACATACAAAAAGATTTGGTTGAAATTGTTTTTATCTGCACCATAATTTATACATTTTGACACGTTTTCTTTCTTCGTATTGGCCAGCCTTGTGACCATGTTAAAATATAACCTAAATAACACTATCCTCGTGACAATCGATGGCTACATGTGTTTATTACAACTATACCTTGCTATCATTATTCATTTAAAAATATTTCATAAAATGTTTATGTTCTGAAACTACCTTGCTATACGGTAATCCCTCCATTTATGTTAGTTCACTTGAACAAAGTTTATTCTGTTCGAAATTCAAAATTCATAATAGAGATATCCATCTTAATACATAATTTGCCTAATACCTTGAAGTCAAAAATGAAAAAAAACATACTGTGACATGAAAATGAAACAAAAACATATATGCAGAAGCTACTGCTAAATGTGAGTATTCCAATTTCGAAACATGTGCTATCAAAACAAAACAAGTCGGTAATTGTAAGGTAGGTACTTTCGATATTAAATTAGGTCATTTATTTTTTAAATTGAACTGTTGTTTTGTACTTTTTTACAGCACAAATGAAAGTATTACATATTTATTGTCATTTGCACATTTTGAGTACACACACACTGAAAAATAAGATAGTTATTAAGTAAAATATCACACAATTTGTTGATGTTTTAAAGTGATAAAACCTTAATTTTTCTCGTATCGAATGCATAAAATTAATAACATTCGGTGTGACCGTTAACTTTTAAACTTTATAAAGGAAAATATGCAACTAAAAATGCCTGGAAATGGTGTTGCTGCAAAGTGCAGAAAAATAACAATGGTTACGGTGAAAAACTATAAATGTTAAACAAAGACAATCTCTTAATGAGGAACGTAGATCAAAGATCTCTAACGAAGATTGACAAAACCAAAATGAGAGACGCGTGATGATTAATAATATGCATCAACTTAGCGTGATGGGATAGAATGTAAGTAGATGTAACAATTATACTTTGGAAATTCTAGGATGGGTCCTTTGACAGTTGACAAATTTGCCCTAATACAACCTTGTAACGACGTTCATTAATTTGAATTATTTTATCAACTTTAATATAAGCCTCAATTCTAATAAATAGCAAGTTATTTAGGTAAATACATTACAAAAAACTAACAATAATGACAAATTAATACATCTTGTTATAAATTAGCAAAAATGTAGCAGTTTGTTAACCTTTCCTTCCCTGTGTTGGGTATCTTCTACACGTTGCTTCTAATAACCATCAATATCTCTATAAATATAATAAATACAAGGTTAAGATTTTAGGTATTCCTTTATAATATATTTACGCATTGATTTAAAAAATAATATTAATAATAATCAGAATTTATCGACTACATCGAGGTGTTTTGTAAAGATCGAAAACAAATTCGCATTTAAATGCTGCGAGTGCCTCGTCTTGACTATAGGTGAATAGTATGCGGGAAGTGCGACACTATATTCGCATCTCACTCTTGCATACTAGACTGAATTGCGAGAACCTGAATTGTCTCAACGTTGCAAGCAAAGGCGTAAGCGCCGGGGTATGCGACTGACGTTCCGCGCCACTAGTAGCCTCTAGGCTTGCAAATCGGTTAGACGTACGCCCATTCCGTGAGCGTTTTTTAATGTTTTCAAATGGTTTTTTAATTTTTTCAGCAAATAAATCTCAATTATTATAATTTTTAACTTCAATTATAATTAATTAAGGGGATTATCTATGAATGTTCTTATTTTTCCGATTTAAAATCACTAATTTTTTATTGCGTACTCACTACCCAACACCGGATCACGCGTATTATTTTTATCACCGTAAGGGAAGGGTTAAAATCAAATAATATTTGGTGATGTTTGTCAAAAGTCACTACGTTAGTCCGCATTAGCTAGGGATGGAGTATTCGATAATTGGATTTTCGATATTTTTATACCTAAAATGAAATGTTCGTAATTAGTATTAATTCATAGTGGATCTTGACCTATTTAAAGATAGATACAAATCATACAATACATTAGAAAGTCAGTATAATGAAAATAAGGAATTAAAACGTCAGTTTAGAGAAAAACAATTTTTCGATTTATAAAAAAATTATTTGATTTGTAAAAAAAAAAAAACGATTTTACCCCATCCCTTTGAGACATGACGTTTAAAACGCCACAGGACCCATCGTAGAATTTCTGAACTATAACAAGTATTTAGTCATTGTTATCACATATCCTCAGCTAGTTTTCATATAATCACTGTAAAAGCAACAACAGTAACAATGGAAAATTTATTCAACAAGAGTGATTTTGAATAGGTTAAGCGAATTGTAAGTTCTGTAATTTTTTTCTTTTTATAAATAAATCAGTTCGTATAAAGTAACCTCTTACATAGATTTATTAAAAAAATAACTAAAGCTTTTTTAACTAAGGAAGAATAGAATATCTAGAAAAAATGTAAAAGTTTATACATAGAATTCAATGGCTTCATTTAAATGGTTTCGATTTTCACATTCTGTTTTCCTAGAACAAATTACCTGTGTAAATGGAGAGATTACTGTATATAAATTTTGAATAAAAAAATCCAAGTACAAGGGAGGTTCTTGAAATTGTTGAAAAAACTTTAAACAATAAAACTCACAGCAACACTCTCGAGTTTGCCTACAGTTGAAATGAGACGCCGTAGACTTGTTCAGCACTTCACCTAATTTTAATAAACATTTCTTGTAGACAATATTTTTTTGACCATATGTAGAATCTATCTTGCATATTTGCAAATCCTTATCTCATATGGTTTTTCACGGTCAGATGTTTAGGTTTCTCATTCATGACACAGCCTCAAGATTTTCACGGTCAGATGTTTAGGTTTCTCATTCATGACACAGCCTCAAGATTTTCACGGTCAGATGTTTAGGTTTCTCATTCATGACACAGCCTCAAGATTTTCACGGTCAGATGTTTAGGTTTCTCATTCATGACACAGCCTCAAGATTTTCACGGTCAGATGTTTAGGTTTCTCATTCATGACACAGCCTCAAGATTTTCACGGTCAGATGTTTAGGTTTCTCATTCATGACACAGCCTCAAGATTTTCACGATCAGATGTTTAGGTTTCTCATTCATGTCACAGCCTCAAGATTTTCACGGTCAGATGTTTAGGTTTCTCATTCATGACACAGCCTCAAGATTTTCACGGTCAGATGTTTAGGTTTCTCATTCATGACACAGCCTCAAGATTTTCACGGTCAGATGTTTAGGTTTCTCATTCATGACACAGCCTCAAGATTTTCACGGTCAGATGTTTAGGTTTCTCATTCATGACACAGCCTCAAGATTATCACGGTCAGATGTTTAGGTTTCTCATTCATGACACAGCCTCAAGATTTTCACGGTCAGATGTTTAGGTTTCTCATTCATGACACAGCCTCAAGATTTTCACGGTCAGATGTTTAGGTTTCTCATTCATGACACAGCCTCAAGATTTTCACGATCAGATGTTTAGGTTTCTCATTCATGACACAGCCTCAAGATTTTCACGGTCAGATGTTTAGGTTTCTCATTCATGACACAGCCTCAAGATTTTCAAGGTCAGATGTTTAGGTTTCTCATTCATGACACAGCCTCAAGATTTTCACGGTCAGATGTTTAGGTTTCTCATTCATGACACAGCCTCAAGATTTTCACGGTCAGATGTTTAGGTTTCTCATTCATGACACAGCCTCAAGATTTTCACGGTCAGATGTTTAGGTTTCTCATTCATGACACAGCCTCAAGATTTTCACGGTCAGATGTTTAGGTTTCTCATTCATGACACAGCCTCAAGATTTTCACGGTCAGATGTTTAGGTTTCTCATTCATGACACAGCCTCAAGATTAGCCCGATGGTTCTCCTCCAATCCTCCTAGGAATGAATATATTGGACGCTCTTTCACAATGTGACCGACAGTCTGGACCATTTCACATAAGTATAACGGGGAATCAAAGAAAACCCACCTATGTGAGAGTGTGCACATCAACCATGGTCACATTAAGATGATTTAGGGTAAATTACAATTTTTGTGGTAGGTCAAATCCTTGAAGGTGGAGAGTGCCGATTCCACTTCTGCCACCAGTTATCTGGTGAACTTACATTCTTCTCAGTTTAAAGTTGTTCCTCAATCAAGAAAGCTCGTTGTGATCTAAGGCGAGTTGGACGAAGGCAGGAAACACTCATGTGCATTAATAGCACTTCATTAAGATATACCTCCTGGTATTCCCTCATTACGGTATATTTGCGTTGTAGATTTGATGCAACGAATTCGTAAAAACTGGAAGCCATGCCAAACAAGTTGATTTCAGATTGAAACCTGGAGAATAAGATACAATGATGAGCTGTTTAACATCTATAAAGTTCCCAGGCTCTCTGTACATGCTAGACTGAGATAGGCTGGGCATGTGCAGAGAATGTCGTCATCACGGGTACCTAAGAGGATCCTTGAGGGACATCCGGACGGAAGAAGAAAGGTCGGTAGACCTAGACTGCGATGGGAAGATAAGGTGAAAAAGGACGCGGCCCAACTATTACAAGTGAGAGATTGGAGGGCCGCGGCGGGAGACAGGAGGAGTTGGAGGCGAGGATTGATGGAGGCCAAGGCCCGATATGAGCTGTAGATCCATCGAAGAAGAAGAAGAAGTGTCATTCAGACACTTTCCGGCCCTCCCTTATAACTGTTGCAAATATTCTTTAGAAACATTTTAAGTTTTTGTAACAAATAAGACACAGGGAACGGAAAGATGATAAATATGGAACGTTTCTAGGAACAGAAGTGTTCGAACAAGTGCATGGTGTCTCAAGCTGAGAGCTTTGAAGAGAACTTAAAGGGAATCACTGTAAAATTTCACGAGAAAAGTTTTTCCTACAAATCTGTACATCAGGTATGTCAAATAACAATAATTCTGCGATTTGCCGAGACTAGACGAGAAAAAGATTTTAAGATAATATAGAAAATTACATTAACTAGTTATTTTGAAAGAAATTAATTCATTTCTATTTTGATTTTTTTTTTAGTATTGATAACATGTGGCCCGTAGTGTAAAATGAGTTTGACATACCTGTTGTTAATTTTTGGGTCTTCATTCATATTTCGATTTAATCAGTCTGTAATGAAATCATGCCCAAATATTTTTGACCCATTGACTCAATTAATATGTGAACGCAAGTGCAAGGTTTCAGAACATGGCTAGCGTTATGCTATATTTTAAATACAACTTTGAATATAAATATTAAATCGATATTATTGTATGTTTGTACAAAACCTATTGCGTATAAAGCTATTGTAATTAAAGGCCAAATAAGTACCCTCTCACTATCTCAATTACTGTGCTGTTATTTTACAAAAAATATAAACAATTTTGCATACTGGCAATTTTATATTAAAAATGTTTAAAAAAGCCTAACTGTATTGTTTATTTAAAATTTTGTCAAAAATACTAATTTATTGTGATAAATTATAAAATATATATCATTAAAAATTATAAGAATTTTCAATTCTATATTGAAATTACAATATATATTTGAAAATTCTAATATAGTGATAATATTAATAGCTAACATTTTAAGTGATCTATTGAATTCTATTCATATAGAAAAAATGAAGCGATAAAAGTCTTTTGAGTGTGAACTACTCGAAG
Source organism: Odontocerum albicorne (assembly GCA_949825065.1). Taxonomy (NCBI): domain Eukaryota; kingdom Metazoa; phylum Arthropoda; class Insecta; order Trichoptera; family Odontoceridae; genus Odontocerum; species Odontocerum albicorne. The sequence continues at coordinate 15,908,262 of OX463864.1, read as the reverse complement.
AAATATCTAATAAATTGTTACATTCTGAATTGTTGTATTTTTTCATAGATTAAAAATACGGATACTAAACTTAGATTAGTAAAGTTATATCTTTGATTAAATGGCGATTTATGAATTTGTAAAATATGATATTTAGTTTTTTTAAAACTGATAATATGAATTTATCAAAGAAAATATATTTAGCATAAAAACAAAATAAACAATTTCATTGGATAAAGAAAATCAGATTTGTTTTTGAATCAAAGCATAAAATAATAATTCATAAATATATTTACAAAATTTTATCAGATTTGACTAAATAATTAATATTTTTACTATAGGATTAAAAAAAATTGTGCTTTGTTTTACTAACCATAAAAATACAGTTAAATAAAAACATTTAAAAATTACACAATGTGAATGCCAGTTATGATTCCCATATAACTGCATTCATACTACGAGCTTGTTTGCGCCAACTTCACTTCAATCAACCAACAGCTGATTTGATACACTGTCAGAATAAATTGTACAACAATTGTATACCAATGTTCTCCAAGCTTTTTCAGACTATCACCCCCTTTTGGAGCATATTCAACAGTGCTTCCCCTCCGTTATAATTGGGACAAAACTGATACATTGAAATTTAAATTTTTGTACACATAAAGTCGTATGTCTGGAAACGAGACTTAACACGTTCACTGCGTCGAACACGGCTCCCGTGTCCATACAAAATAGCCTTGAATGTTGAGTGCACTCATAAACGTCTCCCGATAAGGATTCGTCGCCGATTTCATGTGTTTTGAAGACACGAAGGAATACACTTGTATATGATGTTTCAATAGAAAGTAGAATTTGATTTTTAACAAAGTTATGGGTTTTCAAAAATTCGCGAATTTTCAGCATCTCTGTATGACATTTTATACGCAGTGAATGTGTTAACAGTAGTTTTATTTTTAAGAAAAATGGTAATTTTTTCGTATCAAAATGAATTTGTCAATTTAGCTGTGATATATTTGGAAAATATTTGAACATAAGACTTTATGCGTGGGAGGTATCGATTTGTATTCTTTGCCCCTTTTGAGTCTTCTAGCGCCTCCAAGTGTATAGTCCGCCCGCTTTGAAAATCATTGGTATAGACAGTTCATGGTTAACCCTTAGAAACTCTTAAGCAGCTCGTGTTATGACAGAGTGATCGTAATGTTTATGGTTGTAAAATATATTCGTTCCATTTTTTTTTAGCTTGGTGGCATTATTTCTTCGACCCGTTGCCATATTCACGAGCACAAATATTATGCCATTTAAAAGGTGACATTTCAACAGGCTTTTTAATAAAATTTTACTCTAGTCGGAGTCCTAGCATTTTTTTTTAAATTTTTAAACATGTCAGAAAATAAAGAACATCTTTTGTACTTCCAAAAAGGCAGCAAATTTGTGCTGTATACGGAGTAAATCACAAATTTGTGCTATATACGGAGTAAATCACAAATTTGTGCTGTATACGGAGTAAATGCTTTAGATGATTTGATGCGCAAAAAGTGGTTCTGGAGATTTAGAGAGGGAAACATTGATGTCAAAAATGTATTTCACCCTGGACATCCTGTCACAACAGATGTGGATAAAATCAAAGCAATGATTGGTAGAGACCGCCATTTGAAGACATGTGAAATCGGTCAGGAATGAAACATTACCGCCGTTACTGTCTCGCAATATTTACGTAAGCTTGGAATGGTCAACAAGTTTGATATTTGGGAATCGTATTAACTAAGCGAAAAAATAACTGATTTTCTACCTGCGACTCGCTACTTAAATGCAATTAAAACAACTTTTTTTATACAACAAGTCATCACTGGCAATGTAAAGTGGATTATTTATAACCATAGAGAAAAAATATTATTATCACATTGGGGTGAGCTAGCACAGATGATCAGAAAGATTAAAGTGCACCCAAAGAAAGTAATGCTGTGTATCTAGTGGGACTGGAAGGGTATCATGTACCATGAGCTGTTGCCATCGAAACAAGCTATTAATTCTTATAAGTACCGTTAACGATTGATAAAATTGAAGCAAGTAAATCAACAAGAAGATACCAGGGTTGGTCAATAGAAAAGGTGTTGTGTTTCGGCATGACAAAGTCAGACCACACATTTTTATGGTCGCCTGGCAAAAATTGTTGCAACTTGGCTGTGACATTTAAGTACATCTATCATATAATCCGGACCATGCACCTTCCGACTATAATTTGTTTCGATCATTGCAAAACTCTCTTAATGCTGTAAATTTACCGAATTTGAGCTCCTGCCAAAATCACTTGATCAGTTTTTCGCTAACAAGTCATAGGAATACAACAAAAGTACCCCTTTAGCTATCAGGAAGATAGAAGAAGGTCATTAAATTGACTAAGTTATTTCAGAAATTTACAAGTAAATTATTTAAAAAACTCACTAAAAAAAACGGGACGAATATACATTACAGCAGTTACTTGTAATTAAATCATATCAAATGTATTGTAAAATAAATATACAATTTCATATAAGTTTGATGAAAACATTAAAAATGTTTGATATGTTTGGGCCGGAACTTTCTTTTTTAGAAATATAAGGAAAACTGTTATTCAGACATTCTAAAGCAAGGTTATTGAATTGAAGTAGAGTTCAAGTCTTAATTTGTTTCAGGTTTTTCATTTTTCTTCTATTTTTACAATACCTCTTTTGTGCTAAATTTTCGACAGAAGGAATGGAAATCAAGTTATAGCGTGTTGCTTGTTTTGATATGTCGTGATGATCTTGATTTATATTTGTTTATTTATAAATACTCAGGAATGCGGATAAAAAACGAAAGTGACAGCGGGTAAATAATACAAGTCTTGACAGCTGAATGAATGACAATACTAATATCTTTATTTCTCGGCGCGCGGGTAATTTATACAAATGAGTGAGCCAGTTCGCGCTACATGTTCTGTCTTACTCTAGCGCGTGAATTGGCGGTAGCTTATTTATTTGTATTTGGAGATGGCTAGACAAATCGCAGATACTATAAAATAGTAAACATTGTTGTTGTTCTTAGCGTGTAACAATCTATGAATACTTCATCGGTCATTGACCCTGTATGTTTACTATTTTAACAATAATTAATTTAATTTAATTATGTTTAACAATTCACTTATTTATTTTGACAATTATTTATTTATTTATTTATTTATTTAGGTAGGTATCCTACAAAGTGTAAGAAAAAAAAAACAATGAACATACAGACTGGCGAGTAGTTTCTTTTAAAATCGAACCAGTGCTAAAATTTGACCATATTTAAAAAAAAAATAGAAACATCAGTTATATTAACTCGTCCAATGTTGAGGACACGCCTGGCATGTCCATGTGAACATCTGCTTCATGCTCAGAACACGCGCGGCGTGTCCATGCCTAAATATTGTTAGTGTATTACATCAGCATATGATATTCGTTCATTACTTCGAAAGAGTCCATCGCATTCGGACGTTTTCATAAATGTAGAATTTATTTTACTTCCGTGAATATTTCACGGGTTGAAACTAGTTTTTATTAATCAAATATATTGAGCGCCGATCTGGTTGTCATGCATTTTGTATCAGCAGTGAAAGAGTTAATGGGCTTACTTGTTTTTATTTCACCGTTTGAATAAATTGAGAATACAGTGACAATGGGAAATACTAATACTCATATAAGTGTATAAATTAATTTATATATCTTCCCTACCCAATTAGTCAATTTAGTGACAAACGAAGTATTGGAAAAACAGGAATTATGATATTATACTAAAATATTTATGTAATTAACCATAGATAATAGATAAAACATACCATAAATAGTAGTAATTAGGGTTTTATTGGATATAGGAGTTTTATTAAAAAAAAAATTGAAATAATTTGTAATTTAAATATTTAACAAATTACTCATATACAGTAGTACCCCCCTTATTACTCGAGATCAAAAATATCAAATGAAAAATTCCAACGTATTGTCAGAAGGTCTATAATCTAACATTATGTAACGAAGCAAACATCGTTAATCTGTCTCTATCATCATCACAAGAAGAAGGGTGAGTACAGTACAATAAGATATTTTGAAAGAAAGAGAAACCATACTACTTTGATCAAAAAGTTTTAAGACCGGTCACCGTGTGGCGCTGTCAGTCACCCGATTGGAATTCTTTTTTATTTTGTTATGTTACCACATCTATCATTGAGACTTCCCTCCAAATTTCAGCGTCATAGCTTGACATTTGTAAAAGTTACGCTGTACTGAGTACATCTACCTTTGTGCGTGTTTTCGATTTTTAATAAGTTTGAAAATGGCATCAACTGTGCATCAACGAGTTTGGTTTTCAGAAGGTCTATAATCTAACATTATGTAACGAAGCAAACATCTTTCACCTGTCTCTATCATCATCACAAGAAGAAGGGTGAGTACAGTACAACAAGATATTTTGAAAGAAAGAGAAACCATACTACCTTGATCAAAAAGTTTTAGGACCGGCCACCGTGTGGCGCTGGCAGTCACCCGATTGGAATTTTTTTATTTTGTTATGTTACCACATCTATCATTGAGACTTCCCTTCAAATTTCAGCGTCATAGCTTGACATTTGTAAAATATACGCTGTACCGAGTACATCTACCTTTGTGCGTGTTTTCGATTTTTTATAAGTTTGAAAATGGCATCAACTGTGCATCGACGAGTTGGTATTAAATTTTGTGTGAAAAACGGATTTAACGGTCCGCAGACCTTGGAAATGTTACAGAAGTGTTTTTCGGTGGGACGAACGCTTCAGAAGTGGTCGTGAGTCGGTCGAGGATGAGAACGCAGTGGCAGTCGAAAACCGATGAAAACATCGATAAAATCAAAGAAATGTTGGACGAAAACCGCAAATTTACCATCAGAGAAAGATCTCCGAGAGATCATCATAGTCTGTATCAGATTTTAGCGGAATGCTTTATTGATACGTCGTGATGATTATGATTGTTTTGTATTTAAAATAAAATACGTCGATTCAGGAATGTGGAAAGTGAGAGTGAACAATCAATGAATAGTAAACAGCAATGAATGGTCAAGTGAATAATAATCTTTATTTGTCGATAAGTAGGTATTTATAGATGTGCGTGAATGCGCCCGCAATATATACTTTATCTCACTCCTGCGCGTGCAGAGGTGTTTGCAGACGTTGCGGATAATATAGTGGGTAGAATATTTATTGGCGAAAACGGTGAGACAACGCGATGCGTCCTCTTTCCACCGTGGAATGTAACGTAAATATTATTTGCGTGTAAACAATATTAGTGTTCTGGTATGCGACCTTTGTACATGTCCGAAGGTTGGTTCGTCGGTCGTTGACCGTGCGTGTTGACAATATTTAGGGACGACGGTATTCCCTACAGGATGTTTGTTTGGTCCAGAAATAAATATGAAGAAAACCAAGGTTCTAGCTTGTTCTGCAGAGAACGAGGTACTACAATCACCATTCGACTGAATGGAATAAACTGAAGAATTGCCTCAGGAAAACATTTCATTAGTTGTGTTTTAAACATGAAATAAAGGGATATCTACTTTACCCACTGACAAATTGTAATTCTATAATTTGTCAATAGATGTATCACAAATAGGAAAGTTGCTCTTGTTAGCACCGTATTGTTGTAGCTTGGCTCTAGCGCCTGCGCACATAAAATTGTGTTTCTAGTATTTTTTCCTTCCTAATTTGTAAATATAATATTGTATTTTTTTAGTGCATAATAAATATTAAATTATCATATCAGATTATAATTTTGTATTTTTTCCTGTACCGCGACTGCAAAGTCACCCTTAAAAATAAGTAGCTCACGTGTACAAAAAGGTTTGGCAGCCCTGATAAATATAGGTTTAATATTATTCACAATTTCAGGCATCCATTGGGGGAGTTTTGTAATAAGGGGGACCACTGTAAATGATTGACCATAGATAAGATACATTTTTCTATAGACAATAGATAAAATATACCATAAAAAATAGTTCATAGGTTTTATTTGATACAAGGGAGACTTTAGAAACAATCTTTGGAAAATATGTTATTTAAATATTTTGAAATAAAGAATAATCAACAAGGTTTAATGATCAAATTATATACTAAAAGAAAGTGCATAATTTTATGCAACATGAAGATAATTCTCTTTGACAAAATAATTGAAAGACAGTTTTTTTTTACAAAAATCAGCCATATATCAACATAATCATTTAAATTCTAATAAAGAACACGTTATACATACATACATATATACCATTATGCTGTTTCCCTGTCGGGATAGGCAGAGAGCAAAAAAAGCCAGAGTTTTTTTTATCACAAAACACTTTTATCTCTTCTACATCCATAACCTTCTCATACAACTCTTACAATGTCTCTGATATTTTACAATGGAAAAGATCAGTTATAAGAAAAAAATATAGATTTATTACAACACATCTTTTTTCTCTTCTACATCCGTAAACTTCTCATACATCTCTTACAATGTCTCTGATATTTTACAATGGAAAAGATCAGTTATAAGAAAAAAATATAGATTTATTACAACACATCTTTTTTCTCTTCATAAAATATAGAGTACCCTTTGATGATAATATTTCTACTTTTCATTCAAATGGTCCCCTTCAATATATCTGAACTAGTGATTCAGATATACTAAAGGTCGTGACAAGAAGACAACATTTTCTTCGGCCCCATTAAACAAACCTACAGGTTAAGAAACACTGGAATTTTCATTTTGTCATCACATTTATTGACAATATTATAAGTTGATAAGATGACTGCCTTCCAAGCTGGTAGTCATGAGTTCGATTCCCATTGGTACCCAGATTTCTTGAAAAAGGTTTACTACACTTTGGTTTTCATTTGAAACTTGTTTTGGACACTTCTGGTGGTTGGAAGATATTACAACATGGCAATAAACCCACCAGGTTGTACTGTATACAACAAAAGTGTAATACAATACAAAAAAATCCTAATTAAATCAGTATAAAATATAGATCAACTTAAATTTTAGAGCCTCGTTTTTACTGTCCAAAAATATTGTCCAACAATTATCTATTGAAAAAGGCTTCGAAATAATACCATTTTTTCAGGTTATATAGCCGATTTTTGTAAATTAAAAAAAAAACTTTCAATACATTTGTTTTATTTCTGCAAAATTGCAGCCATCTTGAGGACAAAAAACAATCTTGATATAAAAAAAAAACTAAAAACAGTTGAGCAACAAAACAAAACAGCATCATCTACATGGAAATAAATTTTGATTTGTTGCTCCTTAGGAATAAAAATAATTTATAAATAGTACATTTCGGATAAAAATCCAAAGATTTTATAAATCACCAACAGTATACAGTCTTCAATCCTGGTCTTCAGACCAAATAACATTTTCGACAACCCCTTACCATTAATTCAAAAACAATCTTTGCGAACATGCCGTTCCGCAACCGTGGACTGCGTTAATACTTCGTAAAACGTTAGTACGCCCCCTGTAGTTGTGTTACGGTAGTGGATAATCTATATGATTCTGTGATGATATTGGATCGTTTGATCCATAGTCAGTTGTGACCAGCGTGTGGCCGATGGCTACAGGGGTGGTGTGAGGAGGTCTGCGTAATGTAAAAGAGCCTCTTTCAATGGCGTCGCTACTTGAGATCCTCCGCTTACGGCGGCACACTCTACTAGTTCCGGATATAATCCTGTACAGAAAGAAACAGTTTTAACACTAAAGTTTCACATCATTGAGGCTTACCTGACACTACCTCCGAAAATATCAAAGATCAAGAACGAATGAAGAAAGACTAAAAAATAATAAATATTTATAAAAAAGACTAAAAATAATAAATATATAAATTATGGGGACCGGAAAGTAATAAAAATTTTGGGATGTATCCTTTTAGTCGGTTTGTCTCGAGACACGGTTCAGGAAACACGTATTTATTGTTACCATTAGAAAGTGAGATTGTGAATTTATTGTTTTTGTTTTGAATTATTTTTTACTGTTATTTATAAACAATTTCAAGGTCAACAATCGATGAAAAACATTTGCATGCTGTTTATATTCGACCAGGTAATGAAGGCAAACAGTCAAGAAAAAAAATATAGATACATACGGAGATGTTTTAAAACTTTAAAAGATAGGTGGTTAAAAAAAAATTAAAATGGCGATAGGAACCTCAGGAACGTTTCTAGAACGGGAAGACTCCATAAATTGCATGATGATGTGCTGACGTCATTAGTGGAATCAGATCCTCGTCAAACGATTGGGGAATTATCAACTAAGCTAGGTTGTTCATGGTCAACAATTTAGGAGCCCCTTCATCGTATAGATAAAATAAATAAACAAGGAATTTGGGTTCCCCGTGAATTGCCGCTAATTGCACTAGAGCAGCGAAGAAATATCTGGCATCTTTGTTGTCCAGATATGAAACCAACCTGTTTTTGTGGCGAATTGTGACTTACTGTATAATAATTCTATGCGAAAAAAACAATGGCTTTCTTCGAGTTAGGTACCTGTTTCTATCACTAACAATGAAAAAGGCCCTCTATATACGGTGGGATATCACCGGAGTCATTCATTTTGAATTGCTTAAACCTGGTCAGACAATCACAACAGTAGTATACTGTCAACAATTTGAGCTAATGAAATAAGAGCTCATAAAAAACTATAAGTTTTAGTCAATAACAAAAAAAGAATACTTCAAACAAGATAACGCTAGGTCTCATTCTGCAATTGACACAAGAAAAAATAATGGAGCATAGTTTAGAACTTCTTCCTCATCCACCTTATTCACCGGATATCGCACCCTCTACCATTTGTTTAGTCATTGTGTAATAAAAAAATATTAATAATATTAGTGAGATAAAAAATCATACAGACACATTTTTTAAAGAAAAATCTAAGTTTTTTTTTAAAATGGGATTGACAAATTGTTCAAATGGTGATAAAAAATTATTTTACAGATTAGTTTTAGGTTTTTATTTTTTTTAATAAATGATTTGCAAATGATCAAGATTTTTTTAATTACTTTCCGGTCCCCCATATATACATACGTACCAATAAGTTTCTCCCAGGCCTTCCTGTCCACTTTCCCCTTTGGCGCCTTCTTCATGGATTCCACTAGCGTTGCTATCGCTTTCAGCACAAACGATATCTCTGACAATTTCGCCCTTAAAAGTGAGAGAAAATGGTTTAACGTAAACTCTTGAATTACGTCAATTACAAACTGAGAATTCCTATAGTAAATATCAACTTCGTAAATTTTAAATAAAGGTATGTTGTGTATTTGTGGATTAAGAGAAAGAGTATGATGCTAAGAGAGAAATTATGGGAAGTATTGAAAGATTATGGCGTGAATGACAAAGTTATAGTTTACAATAATATACATTTTTATACTATTTTTATAAGGCACACATTTTTACCACATAAATTCTGCTATAAATAATGTAAACTAGATGGTAACATAAATAGTGTAAACTAGATGGTAACATAAATAGTGTAAACTGGATGGTAACATAAATAGTGTAAACTGGATGGTAACATAAATAGTGTAAACTAGATGGTAACATAAATAGTGTAAACTGGATGGTAACATAAATAGTGTAAACTAGATGGTAACATAAATAGTGTAAACTGGATGGTAACATAAATAGTGTAAACTGGATGGTAACATAAATAGTGTAAACTAGATGGTAACATAAAATCTGTCTCTGAAAAAGAGTTATGATTTTATTTTGTTGAAATTTGGACTCATAAGATTTTTTCTTTTTAGCTGGTAATGAATCTGAGGTGGTATGTGTATATGAGTATACGTGTTTACCATTTTAACAATTTTGATATTGCTGCTTATTTATCATCATTTTATGTATTAAAGTTTATGAGTTCAAGGATGTGGTCTGAAAAATATCTGGTCTCGTCCTCCTAATGGTGGGGGTGTATCTCGGCTGGGAGGGTGTTATGAGATGAGCCCGGATATTTTGATGGGTTCTGTCTTGAATGTATTTTCTTTTCCATTGCTTTAACATATATGTGTGATTGCGTGATATATAAATATTTGCCTACTATTTTTTTATTAGTGAATGTATTATTGTATTAACTGTATTGATTGTATTAAAATCTGATGTCCTCCTGTGGGAGATAGTTAACTTACTTTGGTATATCTCCCTGCAAGCTGGCCTCCTGAAAGCTCCTGATGGCCTCCCCAAATCTCTCTAGCAGTGCTGTGACAGCAAACTCCCCATTCTCCGACGTGAAGCTATCCACATTCTCCAAGAGGGAGAACTGCAGTAGGGTTTCGAAGCACGTTCTAGCAAACTCCTCTCGGATTTTCAGTTCTGTTTCACATTCTGAAAATTGTATCCAATTTTAATTATTTAGCTGAAAAGTTTCATATACAAATGAACCATGTAACATTCATTCAGAACGATTCTTCCATTTGCATCATCTGTTCTCCCCTCTAAACAGTACTACTGCCCAGACCAGTCTCAGTATCTCCTTAATCAGTTATCACAACTGTCTTTCTCAGAAGCGTCTTTTGAAGGAACCGTCAAGAAAATTCATTTTGGCAGACGATTTGGAACCATTTTCAATAAGTGCCTCAACCATCTAAGCTGAGATCTCTCAATATAATTTATTTATTTATTTATCAGCATATTATACCTTATAACAATATTTAAACCCGAATCCAGTGGTTTTCAAACCTTTTAGTTTCATGGTACCCTAAAAAAAATGTTCTTCTCTAATCTTGGAATCAAACTAGACACAGCAACCCTGTTTCCTGTTCCACATTGCCTTTTGAGCGATGTTTGGTTCTTATCAAACACGACTATATTAGCATTGTAATGTATTTTTATCAAACACTGTTTATTCCACTTTTTTGTAACGGTATAAACCTACCGGTTTCAAGGCTTTCACCTCATCTTCAGGGGAGCACAAACAAGACTTGTTTGTGCTCCCAAGTGCTCACTCGTAGAATGAATGAATGAAGAAAGATTAACAAAACAAATACACAGTGCAAATGTGAGTAGAAGGCGTGGTAGAGAAAGATCAAAGAAAGTATTGTTGTATCAAGTATTTGGATACTTGATCCAACCATACATTGATTTAATGATATTTTGAAAGAAGGAAATATAAGAAGTGAGAGATATCATAGGAACTATAGGGATGTGGAAGAGATGAAGAGAAACTAGAAAACAATGCTTGCATTTGGAGCCCGGTGGGGGCGCAGAACTCGCTCATGGTGGAGAAAGTACAAAAAAAATATCTACGATATCTCTACATGAGTGAGTTCGGTGTCTATCCGTGGCTTTATCCTACGCAGTTTCTGCTGGGCATGCTCGGGTATAACTCCTTGAGCGTAAGAAGAGATCTGCGTCTCCTGGTATATGTTGTCAAACTCATTCGAGGAGTTGTGAGCTGTCCAGCATTACTACAAAGATTAGAGTTAAATGTTCCTAACAATTACACTAGACTGCGCCGGCAAGAACTGTTCTCAATAACATACGCAAGAACGGGTCTTCCAGCCGCTATGCCTGTTGGAAGGGCCTTAACTCTTCTGAACGGGACTACTTCGGATATTGACATATTTCATATCGCATTACCAAAAGCAAAAGTAAATTTTCTTCTTAGATTAAGCGCGTTAGAAAGCACTCATCAACATCCTTAAGTGACTGAATATATATGTAACATATGTTTGTGTGTATATACTCGTTTGTATACATATGCATTATTTTTTATTTTATATAATTTTTTTTTTTCCATGTAATTTTTCTTCTTTTTTAATGTCTTGTAATTTTCAAAGTAATTGGGCTAAGCCTGTTTTGAAAAAATAAATAAATAAATGAAATATGTGTGTCGAGAAAGGAGTCTCACGTTCTGATCTTTCTGCCTACCACAGCAGAGAAACAGTATGTACAAATGTATAGAAACATGAAATGTTTACCAGAATTCCTGGTGAATGCGGTGTGGATGGACCCCCTGTTGAGCAGCGCCACCACAGCGGAGAGGAATGGTCGTGGCAGCTTGCTGGCATGAGGCAGGATCTCCGTCCTTATCACGCCCACCAGCTCGCAGCACAGTCGTTCATCCTCCACTCTAGGACATCATACAATACAACACAGAACATGAATCTTGAGTCCATATCTAAACCAAATCGTATTAATATTGTCTACTACTTTGATCAAAAAGTTTTAGAACCGGCCACCGTGTGGCGCTGTCAGTCACCCGATTGGATTTTTTTTGTTAGGTTACCACATTTATCATTGACACTTCCCTCCAAATTTCAGCGTTATAGCTTGACATTTGTAAAAGTTACGCTGTACTGAGTACATCTACCTTTGTGCGTGTTTTCGATTTTTTACAAGTTTGAAAATGGCATCAACTGTGCATCAATGAGTTTGCATTAAATTTTGTGTGAAAAACGGATTTAACAGTCTGCAGACCTCAGAAATGTTGGAGAAGTGTTTTTCGGTGACACGAACGCTTCAGAAGTGGTCGTGAGTCGGTCGAGGATGACGAACGCAGTGGCAGTCGAAAACTGATGAAAACATCGATAAAATCAAAGAAATGTTGGCCGAAAACCGCAAATTGACCATCAGAGAGCTGGCAGAGGACTTTAACATAGTTTATGGATCTGCTCAAGACATTTTGGTTAGTGACTTGGGCCTCAGACGTGTCGCTGCAAAACTGGTGCCGAAAGACCTCAATTTCATGCAAAAAAAAACCGCGTTGAAATCGCGAAAGACATGATTTCCATGAGTTTTTGACCAAAAACAACACGAATACTATCCAGCAGCCTTTGAATTCACCTGATCTGGCTCCATGCAACTTTTTCCTGTTGAACCGACATAAAAAACCGCTTCGCGGAACGCGTTACGCCACCCGAGGGATGTCATGAAAAAATCGAAGACGCCTCTGATGGACATACCGAAAATTGAGTACCAGCGGTGTTTCGAGGATTGGATGAAGCTCTGGCGTAAGTGCGTTGCAGTCGATGGGGAGCACTTTGAAAGGGACCATATCGATTTTGATGAATAAACTTGTATTTTCGATTTTATGAATAAAGTCATAACATTTTTCGATCAAGGTAGTATACACCACTCATATTGGATTGGATTATTACAAGAATATTGGATTATTGCTCTACAATTTGGTCCATATTCATTTTCATCTCAGTATCCCACCTTACATGCTCAACTATAATCTCTTATTGAATTACACCTGTCTTTTTAAACTTTCATTTTCGACTATCTAAAATCCAAAATCATGAATAAAGTTCAGACGCCCCAATTTTGAATCACTTGTCCTAGACAGATTTGAACCACTTGTCCTAGACACTTGACCTTTTGTGACCCAGTTGAATTTTCAGAAAAAATAAATTATATTAAAAGCCTTCAAAGAAAATATGACTCCTTTACAATTATTTTTATCCACTTATTATATTATTTATATTTAATCGCTTCATTCAGTCATACATTGTTACCCCATGTATACATTTTTACAGTATTTATTTGGCTATTTTCAGTCTTGTTCCACGTCCACATTTTGATTGGGCGAGAATTGTAGTTATGTGGCTTTCTCAATACAGTTGGTGAGATCTATTCAACACCATTACATCAGGAAAACTTCAAGAAAAGTGCTAAAGAGAACTAACTGACTGTACTGAGATAGTCACAAAACTTTACTATGCTCGTCTCCTCAAAGAGGTGATGGAATTATATGAACACCCAAACAAGATATAAAGAGAGATAAAGGAATGCTCCTTGAACCGATTTAGGATAGTCACAGACGATAAAATATGATATGCCCTCATTGGTACCTGAGCTGGTAGCCACAAGCATATTTATATTGCGATTGTGAAGTGGTTGGTTGACGAATCTACTACGTTTCTGTTACAAGTGCAGGTGGCTAGGTGGATGCTTCTTGCGTGTTTACGATATTTGGCAATGTTTTTTAACATCACCTTGATGATGAAGGTGGCAATTTTTTCGCAAAAAACCTTTAAAACTAGTGGAAAACAGTCATGAAAATCTTCGTACATAACTTATTAAAGATTTCAGCTTTAACTTTGTGGGACTCCGTGTTAAGAGTATGTAACAGTAAATTTCTTTTTTATTCCACTAATTATGTTAATCCCCGCTCTATGTGTTTCTACTTCCTATCCCGAAGCTGTCTTCAGGCAGAATGATTCCTAAAGAGAACTTCGGGTTAAGAGGTAAACACGTGTAATGGCGATTAATCTAATTAGCGGAATAATCAAGTAATTTATGGTTAATTATTCTAAATTACAACGTTAACATTTAAACAGTACTCAAGATAAGATAGACCTACAAAGCACGGTACAATACCTGGCCTGGAAGAGGAAGCAGTGCAGCACGGATGGTAACACGGACCAGAACTGGGCATACTGCTTGGGGTCCTCTCTCGCCAAGGGCAGTCCCGCCTCCAAGGCCTGCAGCAGTGCTGGCAGAGGCGCTGTGTTCTCTGCACTAGCCTCCATCGCACATTCCTTCAATACCTGCGAGACAAAATTATTTTTTTAATACCAATATACAAAGTACAGACATCAGTTCATCTTCGAACCGATTGGCGACTCCAATTTAGAGGCGTCAAATGATAGTTTTGCAACAATAGAAATTTTCTGTGAAAGTACTGGGCAACTTGTAAAACTGTTAACACTAATATGAATATTACCTCCACGATATGGTGCAGCAGAGTGTTGGGCAGGGTATTGTGTGCGGCGCACGCCTGATAGAGATATACAGCCTGCGTGAGAGCCCTGCCTCCACAGGGCTGAGGTCCTCTGGATAGGCCCAGCAGGGCAGCAAACAGTGCTGGTAGAAGCTCAGTGCGAAGCAGTGCCTCCTGTCAATGGAAAAGTTTGTATTATTATGTTATGATGGCAATAAATCTGTCAGGCTGAACCGTATGGGGGTCTCAAGAATGAGTTACTTATTAAGATGGGTGTTGCCATGATGCCTTGAACAATATAAAGTCTAAATGGGACTCCTCCGTATTTAGTCTGAAGACTACAGTATTGTGGGAATTAATGGAATCGCAGACATTAATTTCATTTTTCACATATTACAACACTATTATGTTGATTTTGAGTTATTTTGCGCCAAAAAACATAACCTCCATTTCAGTGTTTATTAACACATCGATCAATAAGCCCCGGGACTAACTATTAAAACAACATTTGTTTGCCAAAATTCTTCTTTATTCACCAACATAGTCTCCTTCAAGAGCGATACATTCATTCCAACGCTTTCCTAACTTTTCTATGCCAGCCGTGTAGAACGATTTATTGATGTGTTATATATGTATAACGTATTCTTTATTAGAATTTAAATGATTATGTTGAAATATGGCTGATTTTTGTAAAAAAAACTGTCTTTCAATTATTTTGTCAAAGAAAATTATCTTCATGTTGCATAAAATTATGCACTTTCTTTTAGTATATAATTTGATCATTAACATGGTCAACCCGCAGTCTACCAGAGGGTGTTTTGTGTGATCCGCGAGCTGTTTATATATAAATCACGGAAGAAATAACAATAAAACATAGTTTTTTAACAATAGCGACACACTGTAGATTGTAAACACGATGAAGATACATTGTTTTTTATGCACCTTGCACGGATTTCTCCTGTTACGCGAAAAAGGTCTGCTTCTAGCTTATTTGTTAGGAAGAATATCAGCCAGAATTCTTCTCATACTGCTAGGCGGTGCTAAGAATATATCAACAGTGTCATTCAGTTGGTTCAATATCTCTATACCACGCGTGACTGAGTGTTTAGCCATGATATTCGTCCTGTAAGTTGGTATGTAGAACAGAGGGTGATTCCTTGCACGGATATATTTATTGGGTACATATAAACTTAGCGCTTCTAGAATCGCGGGACAGTTAAAGGAACCTTGGAAAATTTTTATTAGGAATATCGCAATGGATTCTTGCCTTCTTGTTTCGAGGCCTCTATAGTTACACACCGTGAGAAGTTCGGCATGGTGAGCATATTTTGGGTAATCACTCTTTGTTCTGTACCATAGATATGAGGATTTTTTTTGTATTTGTTAAATATTGTTTTTATATTTGAGCTGATGACAAGCCCAAACTGTAGATGCATATTCTAATTTGGTTCTTATTAGAGTTTTATACGCTCAAACATTATATGCCATGGCATAAAACTGCCAGAAGGAAGAACATACTTGTTGTAGCAGTTCCAGGCAGTGCAGCACGGCAGAGTGCAACAAGGACACGGAGCCTGTATCCACGATGGTCTGGGGAGAGTGTGAGGACACCACCACTATATTCTCCAGAAGTGTGCCTAGAGTCGTCAAGTCTTCACCTGTGAAACTGTAATACAACAGTAATTTTTCAGAATTATAATATTAGAAGCCATTCATTTATGAGATTATTCTTTTTTAATCGATCCACTTTGTATCCCGTGATATGACAGGAAACATTATATTGTTCGAATGGCGGATCCTATGATATTACTGTTTCAATATTTAACGCACAATGGTGTCAAATATCAGAGACAAAACGAAGATATGTTTTGATAGATCGGTAACGACATCTTTTGACGATGTCACAAAAAAAATAGTCGGTAAAAATAATTTCTAATTACCGATGATCAACTTATTTTGCACTGATTAAAATTAATAATTATTATTAGTAAATTAGGCATTTTATTCCATAAAGAGGATTTTATTAAATTATGTAGAAATTATGTTGAAACAGTATTTTTGTAAAACTATACATACCATCACGCTAATCGGCTACCAGGGTAGGCAGAGAAGACAAAGCAACAGACTTTCTTATCTCGACACACATTTTTCACCTCTTCTACGAGGCGTATCCAGAAAGTAAGTGTACTGAGGCTCTCACGACCGGATGGATTTTATTTTCGACATGTTGGCTACACTTCCGTGTAGCCTGACCCTTCCCCTCCGCAACGAGACCGGTTCGAGGTCAGTACGTTGAGAAGTGTCGACGCGACAACACGTTTCGTGAAAAATGTCAATCCAATCTCCCGCCAAGTGCGAAATACGCGGCGTCATCCGTTATCTCATTTGGAAGGGAAAACCTCCGGTTGAGGTTTATAATGAGGTGAAAACTGCATATGGTGATAAAGCTATGAATCGTACGAGTGTGTACAAGTGGTGTCGCGAGTTTAAAAACGGTCACGTCACACCTCTTCCCCCTCCGCCAAAAAGTTCAAAACCACAATTTCAGCCAAGAAAATCATGGCATCCGTGTTTTGGGACTGTCAAGACATAATTTTAATTGAATATATGCCTCAAGGGGAGACCATCAACTCTGCAAGATACTGTGAGACCCTAAAAAAATTGCGGAGGGCGATTCAGAACAAGAGGAGAGGCATGCTGACAAAGGGAGTCTGCCTGCTGCATGACAATGCCAGACCACACACGGCCAACGCCACGAAGGAACTGCTCGCCTCGTTTAAATGGGATGTCCTGAACCATCTCGCGCATTCCCCTGACCTAGCACCTTCAGATTATTATCTCTTTACCTCCCTGAAGCTGTACATGGGTGGAAAAAGGTTTTCAACCAACGAGGAGGTAAAGGAGGCGGTGGAGAAGTGGACGGAGGGGTTGGCGGGAAACTACTTCGAGGAAGGCATCAAAAAGTTGATACCCCGCTTCACCACCTGCATTGAGAGGAATGGCGACTATGTCGAAAAATAGCTTACATATGTACTACGGTAACCACGTAATTTTTTTGTTTAAATAAAAAAAATTGTAACCTACAAAAATTCAGTACACTTACTTTCTGGATATGCCTCGTACATTTATATACCTTCTCACATAACCCTATGATTTCTCAACGGCTTTCTCCACTGAGTGATTTCAAATTACGAAAGGCGTAGAGCAAGGATGTGTGATGTCACCTTGGTTGTTTGATTAATATATAGTCATTTGTGCATGATTTAAAAGATGATAGGAAAGGAGTAAGACTGAATGAAATAAATAAATGTATGTGGACTTTTATACGTAGATATGGTTATACTTGCTGAAAATGGAGGTGATTTAACACGTTGAGTGCCGACGCACAAATAACGCGCTACAACGGGCGCCGGCAGCAGACTGACAAATAGAAGTGACATACTGATATTACGCGTAAGTGCGTGATCGGCACCCAGCGCTCTCCTCTCATTACGCAGAAACTCGTAATCGGCAGTCTACGTGTTAAGGAATGTGATGAGTGAGCTATATGAGAGATGTCAATGCATTTTAATATTGAGTAACTTAATAATATAGTAAGATAAACATACGTGGATTTGATGTTCTGGAAAATGGTGGGGAAAATTTGTACCAGCGCTGTGAGGAAGGCCTGTGAAGGAATGTACTCGGTGTTCCCTGACTGTCCACTGGAGATGTCTCCTCCATTGGGCACTTCTGTCGGCTCTAGTCTGTTGTTGGCTGGATAAGAGAGAATTTTATATTATTTTCATTTAAGTGCGATAAGAGAAGAATGATTGGTATACAAATTCATGTTTAAACAGAATACCATGGTGTGTTTTTTAAAGTAAGGTGTTTTAAACCTCTGACACATTTTTTATATTGTGTCATCAGTTTCCTTAATCTATTGTAAAAAAAGTTCACCGCTAGTGTATTGAACCTTTCAATCAAACTGTTCTTTAACAGTGTTTCAATAACAAACTACAACATTGCAAGCTATTTATTTAAATGTATAACAGGTGGTAGTAACGTGGCCCGAGATCAGAGCTCCAGATCAGGTGGTGGAATTTCTTTTGACCACCTGTCTTAATTAAGCCCCGATTTAATGACCAAGTGCTGCACTCGTCGCCAAGGATATTGATTCGACATCTTTGAAACAAAGGACACAACTGCTTAACCTTATTGTTACTTATAATGTTTGGTTCACAAAGTTACTGTGAAATAAAGCAGCGTTTCTGTTTTTTTTTTTTGTAAACAAAAACTGGTTCACAGCACGAACTTCACAGCCGGTTGGCTGTCTATTGTTTTATTCATTGTAAATTACTCATAGGCAGTTTCAAACACGATTCAGACTGTGACAAAATGGTCGACAGCAAGCTACTGAATCCTATAAGCATACTGCACATGCGGGATCCCGCTTCCCAGCTTCAATTGGTGACATTCAAAACTGACCTAACTTAATCTCTTAATATTTGGTGTCTGTTATGTTATAATGGACACAGAGTGCACTTTGAAAACAACTTTGTGGTATATTTCTGTTTTCTGATAACAAATGAAGTGTAGGATACTGTATTATCGACTTCGAATGTTTTGGGCGCCATCTATCTAAACTAATACAACATAATATTGCATTTAGTGTAAATAATACACTCACAAGCAAGTTTTTTTTTAACCATACAATTAATTCAAGTTTAAAGAAGTATAAAATGTAATAGAATTAATAATATAAGTAAATGACTGTAAATGAAAAGTTTTGATGAAAGATTGCATGGAAATTTTAAAATAAAATTCCAAGTCTACCCAAAACCCTCTGTTTGTCACAAAGTGAAAAAATAATGTAAAATCTAAAAACAGATGTCACCCAAATAGGACATTGTTGCCGTATTGTGCCATTTGGGCAATTTGTAATAATAATAGACGCTGAATTATGTTCATTTTTGTACATAAAATGAAGCACGCACTGTAATATATAATTAAATAATAAAATTGAAATAATTTTTTCCATCCACGTCTTGATGTAGCTCCCAGATCAGAATTCGCATCTCTCGGATCGGAATTCGCAACTCTCAGATTGAAAGACAGATGTCTGACCAGCTAGGACATGGAGATGTGGATGAGGAAAAAATGCACATGCTTGAATAAAAAGAATATAAAGATATGACTTAAAGAAAGGAACATGACTAGATGGTACATGCACGTATGTTAGATATTTGATGATTGAAAAAATCATTGATTCTGAAAAAATGTAGATTACCGGTAGAAGCCTCTCTGGCGATGTGCACCCAGACCTGCCAGGACAGGGAGCAGACCTCCCTCTCCAGCTGTGGGTCGGGGCATCTCTTCATCAGTAGCACCTCCTGGAAGGACTTCAGGGCGCCCACAGACACCTGAAGACGCAAAAAAGTTGATATGTATGATACAATTGTGATCATAATAGATAATGTGTTGAAATATTGTGATCATAATAGATAATGTGTTGAAATATTGTGATCATAATAGATAATGTGTTGAAATATTGAGTTAGATGAAGAAGAATAGTCTGAGATGGTTTGAGCATATAATCAAATGAATGAGATGGTTTGAGCATATAATCAAATGAATGAGATGGTTTGAGCATATAATCAAATGAATGAGATGGTTTGAGCATATAATCAAATGAATGAAGAAAAACAAATATACCAGTGCAAATGTGAGCAGAAGGCGTGGTAGACCAAAGAAAGTATGGTTAGATCAAATGAATGATATTTTGAAAGAAGGAAATGTAAAAAATTCTAAGAAATTGTAAGAGTTGTATGATACAGTGTATAGATGTACAAGAGGCGAAGGATGTGTGTCGAGATAGGAAAGTCTGGCACTCTGTCTACCCCGACAGGGAAATAGCATGATGGTACGTACGTATGTATGATTTATTAATTTTGAGCCCCATTAAATTGCTTTCATCTTTTACCCGTCGAAACAACACTGACATTTCATCACGAACTTGGTGAATATTGTAGTATCATCTGCATAACATAGGTTTGATATGTGATCTCCGATCTCTACTCTCTCGGTCACCAATCGGCTTACATAGTCGTCGTTGCTGGGCCTCATAGTCCAGGACCCCCTCGCCATTCCAACGTCACTTCAGTTGGAAAGCAAAACTGTGCCGTGGTTTTATAAGTGACTGAGCTGTTGCACACCATCAAACTCACCGGCCACACCGCTGCACTGGAGCCGATGGCACACCTTAATTGAGACGATCAGAGCACACTGACATATTTTTGTTTTCCTGTTTTTGTTTGTTATAGGCAGTGTTTTTTTTGCGGTGGAGCGCAGTGGAGCGGCGCTCCACCACCTTTTTTACGGTATTTTAATGTTTCAAAAACAATTAGACTGTATGCTGTTATTTTTATTTTTTTTATTTTTGTTTTTTCTTGTTTCGGTGGACATGCCCTTTTCGTTTATTTTCATTGTTTTTTATTTATGTACTTTTGCTTTATATGAATATAAAGGCTTGGGATAGAGAGAGAGGGAGGCATTAGTTTGCAAACTAGCTAAAGTTTGTCTTGTGTGTGACGCTGATAGGAGGGGCGTCGGTCCTTAGAGCGGCTCCAGGAATGTGATGGGGGCATCCCCCTCTCCCTCTCTCTTTCTCTCCACGTTCTATGAAAATATACAATGTTTTTACAATTTTATTTTATATTTATTCTTTAGTTGTACATTTTTATTTATCTGTTTAACTATAGATTTGACGTGTCTAATCTAAATTAAAAGTTGAATTTAGTTAAATACTTTGTGGCATAGGAAAAACTGCTTAAATTTTCATTTAAATGGTCTTTGAATACGATTTTCTTTAGTAAAAAGCTTGACAAGAAGTGAGCTCCGGCACTTTTTTTTTTAAAAAGCACTGCTTATAGGTATCCTTACACCCCTGAATACTAGGCGGAAAAAACACCTGTGTCATTCGAGGGGAGTAGTATAGCAGGGGGTTCGAACGAACGAAAGTCCAGTCTTTTTCCGCACGGCCATTCACATCAACTTAGATAATAATCTCAGGTGATACTATTGACAAGTATTTGTACGTAATCCCCACTTTAATATACCTGTTATCAAATAATAATAAACATTCAACTTAATTTAACATATCCTTCTCAGGGAATTAATAACCATAGCATTTATTATCCATGGTGGTTGAACAAAGACGTAAACAAACCTCATGATTCTGGCACAGTGCGAAGTTCTGTATGAAGTCCAGTAGCACCGCCCAGGCCCTGGCGAAATCGCCCAGCCCCTGCAGCACTTGGTGCTTGGTGTGGAACACCCTCGCCACTCCCGACAGGGTCAGCACCTGGGAGAAATATAACAAATCAGAACATGGATTGTCTCTTTGAGATAGATTATATTATATAATTTTATTTACATATTTGCATTAGTTGTGTGAACATTTGAAGAAAGTGGCCGAGATATAAAATTAAATTAAGTTCCTTTGATTGATCATTCAGGTTAAGAATCAATAGAGTAGGCATGAAATTTGTTATCCATCTTTATATATGTTGGTTTATTGTTTTCCCGGATGACCTGTGTGACTAAGTTGACAAGACGCTTGTCTCCCAGCCCGGAAGTTGCGGGTTCGATTCCCGTTGGATTTTTTTAAAAAGAATACCAGTCTGGTTTGCACTTAAGGTCTCTTTAACATCTTTCTGATTGGTTGGAAGGTATTGTCATACGGTCATAAGCCCGCCAGGTTGTACTGTATACAATGAAAGTGTAATACAATAAAACACCCTTCAATATACTGAAAGAGTGTGAAGGGAGACAATATTGTTTTTGGCCCCAGTAAGTGAGCCTTCGGGTTTTAGTACCTCTAGAGTAGGTATGGACATCGTAGTTCGTCATTGAACGTGTTAGCAACACTACCACTCAGCGCGAGTATTTTTAATATATGTTGGTAATACTATTACGCACAGAGAAGTATCAATAACTTAATCGATAAACCTTTAACCAAACTTAATTTTTTTAGGGTAAAAATCAAATCCCCGAATGGAAGACGAGCATCTTACTAAATATGTCACGTAGGTAATCTGCGTAAATTAATGAAATGAAATATGTATTATTATAGTTTGGAAATTCTAGGATGAGTCCTGTGACAGCTCACAAATTTGCCCCAATACAACCTTGTGTAATGTATTTACCTAAATAACTTGCTATTTATTAGAATTGAGGCTCATATTAAAGTTGATAAAATAATTAAAATTACTGAACATCGTTCTTCTTCTTCTTGATGTGCCCTGTCAGGTCCCCCCGACGTTGGCAATCACTCTGGCGAAGGCTTCTCTGTCTTGCGCGATCCGGAACAGCTCTTCCACACGTCTCATTCCGGTCCAGTCTCTTATATTTCGCAGCCAAGACGTCTGCCTTCTCTCCATAGTGATATCCTGGGAATGATAATCAGGGTGGTTTCCCGTTGCCTTCCCTGATAGGTGTTTCTGTAGGGGTCACCCTCCCTTAGCCGGGGGGGTCCGGTTTTATGGCGCCGGACACTCGCACATTCATCCTCTCCTATCTGCTATGGCACTGATGGTAATATGCCAGTGACCACATTGCCCAGGGCTCGCGGGGCTTAAGAGGCCACTCGTGGACGCTAGGAGTAGGACTATTGGTAGTGTTGCTGATGGAATGCAACTATGGCGTTACGCGGTATTTTATAGGCACACATTTTCCGGCAAAACATGCACCACCGCGACCCTACCAAACTTTGAGCCCCGTTACAAGGTTGTATTTGGGCAAATTTGTGAGCTGTCACAGGACTCATTCTAGAATTTCCAAACTATAGTAGAGAATGTGTTCGAGTGAATAGTGCCTTGACTGAGTGGTTTAATATTTCAAAAGATGTAAAGCAAGGAGGCGTTATGTAGCCCTAATTGTTTAATATTTATACAGAAACATGTGCGCAGAAACTACATAGGTCAATAGGTGATATAGTCAAACACTGTTTATTCCACTTTATATGACATAAATAAATTACAATGTCTTTAAACCTCCACAGTGTTAATTAACTATAAATAATGTATCCTGTTACTTATTGCATTTTTTTTAGCCACACTGTTTATTCCACTTTGTATCATGTAAAGTGGAATAAACAGTGTTGGATTAAATAAATTACAATGTCTTTAAACCTCCACAGTATAAATAATGAATCCTGTTACTTAATTCAATTTTTTTAGTCACAGTGTTTATTTCACTTTGTATCATGTAAAGTGGAACTAACAGTGTTTGACTAAACAAATTACAATATTTTTAAATCTCCAGTGTTAAAACCTTGATTATAAATAATGTATCCTGTTACTTATTGCATTTTTTTAGTCACACTGTTTATTTCACTTTGTATCATGTAAAGTGGAACAAACAGTGTTTGTCTAAACAAATTACAATATTTTTAAATCTCCAGTGTTAAAACCTTGACTATAAATAATGTATCCTGTCAGTTATTGTATTTTTTTTAGTCACACTGTTTATTTCACTTTGTATCATGTAAAGTGGAACAAACAGTGTTTGACTAAACAAATTACAATATTTTTAAATCTCCAGTGTTAAAACCTTGACTATAAATAATGTATCCTGTCAGTTATTGTATTTTTTTTAGTCACACTGTTTATTCCACTTTGTATCATGTAAAGTGGAATAAACAGTTTTGGACTAAATAAATTACAATGTCTTTAAACCTCCACAGTATAAATAATGTATCCTGTTACTTATTGCATTTTTTTTAGTCACACTGTTTATTTCACTTTGTATCATGTAAAGTGGAACAAACAGTGTTTGACTAAACAAATAACAATATTTTTAAATCTCCAGTGTTAAAACCTTGACTATAAATAATGTATCCTGTCAGTTATTGTATTTTTTTAGTCACACTGTTTATTCCACTTTGTATCATGTAAAGTGGAATAAACAGTGTTGGACTAAATAAATTACAATGTCTTTAAACCTCCACAGTATAAATAATGTATCCTGTTACTTATTGCATTTTTTTAGTCACACTGTTTATTTCACTTTGTATCATGTAAAGTGGAACAAACAGTGTTTGACTAAACAAATTACAATATTTTTAAATCTCCAGTGTTAAAACCTTGACTATAAATAATGTATCCTGTCAGTTATTGTATTTTTTTTAGTCACACTGTTTATTCCACTTTGTATCATGTAAAGTGGAATAAACAGTTTTGGACTAAATAAATTACAATGTCTTTAAACCTCCACAGTATAAATAATGTATCCTGTTACTTATTGCATTTTTTTTAGTCACACTGTTTATTTCACTTTGTATCATGTAAAGTGGAACAAACAGTGTTTGACTAAACAAATTACAATATTTTTAAATCTCCAGTGTTAAAACCTTGACTATAAATAATGTATCCTGTCAGTTATTGTATTTTTTTAGTCACACTGTTTATTCCACTTTATATCATGTAAAGTGGAATAAACAGTTTTGGACTAAATAAATTACAATGTCTTTAAACTTCCACAGTATAAATAATGTATCCTGTTACTTATTGCATTTTTTTTAGTCACACTGTTTATTTCACTTTGTATCATGTAAAGTGGAACAAACAGTGTTTGACTAAACAAATTACAATATTTTTAAATCTCCAGTGTTAAAACCTTGACTATAAATAATGTATCCTGTCAGTTATTGTATTTTTTTAGTCACACTGTTTATTCCACTTTGTATCATGTAAAGTGGAATAAACAGTTTTGGACTAAATAAATTACAATGTCTTTAAACCTCTACAGTATAAATAATGTATCCTGTTACTTATTGCATTTTTTTTAGTCACACTGTTTATTTCACTTTGTATCATGTAAAGTGGAACAAACAGTGTTTGACTAAACAAATTACAATATTTTTTAATCTCCAGTGTTAAAACCTTGACTATAAATAACGTATCCTGTCAGTTATTGTATTTTTTTTAGTCACACTGTTTATTCCACTTTGTACCATGTAAAGTGGAATAAACAGTGTTTGACTAAACAAATTACAATATTTTTAAACAGTGCTAATGACTTTAACTATAAATAACATATCTTGTCATTTAATTTGAAAGATGAAAACGGAAGTTACCTGTGTCTCTGCCCACTGCTTCTGCGCAGTGTTCCTGGAGTGATGAATCAAAATATGCTCTCCGGTGTCCACCTTTTCTGAGCTAGCCATGTTGGCTTGGTTTTGGACCTAAATATAAAAAAAAAATGTATGAAGTTTTGCATCACATCACTTTTATAAAGAAATAAAACTAACACATACGTTTTTAATTCTCACCTTATTTTCTTTCAATATATTAGCAGCCTCAGACACCAGTGACAACATTGATGTATGTGAGTGAAACGTCGATGTGGAAAATTCATTAAAGGAATTGAGTTAAGCGGTGGAAATGAGAAGTATATGAAGTGTGTCTATGTATAACAGAATAAGAAATGTATTGTAAATTGAAATGTAGACAAAGACTGATGTGTTAAGTAGGGTGAAAAATGAATGAGTTGAAGTGATTTGAACGTGTTGAAAAGATTGGTGACAAAAGATTGACTAAACAAATTTAAAATGGTAGCATGAGTGGGAGTAGTGGAAGAGGACGATCGAGAAAATGATGGTTGAACCAAGTGAATGAAATTTTGAAAGGAAAGACAAGAAGTAAGAGAAAGGAACTGTATTGTGTTAGAATGCAATGAATATTCAAGTAATATGTGACGAGTACTTGAATAGTCTGCAATGTGCTTGTTTACATCTGATGAGTACTCTAATAGCTTGTTTACATGAGTACTTGAATAGCCTGTTTACTTGCGATGAGTACTCAAGTTGCTTATTTACAGTTGACGAGTACACAAGTAACTTGTTTACATACCGCGAGTACTTGAATAACCTGTTTACTTGCGATGAGTACTCGAGTTGCTTGTTTACATCTGATAAGCGCTCGATTAGCTTGTTTACATGCTACGAGTAATTGAGTAGCTTGTTTATACGAGGGTCATCCAGAAACTAAGGTTACAAGGGCTCCTGAGGCCGGAAGATTTTTTTTGTTTCAAAGTTGGTGCACCTGGCATGAAGGGGGATCCTAACGGTCAGTTTGTTTGGTCCTGCGTGTTTGTCGGCCATTTTGTTCAGTCACAGTAAATTCTTCCGATGGAGAGGTCGTCGTGCGCTCCTGCCAAGTCTCGTCCGTGCGAGACCTTTCAAAAGGTTATCAGTCTTTTGACTTTGCAGAACAATACCGCTGCGAATATCCATCGGAAGCTCGTGGAAGTTTATGGTAGTGATGTGATGAGTCGACAACATGTCACGAAGTGGGTTAGGTTGTTCAGAGAAGGCTGTACTGATACTCACGACGAGGCAAGGCAGTGATTTCTGACGAATTTGTGCAAAAAAATTGAAGAACAAGTGCGAAATGACCGCCGTGTGACGCTTGACGACCTTCACAAAGAATTTCCTGATATTTCTCGAAGTCTCCTTGGTAATATTGTGTCGGAAAAACTTGGTTACAAGAAGTTGTGTGCGAGGTGGGTGCCCAGAATGCTTACACCGGAGCGCCGTCAAAATCGCGTTACCACCGCGCGTGAATTTTTGGATCATTTTGCATAGGAGGGAGAAGCTTTTCTGGACTCTATCGTGACGAGGGATGAGACGTTGATCAGGAGGTCGAGGAAGCTGTGAAGAAGTGGCTGAAAGAGCTGGCGACGGAGGTCTATGACACTGGCATACAAAAGCTGATGCCCTGACTACAGAAATGTCTCAATGTCGACGGCGATTACGTTGAAAAATAGTTTAATATATTTGTGAATTTCAATTAAATACAAGCATTTTTCGATCCTATATAAATGTTGTAACCTTACTTTCTGGATGACCCTCGTACATATGTAACAAATACTTGGCTGATTAAATATCTTTTATATGTTGGACTAATAATATTCATTATGTACAAAGTGTTATTGTGTTTCTTCAAATAGTATCTCAAAATAAGTAGAATTTGGATATTTTTTACATATAGTGCAAAAAATACACCACTCCTTCCTTCCTCCTTCCTTTGGTTTAATAGACTATATACACATTCTGATAAAACATGACTACAGTTGGACCTAAGCATTGCTCTCGTAACAAACCAGGAACATTCTGACTGAAGAGAATCTCCAGATAACATAAGAGAAGGTTAATGTAATTAGTGGAATAACAAAATACTCCTTCATGAAAACTGTTGAAGTCTTGAAACCTTACTCCTTTATGAAAACTGTTGAAGCCTTACATTGAAACCTTGCTCCTTTATGAAAACTGTTGAAGGCTTACTTCTTTATGAAAACTGTTGAAGTCTTACATTGAAACCTTACTCCTTTATGAAAACTGTTGAAGCCTTACATTGAAACCTTACTCCTTTATGAAAACTGTTGAAGTCTTACATTGAAACCTTACTCCTTTATGAAAACTGTTGAAGTCTTACTTCTTTATGAAAACTGTTGAAGTCTTACATTGAAACCTTACTCCTTTATGAAAACTGTTGAAGCCTTACATTGAAACCTTGCTCCTTTATGAAAACTGTTGAAATCTTACATTGAAACCTTACTCCTTTATGAAAACTGTTGAAGCCTTACATTGAAATCTTGCTCCTTTATGAAAACTGTTGAAGTCTTACATTGAAACCTTACTCCTTTATGAAAACTGTTGAAACCTTACATTGAAACCTTGCTCCTTTATGAAAACTGTTGAAGTCTTACATTGAAACCTTACTCCTTTATGAAAACTGTTGAAGCCTTACATTGAAACCTTGCTCCTTTATGAAAACTGTTGAAGTCTTACATTGAAACCTTACTCCTTTATGAAAACTGTTGAAGCCTTACATTGAAACCTTACTCCTTTATGAAAACTGTTGAAGCCTTACATTGAAACCTTACTCCTTCATGAAGACTGTTGAAGAAGAATTACACTGAGGGTGCTCTCTTCTCCAAGTGTCGCTTGTGCAAGATACTCACCTTATGCAGCATGGGGAAGAGTACAGCCCAGAGAAGGGGCCTCCAGGCAGCGGGCTGCAGTGAGCCCCCGTGGGCCCCCACGCAACTGAAGAGGGTCTGGCATGCAGCGCGTCTCACAGACGGTCGCCCCTCTGTGCATAGTTCACCTATTAAACATAACACTTTATTTTAACCATTTTAGTACTAAGCTTTTTTCTTAAAATTTTCTTTCTTGAAAGTTTATCGACATGGTTAGTCATATTGTTTTTCTATTATTATATAAAATAAATCATAATTCACTTCAATATTATGAGATTTTCAAAATTCTTTCAGTTTTTTCTTTACAAAACCTTACACTATAATATTAAAACACAATTTATGCATCACACAAATACACTATGATAGTAAAACACAATTTATGTATCACACAAATACACTATGATAGTAAAACACAATTTATGCATCACACAAATACACTACGATAGTAAAACACAATTTATGTATCACACAAATACACTATGATAGTAAAACACAACTTATGTATCACGCAAATACACTATGATAGTAAAACACAATTTATGGATCACACAAATACACTATGATAGTAAAACACAATTTATGCATCACACAAATACACTATGATAGTAAAACACAATTTATGTATCACACAAATACACTATGATAGTAAAACACAATTTATGCATCACACAAATACACTATGATAGTAAAACACATTTATGCTTCACACAAATATTTTCCCGCCCAAATTCCCTTTTCGTAATACGAGCAAATCAAATTAGATTATTTCACAGGGTCGCAATCTTTGTTACTACACGCTACACATCATCGTAAATTACGCCCTGTCAATTTATCCAAACCTGCATTGTATTAATATCTTAAATTTTTAGAGGTTATATTTTTCCAACTAATTTTGGTATATAAAAATACTTTTGGGTAAAAATAAAGTATGTTATAGCGTAAATAGGAATAAATTAAGTTAATTGAAATGAAAATCGCGAGCTCTGTAAACACAACTTCTAATATAGCGAGACAAAAACACACTAACGTAAACAGAGTTATCGTGCTCCCCGCACTTTCGAGGATAACCGCGAAGAGCGCAATACCCCATCTCAGCACTAAGACGGTTGAGTTTCTTTCAAAGAAAACAATTCTCATTGAAGTAATGTTAGGTCATGTGGTCAATGCACAAGACTTTCATTCAGAACAGCATTATTTTGAGATATACAGTGAGTATGGTTAGTATGAGTATTTTTTTCAACAGATTTTGATCCTATAACTTTGGTCATATTTACGTTTGAAAAAGTGAAATACTTAAACAAATATATATGTTTAGAATGAATAGAGAGTGAGGAAGGGGTATACCAAGGAACGAGTGGAAGGAGATAGTTTAAGAAATGTTACCGAAGAAAAGATAAGTATGAGAAAAAGGAGACCATGTATGACACGATGTATAGATGTGGACAAGGTGAGAGCTGTGTGAATGGATATAAAGGTGCAGATATTTGTACTATTTGTCTACCCCAAAAGGGACGTGGCGCAATGGAAAGACTTGAACGAGGGCAGCACTATTTATCCTTCTTAACCCTTCCCTTACGGTGTTAAAATTGAAACGCGTGCTCCGGTGTTGGGTAGTGAGTACGCGATCAAAAATTAGCAATTTTAAATCGGAAAAATGAGAACATTCATAGATAATCCCCTTAATTAATTATAATTGAAGTTAAAAATTATAATAATTGAGATTTATTTGCTGAAAACATTAAAAAACCATCTGGCAACGCTCACGGAACAGGCGTATGTCTAACCTATTTGCAAGCCTAGAAGCTACTGTGGCGTGGAACGTCAATCGCATACCCCGGCGCTTACGCTTATGCTTGCGACGTTGAGACAATTCAGCTCCTCGCAATTCAGTGGAGTATGCAAGAGTGAGATGCGAATATAGTGTCGCGCTTCCCGCATACTCTTCACCTATCGTCAAGATGAGGCACTCGCAGCGTTTAAATGCGAATTTGTTTTCGATCTTTACAAAACACCTCGATGTAGTCGATAAATTCTGATAATTATTAATATTATTTTTTAAATCAATGCGTAAATATATTATGGAGGAATACCTAAAATCTTAACCTTGTATTTATAATATTTATAGAGATATTGATGGTTATTAGAAGCAATGTGTAGAAGATACCCAACACAGGGAAGGAAAGGTTAATAAGGTCACATCACAATATTGAGCTCTTAACAGAAATGTCTATTTAGAACTCTATTGGAAATCGATCCCGCTATCTCCAGGTTGGAAGACAGCATCTTGCAGACTAGACCACAGATGTGAATATGATAAAAAGACAGTGCACATACCCAGCCTGATGTATAGGCACATCCAGAGCTTTTCGAACTGCGGGAGGTCCACGGTGCCGGGGAACTCTGGGTATACGCTGGTGTCCTCGCTGAGGATGGCTGCCAGACGCTCCTGGTTGTGGTACAAGTAGTCTGATATGTTCCACTGTGTATTGTAGAGAAAAAAATACATTAACATAGTAGCTCTCAAACATTTCAGTTAGTGTATCAGGATTTTTCCATGGCGCCCAAAATCAGAATATATGTAATATCTGTCTATCTCACTTCCACAAATGTGAAAAAAAATTGGGTCCTGAAAGAGTGAGACAGAGATAGAGTGGCGAGCGCCATCTAGTATTAATATTGAAAAGTGATATCTAGCTGACATCTCAACCATTGGTTTGCACAGTGTCCGTTAGATGTTGCTCCCTATCATAACATCAGCACATTGATGAACTAATTAAAAAACCACATAATTCTCATTTCAGTGAATATTTTAATATTCCGTGACGCTCCTGTAAGTCAGCCATGGCACACCACTGCATTAATATATTTATGGGTTAGTCAGTCATCAAGGTTGGAAATAGTTCATTAATAAAGATGACATAAAACCAGTGAATCCTTTACACTCACTACTTGCTGGCACTGTAAGCAAAGTAACTATCTCAACAAGGTGACTTATAATAGTACTGACCATCAAGCCTACAGCGGTGAGGCTGACGTTGAGGTCCTGCGACTGTCTGGCAAATCTAGCGGCGGCAGCCGCAGCCCTGCGCAGGCTCTGCGCCCCACCAGCGCCTCCGCCCACTACGCCTCCCCCACCCACCAGTTCCGCACACACCACTTGTAGACATTGGAACGCTGAACGCACTAACAGGGGACTGTAACAAAAGAATATTCAATATTGAAACAATTTCTTCAGCTACAATGATCATAACACAAGAATAAGCATTTCCAGATACCTAAGAGATGTGGTATGAAATAACAAGTACAAAATTTATAAAGCATGTGTGAGGCCAATCCGACTTTCTGAAATTAAGTCTAGAGCTGATAGAATAAAAACAAAAATATGCTTAGAACTAATAAAATGAAATACAGGCGGCCCTCGACTTTCGCACATAATTGTTTCCTGAAAATGTGTGCGAATGTTGAATGTTCAAAAGTAGAGGGATGTAAAAAAAACCTCAGAAATTCTATTTTAAAATATTTATGTATCAATAATAATATTTATTTATCAATAATACGAGGGTCATTCAGAAAGTAAAGTTAGAACATTTATGTAGGATCGAAAAATGCTTGTATTTAATTGAAATTCACAGGATACTTCACAAATATATTAAACTATTTTTCAATATAATCGCCGTCGAAATCGAGACATTTCTGTAGTCGGGGCACCAGCTTTTGTATGCCAGTGTCATAGACCTCCGCCGCCAGCTCTTTCAGCCACTTCTTCACAGCTTCCTCGACCTTCTGATCGTTAGAGAAATGTTGGGTGTAGTGACACACCCACGTCTCATCCCCCATCACGATAGAGTCCAGAAAAGCTTCTCCCTCCTGTGCAAAACGATCCGAAAATTCACGCGCAGGGGTCACGCGATTTTGACGGTGCTCCGGTGTGAACATTCTAGGCACCCATCTCGCACACAACTTGCCATGTGGTAATTTCTTCCAACCAACCAGAGATGTTTTAATGGGCCCTAAGTGAAAACCAGGCTGGAATCCCATTTTTAAAAATCTGGGTTCCAGCGGGGATCGAACCCGCAACCATCATCAGAGGAGCACAAACAACACTGAATTCTGTTTCAACTGGTACCGAAATACACACTTCTAATGGTAAACATTCAGGTTGGGGATTGTTGGGTGGAGAGAGGCAGGAGACAACCTCAGCGAGCAGTGGCGAGATTCTGGAAATATATGCGTTTGCCAGATGTTCACTCCGATGCACTAGAAATTTCTAGGGCCTCTAATCTGACTTTATTTACGTTACTACTGATATGTAAGAATTTGGTATCATTGACAGAAAATGTATGATTTTTACGGTGACAATGATTAGCCATTTCGCCCCGGTGTACTGACTTAGAAATTTCTAGGGCCTCTAATCTGACTTTATTTCCGTTACTACTGATTTATAAGAATTTGGCATCATCGATAGAAAATTTATGGTTTTCACGGTGACAATGATTAGCCATTTCAGAATAAGTTAGAGGATTTGTTAAGGCGGCTTTGTGTTAACGAAATCTCTTTTCAAAAGATCTTCCTGTCTTTCCTATATAGAATTTATCACAGTCAGCACATAAAAGTTTATACACACCACTGTTGCTGAGTATTCCATTTTTGCCTTTCCCGTTAAAGAGTTTCCGGAGATTAAAATTAGCGTAATAAGCTGGCTTTATGTGACTTGGATTTTTTTTTGTTATTTTGTATATGTTTTTTATAAATACGACTTTACTCCATTTATATATTTTAATAATATATTATTATTGACACTCCACAAAATTTTCTTATTATACGCATCTCCACAGCATTAATCTTACTTTTATCCTTCTTCTGTCAAGTACAAGTTTCCCTTCCATATGTCAATGTGGAAGGGAAACTTGGACTTGACAGAAACTTGACTTGACATCTTTCTGGTTGGTTGGAAGAGATTGCCACATGGCAATAAACTCGCCAGGTTAAAAAAAAATGTGGGTACCAGCACACTATTACGTATCGTAAGATAAAAAAAGTAATAAAACAAAATACAAAACAGACCTGTGATGTTCAGCTATAGCCGCTACAATGTGTAGAAGTTGCGGATAGGCCGCTGCCAAGGCCTGCCCGTGGGAGTGGAGTAGCTGTGAGACGCATTCCAGCTGTCTCTGTCTGACGTCAGCGTGCTGGACGGAGCTTAGAGAGCCCAAAGGTTCCACTAGCAGCACTTCCAGCTTCTGTTGAGAATTGATATTTAACAATATGACACCTAGACTGAAAAAATATGCATGCATATGTTCCGTGTCCCTTTTGGGGTAGGTAGGAGGGCTGTTCGTGAGGCTGAGATGAGGACTGATCTACCAGGTGTGTACCTATGAAACCGGAATTCGCTCATAGATGGCTCTAGCTGTCAATGTAGTGACTGTCAAACCTTGTCATTGGTGCCTTTTTTGTGTTTACATTTGTCAAAGATTTTTAACTCAGAACAATGCAAGTTTAATACAACTACATATGTTTTCATAGCGTTGAACATGTCTGTTTTTGTGCCTGAAAACTACGATTTACGGATAGGATTGATTTTCTGTTACCATTTAAAGAAAACTGCTGCAGAATTTCATCGAATGATTGTCGAAGCTTACGGTGAGCATGCTCTTGGTAAATCACAGTGCTTTGAGTGGTTTGAAAAATTCAAAAGTGGTAATTTTGATGTGAGAAACGAAGAACGTGGAAGACCACCGAGAAAGTTTGAAGACGCCGAATTGCAAGCATTGTTGGATGAGGCTGACGCTCAAACACAACAACAACTCGCGGATCAATGAAATGTGACATGAGAAGCCGTCTCCATACATTTGGAAGCCATGGGAAAGATCCAGAAGGTGGGAAAATGGGTTCCACATGAACTGAATGAAAACCGAAAGTGACAACAGAAAACCTGAAAAACAACTTGCGAAACGCTGCTCACCAGGTACAATAGAAAATTATTTCTCCATCGAATTGTGACTGGCAATGAAAAAGGATATGTTTTGAGAATCCTAAGCGTAAAAGATCATGGATAATTCCAAGCAAACCAGCGACATCGACTGGACAACAGGCCAAATCGCTATGGACGGAAGACAATGCTCTGTGTTTGGTGGGATCAAAAGGGTGTTATCTATTATGAGTTGCTAAAACCTGGCGAAACCATTAATACTGAACGCAACCAACAATAAATGATGTATTTGAACCAAGCATTGCGTGAAAAACGACCAGAATATCAAAAGACGCAACACAAAGTAATTTTGCTTCATGATAATGCACCATCGCACACAGCAAAACCGGCCAAGGAAACGATTGAGGCGTTTAGTTGGCAATACTTTCGCATGCGGCTTACTCACAAGACTTGGCTCCATCCGATTACTACTTATTTGCATCGATGGGACATGCACTTGCTGAGCAGCGCTTCACTTCTTA
The DNA here is from genome assembly GCA_949825065.1 of Odontocerum albicorne. Lineage (NCBI taxonomy): Eukaryota > Metazoa > Arthropoda > Insecta > Trichoptera > Odontoceridae > Odontocerum > Odontocerum albicorne. The sequence continues at coordinate 15,873,100 of OX463864.1, read as the reverse complement.
TGAAAACGCTCGATGATTGGTTTGCCTCAAAAGAGCAAGAGGTTTTTTGGCGTGGCATCCACAAATTGCCAGAGATATGGGAAACATGTGTAGCTAGCAATGGGCAATACTTTGAATAAAATATTTTTTACCATTTTCATACAATAAATGTGTATTTTCTACAAAAAAAATCCGGTTTCATAGGTACAGACCTGATACATGCATTTATGTCCATGCACACTGTCTTTGCCTGGTCCTCTCTCTTACCTTTCACTGAATTCAAATTTCTCTGACTATGTTCTTCCACATTTCTTCAGTCTTACTTTTCCTTGCTTGCTGGCATTCATTTGATACATATATATTTGTTTTGTAAATCTTTTACAATTCATTTTGTCAATGTGATCAACCATCCCATCCTCTCTTAATAACATTTGTCTCGAACAAACAGATTTGTTTTACCAGATCATTGTTTACTCTATCACAAACTTTTCCTTATATTCTTAGCAAGACACACATTTCTACCACATACATTCAACTCTGATCACGACTTCCGTCGAAAAATGTCAACTAAACAGACATCTTTGTGTTTAAAAAACACAGTAAAATATTCAGATGAGTACAATATAGAGTTTTGACAATAGATAATAGAGTTCTGTATTGAGCATGTCAAAATGTTGAGTTTGACATCAAGTGCAATGTGCAGAGTTCTTTATCAAATGTATCCAAGTGCACAGTTCCCTATTGAGCATGTCAAAATGCACAGTTTGATATCAAGTGTGATTCCAAGTGCAGAGTTCTTTATCAAACATATCAAAGTGCACAGTTCTGTATTGGGCATGCCAAAATGCAGAATTTCATATCTAGTGCAATTTCATGTGCAGAATTTCATATCAAGTGCAATTTCATGTGCAGAGTTCTTTATCAAACGTATCAAAGTGCAAAGTTCTGTATTGAGCATGTCAAAATGTTGAGTTTGATATTAAGTACAATTCCATGTGCAGAGTTCTTTATCAAACATATCCAAGTGCACAGTTCTATATTGAGCATGTCAAAATGTTGAGTTTGATATTAAGTACAATTCCATGTGCAGAGTTCTTTATCAAACATATCCAAGTGCACAGTTCTGTATTGAGCATGTCAAAATGTTGAGTTTGATATTAAGTACAATTCCATGTGCAGAGTTCTTTATCAAACATATCCAAGTGCACAGTTCTGTATTGAGCATGTCAAAATGTTGAGTTTGATATTAAGTGCAATTTCATGTGCAGAGTTCTTTATCAAACATATCCAAGTGCACAGTTCTGTATTGAGCATGTCAAAATGTTGAGTTTGATATTAAGTGCAATTCCATGTGCAGAGTTCTTTATGAAATGTATCCAAGTGCAAATTTCTGTATATCAAAATAGGTGTGTCAAAGTTCTGCCAGACAATTTTATTTTTTATTTATTTTACACATGACAAGAAATATACATAATTTGCGAAAAAACAACAGGTAATTTAATTTGGACACACAATTTTAATGGATCTGGGTTTGTTGCCTTTCATTTTTCGTGTGCCCAATAAACTAGGCTTTTCCTTGTATCTCACTGAGGACATATACTTAGCATGAAAAAATAAATATATACTTCTTTCCGATTTTTGATTTTTTAAAACCCCGTCGCACATTCTCATCAACCTGACAAACAGTGACACTATTAGTTACATATGTATACATCACGCGAAATCAAACTCCTCACACTCCATCACTCCAGACAGACCAAAAAAATTCATCCCACAATATACCGTACATAATCATAAAAATTAAAACAAAAATATATAAAAATACAAATATAAAACAACAAAAAACACCACACTCAAGAGTTCACACAAACCTTTTCCACAAGTCATTCCTCTTGCAAGCCCATTTACTCTAATTCCTGTCGCAATTACAACTACGCTCCGATCGACTGTCTAAATGGTTTTCCTTCCTTTATCTTTATTGAATTCGGCACGCCATTTTACGTCATGGGAACCAAATAAGCATATTGCCTTTGGGCAAAAGAGGTTTTAACGCTAGTGATGGTGAACATTTCATTAGTTGGCATGCGTGTCATGTGTCTCTGCTGAGTCTGCATCTTCACTTCCTCTCGATGATAGTGCCAGAGAATGGATTTGAGATGTAAATTGGCTATGTTCAGGACCCGATAAATTGATAAATAAATCTCTTCAATCAAAATTCCAAAACTAGTAACAACCACAGATCAACTTACCTCCTTCCCCTGTTCGGGATGTTTGAACTTGTAGTGCAATGCTGACTTGACGAGATAGGTGATGGCCTCCACTCCCCACTCCCGCATTCTGATATGTGGGTGCTGGCAAACCTAGACAATAATTTTTCCATGAGATAAAATTTAATACATAAGAAAAACTAAAATTCTGGATGTCAATAATGGATAAGGGTTTAACTTAATAACATCAAATATAGTGGATATTAAAAGAAAAACTAGATAAAAATCTACAAAAAATTACAACAAAACAATGATTACTCATGCTTCAGTGTAAAGTGACTCAGTTATGCCTACAAAGTTTATTAAATAGCTCAATCCTCAATTTATCCATCGAGATAAGGAAGATATCAATATTGGAAAATTTGTTCCATAGGGTCATTCCGTGTGTAAGTGGTGGCACCCTTAATAACTCAGTTCGTGAATACGGGACCAAAACCAATATTACAATAATTCACGATAGCGTTAAATAATTGTCAGGTGCATCAGGGGTTCGAATTGTCAGTAGGGTCACAGTGACTTACACTATGCTGGAAGGTGTAAGTCTATAAAATGCTGTGGAACACCGAGTTGCATACTATCAGCAACACTACTGGCTAGTCTGATTCGTTAGCGTCCCCGTCGCGAACCCTGGGCAATGTGGTCACACTATGTGGATTATAGCAGATAGCGGAAGGATGAAAGGCAAGGAGTCTCTGGCGCCTAAAAACCAGACACCACCAGTTAAGGGAAGGAAAACCCTAACAGAAAACCAGGGCAGGGTCTCAGGCCTTAAGGTGGCAGCTCCACCAGGGACCTAGGATACGATGGGTTAATCGCCTGTATCTGAAACCACAAACCAAAAGCAAAAGAAACGACTGCTGGAGGAGGCCGGGGCCCACAATGGGCTGTAGTGCCATTGATTGATTGATTGATTGCATTGGACAAAAGTTTTTCCTGTTAATTTGTATACAGGGTGTCCCAAAGGGCAACGTCAAGCCGGTATCGAGGAAGAGGCCAGCTTATGACGGTTCAGAATTTTAAAAAAATTCTTGAAAAAGCCTTATACTTTTCGAGTTATAGGCATTTCTTAGAAAATTGTGAAAGTAGCTACCCTGAGCCGAATGTTTGTATATTGTGACTACAAATTGGTATATTTTATGATTTTAATGGTTGTATCGCAATCCTCGATAGCCCTGCTATTAGTCGAAGTCAGATATAAAACCAAAAAAAATATGCAAGTTTGAAAAAAAAATTGTTTTTGTCCGATCATAAAAAATAATATTTTTTATCACCCAACTTTAACTCCTCATACTGTAAAAATAATGTACTACGCTAACCTGGCAAGTTACATCAAAAGTTGGCCTGTTTAATCAGGATTTCAAAATGGTACAATACATATCTACTACTCCTTTAAAAATAATTTTAAAACATTAATTTCTGTTATTAAAGATTGAATTCAAAAAAATTGAGCGAGACAAACGATATTGCGCATGCACGGGTTAGAGTAGGACACCATTTTTGACAGGAACTTGATATTACGTATCAAAAATGGCGACACTAACTCGTTCATGCGCAGTATTTTTTTAATTTGATCTTTAATAACAGAAATTAATGTTTTAAAATTATTTTTAAAGGAGTAGTAGATATGTATTGTACCATTTTGAAATCCTGATTAAACAGGCCAACTTTTGATGTAACTTGCCAGGTTAGCGTAGTACATTATTTTTACAGTATGAGGAGGTAAAGTTGGCTGACAAAAAATATTATTTTTTATGATCGGACAAAAACAATTTTTTTTTCAAACTTGCATATTTTTTTTTGTTTTATATCTGACTCCGACTAATAGCAGGGCTATCTAGGATTGCGATACAACCATTAAAATCATAAAATATACCAATTTGTAGTCACAATATACAAACATTCGGCTCAAGGTAGCTACTTTCACAATTTTCTAAGAAATGCCTATAACTCGAAAAGTATAAGGCTTTTTCAAGAATTTTTTTAAAATTCTGAACCGTCATAAGCTGGCCTCTTCTTCGATTCCGGCTTGACGTTGCCCTTTGGGACACCCTGTATGTACAAACAGGTGTGTAGATAGATCACTTCTAACGCTTAAGAAGTCATAGCTAAGTATACCTATTAAATAAGTATGGATGGAGCTATGAGTTAAATTTATTTCCTTTAGAGTAAAGGAGTAGCAAAAACCTCTTTCGGACTCGCTCAACATTTGGGATGTTCGGGATAATATCCCAAGTTCTTTCTTGGTTTGATCTCTGACGGCAAAGTATCCCGCCTCGAAACAACAATATTTCTGCAGATACAGATATGATTTTATGTTAAATTTATAAATGTATATTAAGACTACACATAAATCTGAATGTGTTACTATCACATATCAGGAGATCTACAAAGGGGGATAGAGTAATTTCTATTTTTTAAAATCAGTTTTAAAAAAAAAAAATTATATTATATTTTTGAAAATTATTTTTAAAGAAGTAAATAATTAATTAATGTATTGTATTGTATAAAAAATAAATTACTGTATTTAATGATGACACTTTTCAATGTAGCGTCATATTAACTTACGTCGAATGGTGATTACACTGTAGTTCATGTCAAATGGCGACACTAGCTGTCTTACTCTAACTCGTTCATGCGCTGTATCGTTTGTCTCGCTCAAACGTGTTGAATTTGATCTTTGATTATTGAAAACTGTTATCATTGTACAGATATTATTTTTTTTAAATTATTTTTAAAGAGTAGTAGGTATGTATTGTACCATTTTGAAATCCTGACTAAACAGGCCATCTTTTGATGTAACTTGCCAGGTTAGCGTAGTACATTATTTTTACAGTATGATGAGTTAAAGTTAGGTGATAAAAAATATTAATTTTTATGATCGGACAAAAACCATTTTTTTTCGAACATGAAGGTTTTTTTTGTTTTATATCTGACTCCGACTAATAGCAGGGCTATCTAGGATTGCGATACAACCATGAAAATCATAAAATATGGTAAAAAAATATATTGCTTTTACAAGAATTTTTTTTTTAACTCTGAACCGTCATAAGCTGGCTTTTTCCTCGATACCGGCTTGACATCGAGTTACGGGATAACCCAGTATGTACACTACACTACACATAAAGCTGAATGTGTTATTCTCACATATAAGAAGATCTACAAAGGTCTCTTTGTAGTTCGTCTTCCCTTAGTTAAGTGAGGTTTTATTACGGAATACGTTATACTGTACATATGCACCTAATCTAATTGCTGCAGCCACTACCTTCCTATCCTTACACTCAACTTATAAGTATTTATTTCGTCGTATTTTTAATCTGTCAATAATAGTGGGTTATAGTCCCAAGTTAGATGCTCTAAACGGCGCTATATAAATTGTCCTTTTATTATTACTATGATAATTACCTCCAACAAGTGCGCAGTGAGAGGTCTCCACATGACTTCAACTCGGTGCAAGTTGGCCAGTCCAGTCTCCAATAGTTTGGCCACCGCAAAAAGTGACGGCTCCTAAAATAAACACAAAAAAAAAGGAAAAATCACTTAAGATTTATATATTAAAAAGTGTACAGCATCAGTACAAAGAGGAAAATTGTTGTCGTTCAATCCTCGGATGTGCTGGCGTGACTTCAATGTGTCTTCGTAACAACTGGACAACTTCGTAACAACAACTACGTTACATATATTATTTTATTTGATTACAAGCCTTCAAAATGGAATGTCAAGTAGACGAAAGTGAACATTTTCGACACCTCCTTCTGTTCGTGTTCAATCGAGGGAATAAAGCTGCCAAAGCTGCTCGCAATATTTGCGAAGTGTACGGTAAAGATGCTATGAATGAAAGGACAGCTCGTCGATGGTTTTTGCGTTTCAAAGACGGTAGTTTCAACCTGAAAGACATGGAGCGTTCCGGACAACCAGTGGACTGCTTAAACCATATTATTCCTGTACATATGACATTGTCCTTACCCTGTTGGAATAGGCCAGCTCCATAGCCTCGTTGGAGAGTTTGCAGAGAGCGTCAAGTAGATATTGGAGTGCCTCAGCATCCAGCTGTCCTGATGACTCAAACACTTTGCTCACCAGTCCTGATAGCACTGGAATGCAAATATAACCATGTTATTCCAATGTTCCATAAAATTATTTACTATTCTAATAAGATGGTTCAACTTCGGACACAGCAGCATCCTATTACTACCATAATAAAGATGAAGAACTAGAGGTTGTTAGGTCACATATAGAGGATGCCGCCTGGTAGCTGGTTAAGAGTTACACTGTTTTATCACCTTAAAGGGGCTTCTATGTACACTGTACACTATTGCTGCGATAAGAAAATTTGCAGTCTCAGTTTAATGTGGGAGAATGTGGAGTGTCAGGCTATGGAACGACGCCTGTGGTCTAACGGATAGCAAGTGTGCACCCAAGGTTTGATTCCTACTCTATACATCTGATTTTAAAAACCATTTTACATCTGAATTTATCTATTTCAGTAAGTAATAAACTTCTTTTTATAAATTCTTATAGCAACAAAATAGCACCATATAAAACTCTGCCTAAGTAGGGGCTGCAGTAGATTAAACCTGCCGATCGCCTTGGAAGTATAATCTCCTAGCCATAGGAACTTTGGTTATATCTGTCAAGACTGTGTGCTTACTGAAGTACAACAGCTTGCACACAATAAACCGATACATCCACAGGCATCTTCCATCTACAGGAAGGCTAACAATCCCACTCGATCACAAGGGTAAGCCTATCGTAGGAGCGACCTTGAATAAGGTGTTTTATGGCATCCCTGTTTTCCTGATGGAAGATATAGGATGATTTTTTTTTTAATCCACTTTGCACGGATTTCTCCTGTTACACAAAGAGGGTCTGCTTCTAGCATTAGCTTATTCGTTAAGAAGAATATCAGCCAGGATTCTTCTCATACTGTTAGGCAGTACCGAGAATATATCAACAGTGTCATGATGATAATGATAGTAAAATATCACTTGGAACATCTCTTGGGACACGAGAATTTCTTGTCAGCGTAAGGACTGATCGCGACACAGACATTTAGGACTGACCACGACTGGAGCATTCCTAGGTTCCAGATGAAACAAACTGGATGATGAAGATCAGGAAAATCATAATTGTAAACTGGAGTGCTATTACAAGGTAGTCGGAGATATCCTTACTTGGCAGATCCGCCATGACTGCAGCAGTGCTCATGAGGGCGTGTGAGTCCGTGTGAGCTCTGCCTGCTTTCAAGCTGCCTCCTGTTGAAGGCTTCAGGCCTAGGATCCAAACCTAAGATGATAAAAGTATTTAGTGGGAGTGTTTGATTTCTACTCAGAAGTGTAGAATTGTAATTCAGATAGTCGTGTCACCAAATGAAAGAGATAGAGGGATATCGAACGATGTATGGCGATAGAAAACAGTCAATGGAGCACTAAAACATATAAACCCTAGCCAGACAGTATCAAAATTTACTAAAATGATAGTCCACAACAGTATTTTGGTGCCAACTTTAATGTATGGGAGTGAAATGAGGACATATAAAAAGACAAAGAATAAATGCTGTAGAAATGCGTGCACTAAGAAAACTACATGGGGTGACAATGTATGACAAAATGAATTGATCATGAATGAATGTGAACTTAAGGATGATGTTTTAAGTAAGAGCACTTTAAGATGGTTTGGGCATGTAGAATAAATGAATGAAGAAAGACTAACAAAACAAATATACAGTGCAAATGTGAGTGGAAGGTGTGGTAGAGGAAGACCAAGGAAAGTATGGTTGAATCAAGTGTATCATATTTTGAAAGAATATTTAATAGACGAGCCAGCTTACCAAGTGTTGTAGTGTGGTCAAGACTGGTAGCCAGGCTTGTTGCAAAGCTGCCCCGTGCCTGGCTGCTAGTCGGAGCAGCGCCCTCAACCCTGCCACCTGCCTCCCTGTCACCACCACCCAGCCTGGTTGCCCTGTGAACACATCAAATATAACTATCTGTCCTCCCTTCCCACAGGTGACCTTTTACCGGTTTACCAAACGGCTCAGTTGCCACATACATACATATATCGTCGTCATACAGGAGAAAGTGACCAACTAACATAATGCAAAATGTTCAGGAGAGCCATTTAACCGTTTTTACACTTTTGTTTTAAATTTTTTTTTTGAATAAATGTATTCACACTTGTGATTTTTTTTGTGTGTATATAAATGTTCATTGCTTTCAAAATTAAGAAATAATATTTTTGAAAATTTTCATGCAATTTTGCTTGTAAGAAAATAAACATCAATGCAGATAGTCATTTTGAACAAGTCAAGATATTATTATTATTCTTCCAAATTCTTGCTGGGTTATTTCTTCCAGGCCACCATTATGTCAGTAAGGTGTCAGATAGTCATTAATCACGTTTTCGCGAAAAATGCACTTGGTCACTTTCTCTTGTATGACGACGATATACTCGTATTATCTCGACATGTCCCTTGCCGGGTAGGCAGATAGATCTCCAAACTTTTCTATCCAAGCACACAACATTCAACTTCTCTACATCATACATCTCGTCATGCACAAACTTCTATTATATTGTACTTCTCACTTTACCTTATTTTAAAATCTGGTCCATTTAAATCAACCATGTTTTCCTCGGTATATCTTTTACATGCACACCTTACACTTTTGACTTGTATACTCGCTTAGTCATTCTTTTTTCATTCATTCTCTTCACATGTCCAAACCACCTTAAGCCAGCTCCTTTCTTCAACTTACATTAAACATCCATTTTATCTATATAATAATTTCTGATCTCTTCGTTATGCCTTTTTTCGAATGCACGTGATTCAGATGCATAAGAACGACATATGGCGCCCAGGAGCAGCTATTATATTTTATGCACCTGACAAACAAAAAAAAATAGACCACTGGCCTCTGGTAGTATCCCTGATTGACCTTTACACCAACGTCCAGGCTCAATTGAGCGTCTGATGATAAAAAAAAAATCAATTGCCTTCTACCGGCACCCCTGATTGACCTCTAAAAGCACCCCTCGCATTGGCAAGCAGGGAACCTACTGGATGACCTCACACTGGCACCCAGGGGAAAATGCTCCCATCTGCTTCCATCCTCCTTGCATATCTTAAAATTTTGAGTCATTATGATTAGTGTTCTATGTAACATCTTCACCATTGATATTCATTCATTTGCCCTTTTGAAAACAAAGGACAACTGCCTCGCACATAACCTCGCAAAGTTGCCTGTGAATTTCAGCACTACTGTTAACCTCACAGATTGTTATATAGTGATTGATAAATGAATAAATAAGTATGTAACTACAATTAAAAAATTATGTATTAATTACCAGGTGGCGGAGCATTGGAAGGTAGTGGCGTCCCGATGGCGACCACCTGATGCCTGGGGTCAGGCTCTTGCGGGTTACCCTGGGACTGCACCGGCGGTTGGGCCGCAGTTCGGGGACTGGGCACTGCACCGAGTGCCGCCAGCGGGTAGTGCGCAGGCAGTGCAGCACGGCATAATGCTCCTGCACACGCGTCACGTGCGCCTGTGTGCCCTACCTGTATTGCGGAAAGATGAAGTTCAATGAAAATTTGAAATATTTTTGATGCATTAATTTCGAAGGCAGCAGAGCGTTATTCTGTAATCACATATTGTAGGATCCCACAGTTGATGTGTTCAAAAGAGCGAGGAAAATCTTTAACATCATAAATAACTGCTAGAAAGACAATATGTCGAGTATGGTGATTGCATCTATGGACCGTGCCTTTTAAAGAAAACTGAAATAAAGTTGCAAAGATTACAAAAAAATGCTTGATGTAGGTATTGTTTCAATATTCCCCCCAGAGGACACATCACCCCTTTTTTGAGAGCTTTTAAAATTATTGACATGAAACAAAGACGGTTTCTTCCCTTAAGCGTACTCATGCATAAAATTACTAGTACAAAAGTGCCACTTTATCTCTTCGAAAAACTGAATTGGGCTAGAAACTTTCACGGCTACGAAACTAGAAACTAGAAGCAGAGAGACTCTTTTACTTATCCCAAACCATAATCTAACACTATTCAAAGGATCCTTCTCATACTCAGCCAGCAAATGCTGGAATGAGTTGCCCCAGGCCTTGAAGGAGCGGGTGAATAGTATAATACCTTCAGAGATGCTCTAAAGTGAGGCTCCTACCTGTGTGGCCGAGGCCTTAGGCAAAGAATCTATTGAAGATGATCCTTATTTATCACCAAATAATCGTAGCTAAATCGAGGTTATAGTCTCCTGCTTTCTATGAGTGGCACACTCTTGAGTGTAATTCAAATCTCACCCGCATGCAAAGTATCAAAAGTATAAGTGTCCTTTATTCTGTGTCTCTGTTGAAGGAGTGTTCTTTGATCGACAAATAAATAAATGTAAATTTAACCTTAGCGCTGACTCGAGCTAGAGTGTGTATGGTCCTCAGGACTAGCTCCAGTTCTCCGACACTGGCTTCAGCCAACACGGACAGTCCCCACACCAAGCCGCACCAACTGGATTGCACCAACTGTAAACACAAAATTGTGAATATTCTATTTTACATCAGTCAAAAAACTATTATTGAAAGTAACACGGATTGCAATGCACAAAGGAATCTATTCTAAATTAACTGACCAGTCACCGAAGGTATTGCCTACTTGCAACATATCCTTTTATGATTTGATCACATAGTCTTGATGATTGGAGAGCATTAAAAAAATTAAGCAATGAAGGGTCAGTAAAGAGGTTACAGGCACAATCCCAATCCAGAAGTTGGATACAGGATCCAGGAGTTGATAAATCATATCACAATATGGCCGACAGAAAGTGATAGTTTCGTTTTGGTTGTTCCCTCATATCTGAGGATCATAATTACCATAGTCATCAACCATCCTTCTCCAGCACCATCGATTTCTTGTCCAATGAAACGGTTCCAGAAATGAGAACCCCGCTATATTTATCACCTGGTCAGTCCATTGGATGGGTGCTTGGCCTCTGCTCCTTTTGCCATTCCCACTTTCCATCAGAATAGACGACACAAGGTTGTTGCCTCCCCTCGGAATATATGCCCTAAGTATTGTAAGATTCTGCTTGCACACAGTACAGAAAGACACGTCTACATCCCGAGTTCTTCAATAATCGATCAATTGATTCTTCTAGCAGTCTATGGAAGACAAAAAATTGGCTCAGCACTATTAATCAAACTTTCGGGTTTTAGAATCACTGGAGTACGCACTTAACTCACAGTCCAGTATCATCAGACTTCGACCCCAAAACCCCCAGGTAGCAATTCAGCATCGTACAAACTAGACTATGGAATTATATCAGCACTGGCAAAGCTGTAATCCTAGCTTGAAAGGAGAAAGGGAACACATGAACAAGAACTGACCTGCATGTGAAGGACGTGTTCCTTTTCATCCTCATCTGATTTTTCGTTCTCCTGGCCGCTATCTTTGATTTCTATTTCGGTTTCATTGGTCTCTACTGTTTTCTCTTTCTTCAAGTCCAGTTCCACATTCCTCTCGTTATTTCTGATCTCGATATCTAGTAAAAATATAACTTTCATAGAATAACATAACGAAAATGAATGGGTTAGAAATAATAATAAAAAGATAATTTATACAATGCTATTTAGAAATCCCACTCTCCACAAGGGTGTTATAACGAAGGTTTAGAACCCATTCTTATTGACGAATTAAAAATATTGCAAAATGAAAAATAATTTGCATGTAAAGAAAGGAAGGTGGTGGCTGTGGCCATTAGATGGGGCACTTCCCCGCATGTATTACATATCTTTAGCAAAACATATTTGGCAAGTACAATTATACTTTCACTCTATACAATACAACGTGGTGAGCATATTGCTATGTTGCATTGCCTTAAGTCAATTATACTTTCACTCTATACAATACAACGTGGTGAGCATATTGCTATGTTGCATTGCCTTAAGTCAATTATACTTTCACTCTATACAATACAACGTGGTGAGCATATTGCTATGTTGCATTGCCTTAAGTCAATTATACTTTCACTCTATACAATACAACGTGGTGAGCATATTGCTATGTTGCATTGCCTTAAGTCAAAAAAAGACTGGAAAACTTCTTTATAAATTAGGTTCGAACAGGAAATGAAAGTGCAATTTGAAGACAGGCATCTTATCAACTTATCCATAGCGGTATTTTAATAGAGGTTTTTAAGTGTTGGCTATCTAGCATCTATTCTGTCATTATAATGTGTATCTACAATGTAGGAAGGAACAGAAAAGGGGAATGTGTATGTACAATGTAGGAAGGAACAGAAAAGAGAAATATGCATGTACAATGTAGGAAGGAACAGAAAAGGGGAATGTGCACGTACAATGTAGGAAGGAACAGAAACAAGGAATGTGCATGTACAATGTAGGAAGGAACACAAAACACATTTACCCCGTTAAGACGGAGAAAGACATCACAAATGACAACTTCCAAAGCACAATTAGATTAAAACTAGCCTGGAAGTGAATCTACCAGGAATCAAACCTGAGTCACCCGTTCACCTAGTTAAACTACGGTCGCTGGCAAAAAATACAAATAAAAGTAATAATGAATTTAATTTACCTGGGGCTTCGTAATCTTGGTCTCTCAGATATTGAGGGCCTCCGACAACCAAAGCAATGGATCGGACCACTTCTATGAGACAGGCGTAAGCAACAGATATTCCATAGCCGTCTTGTATCTGTGGAGCTTCAGTGCGGTCTAACATCTCTAAACTGGAAATAAAATCACACAAATAGAAAATAAGTCAAACATCATTTGGTAATAGTATTTGATTAGATTACACTGCGGTTGCTGAAATCTATTAAAGAATATGAGTTTGTAAGTCCAAGAGCCAAAGTTGATAGAGAGTTGCTGACTAATATTAAAATCCGAAAGGTGTCCTACTTGGGTCATGTACTCATGGTCAATATACGTGATTGTACTGGCATAAGGGGCGTTGGAGATCTTTTTCGGGCTGCCGGGGATAAAGATGTCTACTCTCAAGTGATATTCAACGTTGGGGGGACCTGACATGACACTGCGAAGAAGAAGCAACAGAGACGACGCTCTACAAACGATGTGTATTACTTACCGCCGGGTACTGTACTTGTGATAGGGTATGCTCCAGTCAACAGTTTACTTCTCTAGAGTTGTCGTTGCTGGTACTTGTAGCCGAGGATCCCCTCCCCATTCCAATGTAAATACGATTTTTTTTTAAGTGGATGAGCTCCTTTAAGTATCTTGGGTCACTCATCCATAGCGATGGAGGATGTGCAGCAGATGTAACACATAAAATTAGTATGGAATGGATGAAGTTTAGATCAATGACGGGAGTTCTATGTGATCCGAAAATGCCAGTGAAGTTAAAAGGAAAAGTATACCAAACGATTGTAAGACCCGCACTCCTCTATGGCTCTGAATGCTGGACGATGTATAACTCTTACTCCAGGCAACTAGAAACTGCTGAAATGCGCATGCTAAGATGGTCAGCTGGTGTGCCCCTAAGAGACAAAATAAAAAGCTCACGCATTCGTGGAAGCCTAGGTGTTACAGACATCAACAGTAAGATGGAGGAGAGGCGATTGAGATGATATGGGCATGTTGGACGCAGAGCACCCGATCACATTGTGAACCAGGCAATCTCCATGGATCTTCTTCGAATAACAACCAGAGGAAGACCAAAGAATTCATGGGTGGTGCAAAGGGATAACTTGATGCACAGGCAAGGCCTGGGGGACGTAGTCCGGGACAGAAGAGCATACAACCTGAGGACGAGGAGGGCTGACCCCAACAGTCTTCGCAGACAGTGAGTTGGGATGGAACCAGGGAGAAGAAGAAGAGCTGTTGCACACCAAAAAGATAATTATTTCCATTGATTATTGTTTGAAGTAAACAGTATAACAATAACAAGGACTTTGGATTATAATATTTTGAAAAAAATGTGTTCATTTTTTTTCATAAAATGTGGTTATAAATATTTTTGTGAAAATATTTTGTTTTTGAACAAGTTATATTTATTTTTACGACCCCCTTAACATTTCATCTCAGCCTCCCTGGAGGGTGCGATCCACAGATTGAAAAACTATGGTATAGATTAATATTAGGTCCTTACATATGAAATTGGCGTTTTGCCGTACTGGCAACTTTGATCTCAAATATCTTCTCTTTGGTTAGGAATTCCAAATTCAAATTTATACAGCTATTTACTCAAGTATTTGTGTTTCGAAAAATTTACAAAACAGTTTACAAATCAGTTTACAAATCAGTTTAAAAAAATCAGTTTACAAAATGGAAAACTTGAAATATCGCGTTATTTACGAGTACGAGTTCCACCGTGGCACCAGTGCTGCAGAAACGGCTCGAAGGATTAATGATGTGTATGGCGACGGTGCCGCAAAAGAAAACACAGTGCGTTTTTGGTTCCAACGTTTTCGTTCTGGAAATTTCGACCTGCAGAACAAGCCCCGTAGACGGCCGGAGACCAAAGTTGATAATGAAGAATTGAAGGCTATTGTGGAAGCGGATCCATCGCAAACTACGTCCGAGTTAGCTGCAGGCTGCGGTGTTAGTGATAAAACTGTTTTAATCCACTTGAAGCAAATTGGGAAGGTGAAAAAGCTTGAAAGGTGGGTACCTCACAAATTGAGTGAAGCAAATCAACAAACGCGCGTTGACTGCTGCGTTGCATTACTCAACCGGCACAATAATGAAGGGATTTTGAATCGAATCATTACCTGTGATGAAAAGTGGATCCTGTATGATAATCGGAAGCGCTCATCGCAATGGCTGAACCCTGCCGAACCAGCCAAACCATGCCCCAAGCGAAAATTGACTCCAAAAAAGTTACTTGTGAGCGTTTGGTGGACTAGTGCTGGTGTCGTTCACTACAGCTTTCTTAAATCTGGCCAGACGATTACGGCAGATGTCTATTGTCAGCAACTGCAAACCATGATGGAAAAGCTAGCTGCTAAACAACCGAGGCTGGTTAATCGCTCTAGGCCACTGCTGCTTCATGATAACGCTAGACCACACACTGCACAACAGACGGCTACCAAATTAGAAGAGCTTCAATTGGAATGTCTAAGACATCCACCGTACTCTCCGGACCTTGCCCCAACAGATTACTATTTTTTTCGAAATTTGGATAACTTCTTGCAAGGGAAAAAATTTAACTCCGATGGGGCAGTCCAAACCGACTTCAAAGATTTTATTGATTCCCGTCCGAATGGTTTTTTTAGTAGAGGGATCGATGAACTACCTATGAGATGGCAAAAGTGCATAGATAGCAATGGTACATACTTTGATTAAATAAATATATTATATTAAAAAAAAAACAACTTTATGTTCCTCCCAAACAAAACGCCAATTTCATATGTAAGGACCTAATAGAAAGTTTATTTCACTGATATAAAAAATATTTTTTTTATACATACTAAAGCCATTTGGAAGATCCTGGTGGGAAGGTCACACACAGTGGTAACCAGACTCCTTTCCAAAAGAACCCTGCCTGCTGAGGCACGCCTTGCATTCCTGTAAAATGAAGTAATAACTTTTCATTATGAGGCTGTATCAAGGATGAGCACTCACGCTATTATGGAGGACAAAATAAGTTATTATCCAGCGCGATCTACATTAGAAGATCCAAACTCTCTTTATGTATTATGAGCGTGACATCACGTAGGGATGAAGAAGAAACTACACAAAGGGACTCCTCTGACGAAAATACAACCGAGTAGTATAAGAATAGTAGCGACAACGAATTTAAGGTCCAGCCTCACGGGAGTGTGAAAATTACAACATAGTGAAGTCAATATACTTATAAAGTGGGTTCTGGAGTTCAAATAGTCCAGCAAGTTGCCAGTACTTTCACAGAAAACTTTGAATGCAGCAAAATTATCTTTGTCGCCATTAGATCGGAGTAGCCAATCAGTCCAAAAATGAACCAATGTAAGGCATGATGGAGACTCCATTATCATCGTAGTACCACATGAGAAACATGAACATTCACTCCACTGTGATAGAAACCGTAGGAAAATTATCAACTCGATTATCATTGTAGTACCACATGAGAAACATAAACATTCCACTGTGATTGAAACCATACAGAATTTATTGACACGATTATCATCGCATTACCACGTGAGAAACATGAACATACCACTGTGATAGAAACCATACAGAATTTATTGACTCAATTATCATCGAAGTACCACATGTGAAACATGAACATTGCCCTGTGATAGAAACCATAGGGAAATTATCGACTCGATTATCATCGCATTACCACATGAACATTTGTTCCACTGTGGTAGAAACCATAGGAAAATTATTGACTCGATTATCATTGTAGTACTACATGAGAAACATGAACATTCACTCCACTGTGATAGAAACCGTAGGAAAATTATCAATTCGATTATCATTGTAGTACCACATGAGAAACATAAACATTCCACTGTGATTGAAACCATACAGACACGATT
The DNA here is from genome assembly GCA_949825065.1 of Odontocerum albicorne. Lineage (NCBI taxonomy): Eukaryota > Metazoa > Arthropoda > Insecta > Trichoptera > Odontoceridae > Odontocerum > Odontocerum albicorne. The sequence goes on along the minus strand of OX463864.1, from coordinate 15,856,357 downwards.
ATCATCGCATTACCACGTGAGAAACATGAACATTCCACTGTGATAGAAACCACACAGAATTTATTAACTCAATTATCATCGCAGTACCACATGCGAAACATGAACATTGCCCTGTGATAGAAACCATAGGGAAATTATCGACTTGATTATCATCGCATTACCACATGAACATTTGTTCCACTCTGGTAGAAACCATAAGAAAATTATTGACTCGATTATCATTGTAGTACTACATGAGAAACATGAAAATTGTACTGTGAGAGGAACCATACAGCAGAAGAATTCTATGTAAAGTAATATACTAATATACACTCAATTAGGCTTAATGAATGAAGCCAACGCTTGATGGACATGTTCTTAAGGATATTCCTACATGGAATACCTTTTTCACTACCAAACTCCCAGCATTACAAACATTTTTAACGTTTAGTATTCAGGGATGTCCAAATTTCTATGACGTATATAATATTTATACTTTTAAAAGAAAAATAAAATGTTTTTGCTTGACATATATTTATAAAGATTATCTTTACGTACCGACAGGAGTGTTGACTTGAGAAGCGACAAAAAGACTTTGAAGATAGGCTCCCAGCGCATTCACTATGTCTTGGAATATATTGGTAGCATGGGGCCTCAGGTCGTAGCATTCGCAGAATGATGTGAGTAATTCTGTAACAAGATTTTAGTATTATTTTTTATAATAATCTCTGCTATTTTAGACTCTTAATCCATCTTCATTATCCGCTAGCACTACCATGTCATCAGCATACAGCGATCCATACATATTCCCATTCGACATTTGTATGCCCCCTTGTGGTAGTCCAGCAGAGATATTAAAATGTAACATCAATATTTTTCATATATTTCACTAACCTGGCCTGATGGAGATTTTGTGAAGCACTTCCAAGGCCAGGGCTCTTTGCCATAAAGGTTTGTCAGGATCCAAGAATTTTATAGTGAGAGACAGGAAAATCTCACATTCTGTCACCTAGAAACAATATTTTCATAAGTCAAAAAAAATCCATTTACATTAGCTTTTCCTTACAGTCTGTTTGACAAAAGCGTGTACGGCTACATTTTTTCCTGGAAACTGTTAGAGGGTAAATTCAAACGCGAGCAGGTAGCAGGACCCTTCCCCCAAGATGCTATGTATATAAAACCCAGTTGTCGTTCGACTTTGGTTACATAACATATTTCACCATGAGTGCCGCATATGCATCACGTTACGAAGCCGTGTTTCTGTGTACGCATCCGAAAATGTACTACGGAGCCGCTGCTAAATATATGAGAAAGTCGAAGACATTTGTAAGTAAGTGGGTGAAATTCTATTCCGACGTAAAAAACGTCGATGATCTACCAGATCATGGCACTGCACAGAAAACGTCGATAAAGGAGGATAGAGTTATTTTACGGGTATTTGAGAAGAATCCTCGTCTATCATTGCATACCGGACAGGCGGTTTTCTGGACCGGAAGCTGTGTTTTTTGCATTTTCTTTTGAATGGCTTAGCAAGATAAATTTTCATTTTTTTTTGGAAATACCTCTATTTAAACTCACCAGCATTGAATGGTACTTGTGTAGTATAGTAGATACCATTCGGAGTAGACGGCACGTGACGGGAAAGTGCGGACGGTCTTGGTGCACGGGTGCCGGGTTGGCCGAGGAGGTGCCTCCCATATTGGAACCACTACTTCCTGTGCTGTTGCTTCCGAGGCCCGAAACACCGCTGCGGTACTTTACGTTCGGAGAGAACAGGCGAATTATCAGGGCACAGACGTGTTCTTTTAACAGGAACCTGAACTCAGTAATCTGTAACATAATGAATATTTCAATCTTACAATTTGAATGCAGAAAGCACAGTGGGAAGTCCAAGATATACAAGAAACGCTCACAAGAAGACAGGCAAACTGCACGTACTGAAGCACCTTGCCTTATATGCAACAGGATATATCTTTCACAAATATCTCCAGTGGCAACAATATTTTCATAAGTCAAAAAAATCCATTTACATTAGCTTTTCCTTACGACCTCCGTGGCCTGGTGGTAAGACACTTGTTGCGGGTTCGATTCCCGCTGGAACCCAGATTTTTTTAAATAGGATTCCAGTCTGGTTAACACTTAAGGCATATAAAAACATCTTTCTGGTTGGTTGGAAGAAATTGCCACATGGTAATAAACACGCCAGGTAAAAAAAAAAACAAAAACATGTACCCTAATCCCCCACTTTGTATTATACTCGCCATGGGTAGTGAGCATTAATTTATTCATATAACTGACATCCAATAACTGACAGTTTATGGTAAAATATTATACAATAGAAGGATAATCCGTGCAAGGTTACATTTTTTTTTTATAACATTTCTGAACTGTTATGTTAGAAAACAGTGCTTGTATATAAAATATTCACAGGGTCAACTGTAATACTTACTTCTCTCCTGTAAACACATTTTACATCAATTTCCCAAATAAAAACTGCGTTAAACACAACAATACCGCCCCAACACATCACCTGACAACTAAATGTCACAAATATAAAATCTTCACTCGCGACTATTATTTATTCAACACTACATTAGAATGAGGATAAAAAGAAATTAGTCAATTGTATTTTTTTAAAAGGTTAAGACAAAATTATCGGTACTGTCTTTTAAAAAAATCAATAAAGAACTTACCTTGAAGAATATATCTGAGAAGTCAGTAAGGATGGTTTCTAAAAGTTCCAATCCAAAAGTCTTGGATATTTCTGTGACTCCGACAAGCCAGTGCGGCTGGTCTCCATTGACCAGTTGAACAATATCCTAAGAAATAGAGAAATATAATTATTTTAGATATGTACAGAGGTTTCCTCATTCAGATTGGCCAAAAATAAAAATTGCCAGACATAACGAACAACAACCCCCGTGACCTGGTTGATAATATGATGTCTTTGGATCTGGGGATTGCAGTTTCGATTTCCGCTCGTACCCAGATTAGAATTCCAGTTTGGTTTTCACAAGGCTTGTTTAACAACTTTCATTGTACGAGGCATATCCAGAAAGTAAGTGTAATGAATTTTTGTAGGTTACAATTTTTTTTATTTAAACAAAAAAATTACATGGTTACCGTAGTACATATGTAAGCTATTTTTCGACATAGTCGCCATTCCTCTCAATGCAGGTGGTGAAGCGGGGTATCAACTTTTCGATGCCTTTCTCGAAGTAGTTTCCCGCCAACCCCTCCGTCCAGTTCTCCACCTCCTCCTTTACCTCCTCGTTGGTTGAAAACCTTTTTCTACCTATGTGCAGCTTCAGGGAGGTAAAGAGATAGTAATCTTGAGGTGCTAGGTCAGGGAAATGCGTGGGATGGTTCAGGACATCCCATTTAAACGAGGCGAGCAGTTCCTTCGTGGCGTTGGCCGTGTATGGTCTGGCATTGTCGGGCAGCAGGCAGACTCCCTTTGTCAGCATGCCTCTTCTCTTGTTCTGAATCGCCCTCCGCAATTTTTTTAGGGTCTCACAGTGTCTTGCAGAGTTGATGGTCTCCCCTTGAGGCATATATTCAATTAAAATTATGCCTTGACAGTCCCAAAAATGATTTTCTTGGCTGAAATTGTGGTTTTGAACTTTTTGGCGGAGGGTGAAGAAGTGTGACGCCACTGTTGAGACTGCCTTTTGGTTTCAGGCGTGTAGTGTGCAACCCAAGTTTCATCTCCAGTAACGATGGAGCGGAGAAATTCATCTCCATGGAGTTTGCAGCGCCTCAAAAACTCTTGCCCGGCATTATTTATTTCGCACTTGGCGGAAGATTGGATTGACATTTTTCACGAAACGTGTTGTCGCGTCGACACTTCTCAACATACTGACCTCGAACCGGTCTCGTTGCGGAGGGGAAGGGTCAGGCTACACGGAAGTGTAGCCAACATGTCGAAAATAAAATCCATTCGGTCGTGAGAGCCTCAGTACACTTACTTTCTGGATCCGCCTAGTATATAGTCGTCATTACTGGGCCTCGTAGTCAAGTATCCTCTCGGCATTCCAACGTCAATTCAGTTGAAAGACAATGCTGTGCCATTGAGTGAACTGTCGCACAACAGCAAACTCACCGGCTACCTACTTGTATACTGGATCCATCGACACACATTGTTATTTATTTATTATCTTATTAACAACACAACAGTGTCTCTTTATATACAGAAGAACATGTGACAGGTTATACAAGTACTTAAAATTATTGACAAGACATACAAAACTTTATCTTAAACTAACATGGAGATACAAAAGCATTAGTAATAATAGATTACAGTCATTGTTTATAATGATTTAATAATTATATGTATATTTAAGTTCAATATATGTTATGTATGTATACCACAAAATATTACCAAACTTCATCAAGCAGACTTACGTAATTGTCCAAGACTTATTTTATAAAGGTAAAGAACTCAGATTTGTTTTTAGTGGAACAACGCTTACATAGAACGAAAATTGGATTTTTTGAGAATTTTATGGATAGATTTTGAGATATAGAAAACACATGGGCTCACTTGTAGAACGAGATGCAAGTTGCTTTGCAGAATCGAAACCTTCCACATGTTGATGCAGGGTTACTCAACTCCAGAGGCAAAGTATTGTCCTTAATGTTTTGTTTATATTACGTTATTTATATTAATAAAGGAGAGCACAAAGTTAGTAGCTATTTCTAAATATTGTGATATTCTGGCGAATACTATATATACTTATATTAAAAATATCTAAATTGTTACAAAACTCGTTTCCAAGTATTTTAGCTGCCAGACATGATTTGTTTAATAATAGTGGGTTAATGTCCCAAATTAGAGAGCACCTTTGAGGAGAGTTTGCTCTCTAATCGGTGCAGTATAAAATTGTCCTATGAATTGAAAACACCCTTTCAAGAAATTGAATATCCTTCATAAAGCAGGGGTTTCATACTTGTGCAGACGCCTTATTTAAGTTTTATATAGGGTCTTTCAAATTGAGCGGTTTGTTTGATAAAAAAAAATTTTACTCTTGAATAAAACACACAATTTGCTTTGATATCAAAAAACTTTTTATTGGTCATTGAAGTAAAATGTATGCCATTTAAACACAATAAACAATATCCACCAAATGTCCACCTCTTGCAGCTCCACAGATGTCCAAAATTTTCGATGACATTTTGGCATAATTGCGGTTCTAACTCACCAATAACGCGAATAATTTCGTCCTTCAGCTCAGGAATTGATCGGGGGTCATTTTTATAGACCTGGATTTTCACGTAACCTCAGAGAAAATAGTCCAACGGTGTCACTCAGATCACATGATCTTGGTGGCCAATTAACATCACCGTTTCCGGAGATTACAATAGATACAATAATTCTCAATTTGAACGTGTTGTTATATTGTATACGATTTCAATTTTATAAATGCCATACATTACACTTTTCAAATGTCATAAGACCCAGGCAAGTTCGCGACGCCATCTGTGTTTTATCCCAGAATTAAAAAAAACCGCTTAATTTGAGAGACCCTATACATACATACTCGCCAGTTTTGAAGCTTCAATAATTTAATACAGTCAAAAACTGTTATCTGAAACATTAAATACAAAAGCTGTTACCTGAAACATTAAATAAGCATCGGCGGCTGATGACCGCAGCTCCCTGGGTGCCTTGCAGTTTGCTGGTCTTATGTCACATGGATTCAGGTCACGGTAGTTATCTCCTAAATTTAAAAAAAACATTGTTATTTATTTATTTAACACTTTTATTGCAAATACAATCTGGCAGGCTTATTGCCAGGCGGCAATCTCTTCCAGCCAACCAGACAAAAGTAAATGAAGCAAGTTACGTGTTCGCATAAATCATTCAAATGACTATCCATCCCCACGAAATCCATAAACACATACGTGAGCATATGCCCACGAACCCCACAAAGATGGACAATCACCCGAACATTCTTTTTCATATAAAGTGAGATATCATCAATCAAAAGGAAAGGAAGGGATGGTGGAGAGGAAAGGAAAAATCAGGAATGGAACACGTTATTTTAGTGACTAGATATTAAGAGTTTTTTCAGTCACTTCTTAAAGCATGGCAAGGACGGAGAGAGTCTTATATTGGTTTGTAACTGATTCCAGAGTCTCACTGCATGGATAGTAAAGGACGACGTAAAAAAAAGGAGCGGTGAACTGGAAAGGTCAATAGACAATCTCTGTTTGAGCATAGCGCTAATCCATGATTAGAAAGATGCTGAAAATTTTCGGCGAGACAACAGGGGCCCGCGGGACAGTTAAGGATATCATACAATAGAGACAGTATGTGAATTTGGCGTCTATTTCTAACATTCAACCAGTTCGATGCCTTCTGGTATGAAGTGGTATGATCGTACTTTCGTAGGTTGAAAATAAATCTTCGACAAACATTTTGAAGACGCTGTAATTTGTCCAGCTGTTCCTCTGTAACATCCAAGTAACAGACGTCCGCATAGTCCAGAATCGAAAAGAGCAGAGATTCTACAAGTAAAATTTTGATTTCAGTAGGTAGGAATCTTTGCAAAATTTTAAGGGAATGAAGGCTGAAGAAGATTCTTCGGGTTACCTCATTTATTTGATCTCGCCATGAGAGTGTTATATATTAGCAGGTTTTTAACAGTTTTATGTAATGGTATGATAGTTAGTAGCTAATTACAGCAAAATATCTGCGATAATGGCTGAAATGGTGAAACCACCACTCATGCTGTTATAGGGAACAAAATAAGACCCCATTCAGCACGATCTACACTAGACGATTTAAACCTTTACACCGTGTAGTGACAAAGAAGGAACAGCCCAAAGCGACTCCTCTGGCGGCAACACACCTGAGATTGAAAAAAAACAGTAGTGATGACGGACTTAAGTTCCAACATCACAGGAAGAGAAAAATTACTCGCAGCACTGTAAATATACTTATAAAGCTGCTTAAACCCAGTATATGTTGTAAAATAAAAGTTGACGATGGGAAGTTGAAGAGGTCGTAAAAAGACTGAAGTTGAAGTGGGCACATCGCCCGAACAACGGATCATCGTTCGACGTAATCCAGTGGTACCCAATAGGAAGAACTAGGCCTGTAAGAAGACCGATTACGTTGCAGCAATGCACAAAGGACAGGATTTCTTGGAAATGACTTAAAGAGGCCTATATCCTGCAGTGGATGAATGTAGGCTGATGATGATGATGATGACATGTGTTTCTACTTCATAAATACTTTTCCTTTGCATTAATTATCTAAAATACATGTTTTTTTGATAAACACGTGTAATTCATATTGTCAAATTCATATTGTCAAATTCATAAAAAAATATTTATATAGAATAATTTTGTTAATTTATTAAAATTCAAACCTTTATTCAATAGAGACCACACACACTTTTCATGTGAGTGGTCCATAATAACATGACGTCAGTCTGACCTAAGCACAAGCAGATAACAAACCGGAATCATTCCGACTGAAGAGAGCCTCGGGATAGGAGGTAGAAACAGGCGTAGCGGGGATTAATGTAATTAGCGGAATAATAAAGTAATTTATTGTTAAATATTCTAAGACCTGGTAGTGAACTCATTATACGTGACACCAGAGAGTGATAAAAATATATTTTTTAAGATTCAAGATATAAATTTATCGAATACAGATAAAAATACAGAATTTTAATGGTTTACCTTGACACTCGTTAGCAGCTCTCTCGAAGACCAGTGACACCAACTGTCTGACAGTAGCACCCGCTGCAGGCTGTGCACCTCCCGGAGTTCCCTGCAGCTTGAGGCATACCACCAGAGTCTGTGTAACAACAAAGCAACACTTTTATTGTATAACAACAAATTTAACAAGTTACGAGAGGAAAAAAATCCTTGTTTTTGAATTACTATCTAAAACAAATTACATTTTTTTTCTTCTTTACGGTCATTTATTTCCGTATCTGGATACCATTAATTATCAACTGTGCCATGTGTTTCCAGTAGGAAGCAACAGAGATCCCCCTATCGTTCCCGTCTATCAGGTTCTACCCAGAGCATGTAGTCTTGATGTTCGGACAAACCAGTATGTGTCATGAGTCCTGTATATCTCCAATATCACACTTAGTGCTACCTTCGCTCGAGAAATCCCATCTCTCCATCTTTACTTTGGATCTAGTCCCCCCCCTACTCGGTGTTTATTCAATGCTCTCCAAATAGGCCAAGGCATTTGGTGTCCAGTTGATATCTTTTCCGAGAGCACTATCCTATCATCAGGTGTTTTATAGTGACGAGAGTATATAATTGACACTTAGGATGAGCTGGATCTACGATATCGTAGAATAAAATAAAATTATTCAGACCTGGCATAAATTATAATGGACACAGAGTTCATATGCACATTATAAACAACTTTGTGGTATATTTCTATCCCCAATGATAACAAATGAAGTGTAGGATACTAAATTATTGACTTTTGGGCGCCATTTATCTAATGTTGCATTTAATGCAAATAATACACTGATAAGCTATATTTTTTTTAAAACCTTAGAATTAATTCATGCCTGAAGAGACTAAGCCCGATGGGAGAAGGGGAATATATTTTTATGTGATGATTGAAGTGTTATTGCTTTCAACTGTTGCTTTTTTAATTCTTATATATAAGAAAATCTCACAAAGACGGAGGGTGCATCGCGGATGTTGACCATAGAATAAGTGTGGAATGGATGAAATTCAGATCGGTAACAGGAGTCTTGTGTGACCCAAAAATGCCTATAAAATAGCAAGGAAAGGTATAACAGACTATCGTTAGCCCCGCGATTGTGTATGGCTCAGAATGCTGGACTATGTACAGCTCCTACTCTAGGCAACTTGAAACAGCAGAAATGCGAATGCTTAGGTGGTCAGCAGGAGTATCACTGAAAGATAAAATTAAGAGAGCTCACGCATTCGTGGTAGCCTGGGGGTCATTGACATAAATAGTAAGCGGGAAGAGCGACAGCTGAGATGGTACGGGCACATAAGACGGAGACCACCTGACCATACTGTAAATCAGGCAATGTCTGTGGATCTTCCTCGATAGCCGACCAGAGGAAGACTAAAGAACTCCTGGATGACTCAATGCTCCAAATTCCTGAAGAGAAATGGCCTAGATGAAAGCAACACACAGAACCAAAGAATATACAACCTGAGAACGAGAAGAGCCGACCCCAATAGCCTACCTAGGCAATGAGTTGGGATAGTACGAGGAAGAAGAAAATCTCACAACGAGAATTTGATTTGCACGAACAATTAGCGTACTTAAGCGAAATGATACTATTTCTTGCTTTAAGTGGCTGATTAATCAGTTAACGCCATTATCGTTGACTCTTATCCAGAAAAGCTACAAAAAGACAACAATCTCCTTCAACTAGAAGAACAGCGTGCGTATGAAGAAAAAGAAGATAAGGAGTTAGTGAGCAAGAACAAGAAGAGATTGTTAAGAAGTTTACTGCAAAAGAACTCGAGCGAGCATTTGATCATATCGAGTGCGTAAAGGAAATTTTATTTGATACAGACCCGAATATGGAAAGAAACGCAGAAATTTGGACAAAGCAATCACCAGCTATCGATAATGACATGATGAAATGAAAAAGTCAAGCTCTATTCAAACACCATTGCTCCAATATTTCGCAAAAAAATAGTTTATCAAACTATGTATTCATTCAGTAAATAAAAATTCTTGCATTGTTTTTTTATTCTTTGATAGAATATTGCTTTAAAATAACTTACATATAGGTTTTTTTTAGCTAAATCGTGGTGGATTAATTATAATTTATCTTATTGTTTATTGTATTAGATTTACGCTATTTTGCTTAGCGTGAGATAATTACAATTACAAACTGAGCATTAAATGAGGTTTTCCCGTATTTCTTTATTGTGTAAAAAAAGAAAACTCATTGTTTGATCATATTATCTCATTCAAATAACTATTTTCTTTGTATTTTGTGCCGAGTTTTCAATATTTTCGACATTCTGTTTTGTTAATTTAAAATATTTATTAAAAAAATTATTTATTACTTCGTTTAAAATACATTTTTATCAAACACTGTTGTTTATTCCAATTTTTTGTAACGGTATAACCCTACCGGTTTCAAGGCTTTCCCCTCATCTTCAAGGGAGCACAAACAAGGTCTTGTTTGCGCTCCCCTGAAGATGAGGTGAAAGCCTTGAAACCGGTAGGGTTATACCGTTACAAAAAAGTGGAATAAACGGTGTTTGATAAAAATAAATTACAATGTCTTTAAACCTCCACAACGTTAATGCCTTAACTATAAACAACATAAAATACATTTGATCATGTTTTTCCCTGTGAGGGTAGATGGATAACAAAACATGGGTTTTTCTATCACCTCTCAGGATATGTGTGAGGTTCATCGTTTCCGCTGGAATGGCTCAAATACTCCATAGCCTAGTTGGGAAGATGACAATCTTTCAGCCCAGAGGATACAATTCGATTTGTGTTGGAATCTAGATTCAAAACAAAAGGATTCCAGTCTGGTTTTAACTTAAAACCTCTTCAACATCTTTCCGATTGAAGAGAATGCTACATGGCAATAAGTCCGCTAGGTTGTACTGTATATAATAGAAGCGTAAAGCAGTACAATACAATTTCAAAAAGGAAGAGAAATGTGTGGTGGTCTTTCATTCAAGTGTTATGTCCCCAACGTTCATAAGGCAAGGGAAAAAAGATATTACTTACCCTAGCCAGAGTGTCCCCTCGCACAAGATCAGATGTGGTTAGCAGCAAGGCAGCAGTCTGTAGCAGCCGAGGCTCCAGGCCCCCGCCTGCCCCCAGGGTTGCCAGACAATCTACCACGTGTCTGGCCCCACGGGCATCTACCCCACGTCCCGTTATCAGGCGTTGCATCGTGCCCAGGCAGAACTGTGATCCAAAAAAATTAATATGAACAATAGAATCATAGGTGGCAACTCTAAGGGGTCCGGCCCCTGAAGGATAAAAAGTACAAGATATACAGGTAATAGATAAATTATACTAAAAAGCGAGCTACTGATTGTCAAATGGAGCTTATAATTAATGTGATTGAGAGCTCTTACTTCGCCAAATAACTACGTATTATTGAATTAAGTTTTTTTTTATTTTAAAATAAAAAAGTTTATTTAAATTTATTTTTGTCTCAACTTTGATTTATTTTTGTAGCGAAATTCATGCCCCACCCTGTATAATTTTGCAACAATTTAGATATTTTTAATATACAATAAGTATATATATAGTATTCGCCAGAATATCACAAAAATATTTAGAAATAGCTACTAACTTTGTGCTCTCCTTTATTAATATAAATAACGTAATATAAACAAAACATTAAGTACAATACTTTGCCTCTGGAGTTGAGTAACCCTGCATCAACATGTAGGAAGTTTTCAATTCTGCAAAGCAACTTGCATCTCGTTCTACTAATGAGGCCATGTGTTTTCTATATCTCAATATCTATCCATAAAATTCCCACAAAATTCTCAAAGATTATTAAATAACTTTAAAACTATGAATGTAATTTATTATTACTACTGCTTTTTGTATCTTCACGTTAGTTTAAGATAAAGTTTTGTATTATTTGTCAATAATTTTAAGTACTTTATAACCTGTCACATGTTCATTTGTATATAAAGACACTGTTGTGTCGTTAAATAAATAAATAAAAAATAATAGTTAAACTTGATATGGATATTAAAAGTAATCATACTTTATGCTGTAAATAGATAATAATAATGTGCATGTATTCCAGACCATTGTTAAAAGATTGTGTCACTTGCACGTGTAAATCTAAAAGGTTGACCCATAATATGAAAATATTCTAAAAAAAGACGTATTTACATCATCATCATCATTGTCAACCAGGGTCGATCCACTGCTGGATGAAGGTCTCTCCAAGTTGACTCCAAATAGTTCAGTTTTTTGCTCGTTGATGCCATGTGATGCTGCCATGCTTCCTGATTTCATCTATCCAGCGTACCTTCGATCTTCTTCTTCGGTCTTCCTCTTTATGCCTCTTGGGTACCATTGGATTATTTCGGATGTCTATCGGGAGTCTGACATTCTGGCTACGTGTCCTGCCCATTGCCACTTCATTCTTTTGCACACCTTTATAACGTCTTCTACCTTTGTTATATTACGAATCCAGGTGTTTCGTTTACGGTCTCTTTTCATATATCCCAACATGCATCTATCCATGCCCCTTTGTGCGGTCTGGAGCTTTTGTGTTCTTTACTGTGAGCGTCCATGTCTCGGAGCCATACGTAAGTACTGGGTAAGTAATTTTCATTAAAATGCAGCACTTACACAAAGCCATAAGCAATCTTTATTGCTGTGTTTTATCACACTTATAAAATCTCATACGTTATCACGTATTTTATCATAATCAACATAAACTTATAATTACCTTTATGATCTTTGTGTCCTTGGACTCGCATCCTTGCACCAGCGGGTACAGAATTTGATTCACCACTCCGTACAGAGAAGCTTGTGGGTTGTTAGCGGCTAATGATAGTTTCTCAATGGCCTCATCACACGACTGAAATTTTGTACGGAATCGAAAAATAATCATTTATTTAATTTATCTAGAAACAACAATATAATACAAGATGGCGCAAAGGAAACGCATGTTTTTCATTTAAGCATAACATTGTTTATTTTCAAGATAATTTTTTGATTAATACAGGTAAATGAAGTAATAATATTGCACCTTTAAATTAATTGTGAAAAATAATATCAGGCAAGTGTTGCCCTTTTTCGCGGTCATACACGAGGGTAGTCCCAAAAGTACCCGACCTAACAAAGAAAACACAAAAAATTTGGGAAAAAATATTTTCATTTCTCAACATAGTCTCCTTTCAGCTCGACACACTTTTCCCAGCGATGTTCAATAGCTTCGATACCCTGTTTATAGTGAGAACCGTAGAGCGCCTCAAAATAGCCATCAACCGCAGATTCCACCTCTTCATTGTTGGCAAATCTTTTACCACCGAGCCATTTTTTCAAGTTTGGAAAAAGAAAATAATCCGAGGGGGCTAAATCTGGCGAATAGGGTGCGTGAGGAAGCAATTCGAACTTTAATTAATTGATTTTGGCCACCGCGATAACGTATGTGTGAACTGGTGCATTGTCTTGATGAAACAACACTTTCTTTTTCGCCAAATGCGGCCGTTTTTTCTTGATTTCATCACTCAAACGCTGTAATAAGTTCGCATAATACTCGCCGTTGATTGTTTTTCCTTTTTGAAAATAATCAATGAAAATTATCCCATGCGCATCCCAAAAAACTGACACCATGACCTTGCCTGCAGATGGAACTGTCTTCGCCTTTTTTGGAGCCGATTCTCCCTTTTCAGTCCATTGTTTTGACTGTCCCTTTGTCTCAGGTGTGAAGTGATGGACCCATGTTTCATCCATGGTTATGAATCGACGCAAAAACTCGGCTTTATTGCTGTGAAACATCGCCAAACATTCGATTGAAACATCCTCTCGACGCTGTTTTTGTTCCATTGTGAACAAAAGCGACACCCATCTTGCGCACAGCTTTCTCATGTCCAAATTTTCAGTCAATATGCGATGTACAGCACTTTTTGAAATGCCTACCATGTCTGCTAGCTCGTGCACTTTCAATCGACGGTCATCCAATACCATTTTGTGGATTTTCTTTACCATTTCTGGCGTGGTCACTTCATTTGGTCGACCACTGTGATGTTCGTCTTGGCAGCTCGTACGGCCTCGTTTAAACTATGCCACCCAATATTTTACTGTTGTAAACGAAGGAGCAGACTCCCCCAGAGTAGAATTTAGCTCGGCTTTGATATTGGTTGTACTTAGACCTTTCAAATGAAAGTATTGTATCACATAACGATGACCAATTTTTTCCATGTTTACAAATTCACTGAGAGTGTTCACTATTGATGGCTGCCAAACAAATACTAAACAACGTAGCGTCTAAAAACTTGAAACTTAAGCTTTATAAGTTTAGTACTTTCTACCATAGTAATTTTTTAAAGCAACAACCGCCATCTATACGTCAGATCGGGTACTTCTGGGACCACCCTCGTATCTGCAGCCTCTCTTGAAAGTTATGCATCACTCTCACAAACATTTCTTCTGGTATTCCTTCGATTTCTTGACGAATAGAAACTTTCAGTGGGCGAAGAAGGGCAACACTTGCCTGACATTATTTTTCGCAATTAATTTAAAGGTTCAATATTATTACTTCATTTACCTGTATTAATCAAAAAATTATCTTGAAAATAAACAATGTTACGCTTAAATGAAAAACATGCGTTTCTTCTCTTTGCAAAATACTAGCCGTTCAAAAAACATGCGTTTCCTCTGCGCCACCCTGTACAATTCATAAGTAAAGCACAGAGTTGGGCATGAATCTCCTTACAAAAATAAATTTAAATAACTTTTTTAATTTTTATTACTTTTAGATTAATTGTAAAACATTCATTTTTTTTAAATGGAGAGATATTCAGATGCAGAAAGAATTAAGATGGTTTGACTGTAATTTGAATTCAAGTTCCCGATTTATGCAGAACACACATTGAGAAATGAAGGAAGACGGAATATTGCGAGAGAATGGACCATGAGGATCGTGGATCAGTTCAAAGAGACAGGAAATATCCAAAGTCCTACGAACGAGACTGGACAGGTCGGACAATGAATAACATCGGCATAGTAACCGCCACCATTCAAAAATATTCTACGATTTCAACCAGGCAATTGGCATTGGATGTTGGCATCAATCAGATGTGTGTGACCCGTTCCGTTCCACATATTGCAAAAAAGGATTTGAATTTATTTCATTAAAAAATTCAACTAGCGCACAATCTAAATGTAGGAGATCTGCCAATACACCTAGAATTTCGTTAAAAATTGTTACGATTTGTGGAGGAAGATTAAAAATTTACAAATTACTTGTTTATGTCAGACGAGACCCATTTCGACATTCAAGGCAATTTTAACAATCAAAACTGCCGTATTTGAGCTATGGAATATCTCCAAAAAATGCGGTGACTAAAATTACTTAGTCACTTTATGGTGTGCGGTATTGGCCAAGTGCATTATTGGTTCATATTTATTTGAATAAAATGGTGCCACCATTACCGTAAATGGTGAGCATTATTTCGAGATGTTGGAGAAATTTTTCTTCCCGGAATAGCGCCGACAAAGGATTACGTTAAAAATGTACAATTTCAACACCGTGGGGCACATTACAAGACCCATAATACCTGTTTTGCGTAGGAAATTTGGCAAAAAGATAATCTCACAGAACAGTACCCATTATTGGTCTCTAAGGTCACCAGATATCACTGCTCCAGAGTTCTATTTATGGGGTTAGTGCAAACAATATTTTAATTTATTATTTCACTATATGAAATAAATGTTTTACTTAACACATCGTAATTACTATACCCTGTAAAACTTTAAATTAAATTGATTTATGATGTTAAAAAAATTTCCTTTGTTTTTTTCGTTCACTTTGTGAAATTATAGTCACCACATCAGAAATAGCTCAGTATGGGACAATGTACCGATACAGACTGTCCAAAAAAACGACCCACTCAAATGCGCCTGTACGGTAAAGGTAAAGAATGCAAATATTAAAAACAACATAGAAGCTAACATTTGACTGCAATTTGCCTATTAATACATTATAAAGCATATATTAGGTCCTTACATATGAAATTGGCGTTTTGCCGAACTGGCAACTTTGATCTCAAATATCTTCTCTTTGGTTAGGAATTCCAAATTAAAATTTATACAGCTATTTACTCAAGTATTTGTGTTTCGAAAATTATAATTAATTTGTTTTTTCCTCAATTGTTTTTTTTCTTTGCGTCACTCAGTTTACAAAATGGAAAACTTGAAATATCGCGTTATTTACGAGTACGAGTTCCACCGTGGCACCAGTGCTGCAGAAACGGCTCGAAGGATTAATGATGTGTATGGCGACGGTGCCGCAAAAGAAAACACAGTGCGTTTTTGGTTCCAACGTTTTCGTTCTGGAAATTTCGACCTGCGGAATAAGCCCCGTGGACGGCCGGAGACCAAAGTTGATAATGAAGAATTGAAGGCTATTGTGGAAGCGGATCCATCGCAAACCACGTCCGAGTTAGCTGCAGGCTGCGGTGTTAGTGATAAAACTGTTTTAATCCACTTGAAGCAAATTGGGAAGGTGAAAAAGCTTGAAAGGTGGGTACCTCACGAATTGAGTGAAGCAAATCAACAAACGCGCGTTGACTGCTGCGTTGCATTACTCAACCGGCACAATAATGAAGGAATTTTGAATCGAATCATTACCTGTGATGAAAAGTGGATCCTGTATGATAATCGGAAGCGCTCATCGCAATGGCTGAACCCTGCCGAACCAGCCAAACCATGCCCCAAGCGAAAATTGACTCCAAAAAAGTTACTTGTGAGCGTTTGGTGGACTAGTGCTGGTGTCGTTCACTACAGCTTTCTTAAATCTGGCCAGACGATTACGGCAGATGTCTATTGTCAGCAACTGCAAACCATGATGGAAAAGCTAGCTGCTAAACAACCGAGGCTGGTTAATCGCTCTAGGCCACTGCTGCTTCATGATAACGCTAGACCACACACTGCACAACAGACGGCTACCAAATTAGAAGAGCTTCAATTGGAATGTCTAAGACATCCACCGTACTCTCCGGACCTTGCCCCAACAGATTACTATTTTTTTCGAAATTTAGATAACTTCTTGCAAGGGAAAAAATTCAACTCCGATGGGGCAGTCCAAACCGACTTCAAAGATTTTATTGATTCCCGTCTGAATGGTTTTTTTAGTAAAGGGATCGATGAACTACCTATGAGATGGCAAAAGTGCATAGATAGCAATGGTACATACTTTGATTAAATAAATATATTATATTAAAAAAAAATCAACTTTATGTCCTCCCAAACAAAACGCCAATTTCATATGTAAGGACCTAATATAATCCTTTAAGTGTTAAATAAAATCTTCAAAATATTCAAAATAAAGCTTCAAAGTTACCGCTCACCAAAGCCACTATAATGGCTTTCGGAGCTGGCTACCAGTTACCTTGAAGCCATTTTTTTTTGTTCCCCTGGCAAGTTTATTGCCATGTGGCAATCTCTTCCAACAGACCAGAAAGATGTTTTAATGGGCCCTAAGTGAAAACCAGACTGGAATTCCATTTTAAAAAATCTGGACTCCAGCGGGGATCGAACCCGCCATTATATTAGCTTTCGGAGTGGTAAGGTTTAATGCAACACCATAGTTGTCATGTGTTAAATAAAGTAAAAAAAATCTTTTGAAATATGTATATACATTACATACCATCATGCTGACCACTATCAGGGTAGGCAGAAAGGAGAAAGTGCGTGACTTTTCAATCGCACAACACATCTTTCGCCTCTTCTACATCCGTACACCTTCTCATACAGCTCCAACGATTATTCTGACTTTATACATTTCATACATACCATCACGCCATTTCCCTGTCGGGATAGGCAGAGAAGACAGACTTTCCTATCTTGGCATACATCCTTAGTTTCATCCACATCCATACACCTTCTACAATTTCTCTAACTTTCTATATTTCCTTTTTCAAAATATCAATATGATCCAACCAAACTTTCTTTGGTCTTCCAGTCAAGCGTGCTCTTTTTCATCTTACTCAACACATCACCCTTAAGTTCACATTCATTCTCTATCACTTTATTCTATATTTTATTTATTTATTTTATTTATTATTACACATGACAAGAAATATACACAATTTGAGAAAAACAACAGATAATTTGATTTGGACATACAATTTTAATGGATCTGGGTTTGTTGCCTTTCATTTGTCGTATCCCCAGTAAACTAGGCTTTTGCCTGTATCTCACTGAGGATATTTAGCATGAAAAAAATAAATTGATACTTCTTTCCGATTTTTGATTACACAAAAACAAAACCCCGTTGCACGCTCTCATCAACCTGACAGTGACACTTGACTACAACTGGAAACATCTTGCGAAATTCAACTCCTCACACATCATCACTCCAGAAAGACCAAAAATATTCATCCCACACTTTACCGCACACAATCACAAATCTCACATAAATCCCTTCCACTCGTCATTCATCCTGAAAGCCCAAGTACTCAAAATCCTGTCGCAATAACAACCACGCTCCGATCGACTGTCTAAATGGTTTTCCCACCTTTACCTTTATTGAAGTTGGCACGCCATTGTATGTAATGGGAGCCAAATAAGCATATTGCCTTTTGGCAAAAGAGGTTTTAACTCTAGGGATGGTGAACATTTCATTAGTTGCCATGCGTGTCATGTGTGTCTGGTGAGTTTGCATCTTCCCTTCCTCTCGATGGTAGTGCCAGAGAATGGATTTGAGATGTAAATTGGGTATGTTCAGGACCTGATACTCTCTGAAAAGCTCCTATAGTGTCATACATTGTCACCTCGTGTATTCATCTCAATATACGCATTTCTATAGTTTCCTTGATCTTACTCTATAATGTTTCCCACTCATATTTGCACTGAATATTTGTTTTGTTAGTCTTTCTTCATTCATTTGTTACATGTGCCCAAACCATCTCAGAGTGATATTCTTCATCTTACTCAACACATCAGCCTTAAGTT
Organism: Odontocerum albicorne; assembly: GCA_949825065.1. Taxonomy (NCBI): domain Eukaryota; kingdom Metazoa; phylum Arthropoda; class Insecta; order Trichoptera; family Odontoceridae; genus Odontocerum; species Odontocerum albicorne. Next base: position 15,837,720 of record OX463864.1, on the reverse strand, counting down.
CACAATCATCCCTCATCACTTCATTCCATATTCTGTCATACAGTGTCATTCCATGTATTCTTCTAAATCCACGTTATTAGATTCTTTTCTGTCTTGTTCCATGTCCACATTTTATTCCCATACATCAAAGTTGGTACTAAAATACTATTGTGGACTATCATCTTGATAGATTTTAATTATGTCAGTTTCGAGTATATATGTTTTAGTGCTCCATTGACATTGTTTCCTATCGCTACGTGCCTTTCAAAATCCCTCATAACTCTATCATAATCTGAGATCTGAGAAAATACTACGCAAATATAATTGTACGCATTAACATATTAATCGACAATTTTTCGATATATTTCGTTACGCTAAGAAATATTTTAATGCAAATATTTATTTATTTTTCTCAATCATAACATAATCGGAATTTTAAGTTGAAAAAATATTCCATTTACAACGAACGAACTCAAAACAATAAGATATTGAAGTTAGATAATATACAAACCTTGACGTTGAAACACCTCTTTTAAGAGACAATACAATTATTAACTAATTATTTGTAATTATTTGTGCAATTACACGCTCAGCACAATAACATAAATACCTCTCTTATTTGCGGATATTTCTTCTTCGTCTCCAAACTGAGATTCTTGAAGTCATTTTGAAGAACTTCCAAAAATTTCTTCGTGGAATCGTCGCCGGTGACGGGCGCTACAAATGCCATTGTTGATTTTACAAATTATCAATAATAACCATTATATTTTGCGGCGTTAAAAATGCCATGTATACACAAATCGACTTTTTCACTAAAATTGACAGAAAGGTGCAACTTGTCAAATTGCCGTCTTGTAGGGTTACCAGTCGTTCGAATTATTACGGTCATTTTGATCTGATTAGAATATTAATTGGAAGCATTGGTCTAACGATTAACATTCACGCTAAATATGCGGGCAACTCAGGTTCGATTTCTGGTGGATATAAATCCAAACTGATTTTATTCTTAAACCATTAAACATAACAACTCAAAAATAGCACAATGTAAAAATATTATCAAGATAATAGTTTCAAAGCATAATGACGAAGAGCTTATAAAATTACCAAACATCTGCCGTACATGTTATGTAATATCCTTAATGGCTCCTCCCAGTAATAGAAAATGCTAAAAACTATCGTGACTGGAGACGTGTATTCAAGAAACTCAGGATGCCAATGACAACTCAACAAAATAATTTAACAATTTTATTTGCGTATAGAGGCGATACAGTAGGTCGGTAACGGTTTAGGTAGGTTAGTCGCGTTGGCCCGAGAATGGCGCTAAGACGGCTCGAGGTGAACGACAATGCTGGTTCGGACGAGACGGCGAGGTGGCTGTAGCAGGCGGCAACGCTGATTCGGGCGGGATGGCAGAGCGGCTCTAGACAGCGGCAAAGCTGATCCTGGCAAAATGGCGAGGTGGCTCTAGCAGGTGGTAACAGTGGTTTAGGCAGGATTAGGCAGCCGAGGAAGTCAGCTACGTGAAGAAAGCTGGAGAGCTATAGTAGAGACGTCTTGGTTGGTCGACTGCTGACTGATCCTTGGCTGGAACTGGCAGTTCTTTTATACCAGCTTGACGCTGGTGCAGGCACATATCTCAGGTGAAGTTAAGATCAGTCTTGTGGGCAACCAGATGGAGAATCCACCCGGCATGGCAGCAGTGTGAAAAGTGAATTTCTCAAGTAGCGAATCCACCCGGCATGGCAGCCGAATTTTAATTGCAACCACGATGTAATTTTGGACAGCGTAAGTGGTCCGCTAATCGTATCCAGAATTTGCCCAACTCGTTAAACTTGGTAGACCGGTAACGTTTATGGGCGTATCATCCTCAATAATGAGATCTCTAACATGTAAGAGCAAAATTAAAATACGAAGATTCCATGGAAGAAGATTTGTTTTATAAAAGAACCTGCGGCAGTAGTTTTTTTAAAGACTATATACATATGATATGTACAAACTCACAGATATCTTAATACGTGCAAATGCTAGGCAAAAAAATCCCCGTGAATAGTATAGAGTGGAGTTCATATTGTCGACCAGATGTCATGTTACCTTGTGGTAATGCACATTTAGCTTTTCAGAAAAAAACACTCATCACCTCTTGGAATTCTACCATTTTTAAGCGAACAAACAGAAAGATGCAGCAAAAATTGCATTATTTAATATATCTATATTTATACCTACATACGTCCTACAACATAGTAAAGAAAGATGTCGTAAATAAAACACCTTGAAGCTTGAAATCATTTTTAATATGAATTACTGCAACATTAGCATTACACACAAAAATAAGATAACAAAGAATGATATGAAAATATAAATCACGAGAATAATGAACCTGGTACGCTATCAATATTTGGCTCTATTTTTGTCAGTAGCATTCTTAAATCACCACGATTAGCTATTTGTAGTTGGTTTCTTTTTTTAGTTAACAGATTTGTGACCGCACTGAGCCCACGTTCTACTATTGTAAATACAATTAAAAACTTGTGTGCTACAAAAGTAGATACCTACACTTTATCCATAATTTTGGATAAAGTATAGGTATCTACTTTTGCAGCCCGAACTGTTGGTAGTCGTCATTGTATTTAAATTTCTCATTTGTTATTACATCTATCATTTCTTCTTATAATTTTGAAGATCTTCTGTCTTTGACTTCCGGACAATGCGCGATACGCTTGCTTGAACACTGAGGTGTTATTACTTGCATTTTGTGTGTTTATTTGGAAAATAAAGCAATAACTTAAATTTGAATTCTACGTAACACAATAGATGAAACATGTACGAACGGCTATTAAAAAAAAATTATCTTCTTTTCTTCCTTCAAGCTTCCACCTCTCCTTAGTTTTATTGAATGTCTCCCCAATCTAAATCCGAGGCGATTACCGCTCCCCTGGATCGTTCCAGCGCCCACCAGGGGGCTGTATCGCTCACTTTGAGTAACACTGGTTTAGACAATCAGAAAACAAAATCATGATAACCAAATACGTTCGACAAACGGAAAAGCACTCCAACAAAGAGAAAAAATATGTTTAAGCTTGTGATCTACATTACTAAAATTTTTTTGGCATAAATCTTGCAATAATTTGATAGTGTTATAAAAATAATCTTAAATTCAATTCTTTTGTAATATGAATTTGTTAACGTGTTTATTATAATCTTATTTTTAACTATTACTTTTTTCTCCCTAAGTATATCAAAAAGAGTAAGCTGATTAAGATTGAATTTTTCGTGAAAATTATATACATAAGTATAAAACATATCCTTATTCTTCGTATACATTATAAAAATCAAGTTTTTTTTATTTTCTTGTCCTACATTCACATAAGAAAATCTGGTAGCCCTACATATTTACAGTATTGCCATATAAACATTTTATATCATCTCGGTAATTCTTCTATAAACACAAAAAATCACCATATTAAAAATATTTACTAATGAAAAGATTTAAAATTTTAAATAATTTATTTATGCGGGTTTTTATGAAAATTCTTTTAAAATCAATTTCAGTAGCGGTAAAATAGTGTATTAACCAAGTATTTTAGTTAAAATTAGAAATGATTATTTTTAAGATTGCATACATTTTATAACAATAAATAAATTGCCAAGAGATTCATTAAAGTTATAACAAAGCAAAATCAGTACTCTTCTAGATATCATGCAATGAATTAAAATTACCCTTTTAAAATATGAATGTTTTTTTATTAACAAACGTGAAAGCTAAAAAAATATACCAGTTTAAAAATTCAATTATGAAACATAAATTTTTATTCTTGTTTCTGGTTGTTTTAACATCATTTGATCAATTTTAATTCAAAGACGTCTGATGTGATATAGACAGAATTTTTTTCTAAATTATATTCAAAATATTTGAGCAATCGAAAAAATTTGTTTAATGAAATTTGATCAGCAACGTTGAAATTTCAGATTGTTAGTCACACAATCATTTATCTTTTTTGATAATAAAAATGGTATTTATGTATTATTAGGGATATGATTATTACTGATGCAAATCTAATTGAAAAAAAAAAAAAAAAAAAAAAATCAATGACTGAGTTGAGTAGTTGACAGAATTCACCAAACCTATGAAATAATTGCCATAAAAACAAAACATTTTTTCCATCGACTTTTCTAATCTGTTTTCATCTATTATCTATGACTTTGCCCAGATATCGAAGAACATTTTGTGTGTGCGTCTACGGTTATGTGCTATTTTTTACCGTGTTAATCGATCTCACGGCGGCGTTTGATACCATTTAATCGTAACAAAAAGACGTTTAATCCTTAAAAAAGGCAAAAGTGTTTTGTAAACTGTGTGTATTAACCGTTTAAACTGAGTGGCCGCTCCCACGGTCCATAATACGTCAAGTATTTTTTACACGGGCACTTTCGAGCTGTAGTAGTACTACTAATGGGCCGTAGTGTTGTTTGTGCTATTAAAATGCAACGGGGACGCGTCAGATTTGTTCATTTGACATGATTGACAGGAAAGGCGACGTTCTGGGCTGTCAGATCAACCGTTATTCCCTTCATTCGGTTTGTATTCGATGTTTTATTTGTGGTTTAATGCTTATACTGTTACAACAGGGCGTATTTGAGTATTTTCTCGTTTGGAATGCTGTCTGGCGATTCACTCGTTATCTATATAGAGATAAAATGTGTTTTTGTGCGGTTTTCTAATCATTTAAGGTGTGTTCACTTAGTATTTTACTAGACGGAGGGACTCTCAAACTTTTTTGATCCATGGACCTCTTCGCGTAGAATGTAAACCGCGCAATGTGATATGGTCGACCGTGATTTAAATCAACTAGTTTTATCGTTCCCCAATATTTATATTTTTTACTATATGTAATATATTGAAGAAATGTATGTCTATATAAATCACGTTTTTCTCTTTCGAAAGACAATGTGTATTTTCATTAGGAAAACATACAGAACGTATATGAAAATAATTAAATATTTAAATTACACTATATATATTTCATCTTCCAGTTAAAAGTGTCCATAACTTGCATATTGACTACAACAAACTTTATTTGCTACAAAACCAAGATGTGCATTTCATAAATAACAATACTTAGATATTCGTTACGTTAGTAATCATTTTACACGACTTAAAATAAAATTGTTTCATAAAAACACATTTTTTTCGAACATATACTTTCATTTGATACAAATGTGATTTATAAACATCTTAATTTCACTACAAATATAGTCTAATTTCAAATTTGATTGTACAAATCTGGTTTTAAATTGTGATTCGGTTGTGAAATTCATGTTAAGTCCAATTTACTAATTACGATAGTTAATTGTATTCTAGGATAGATAAAGTTCTTCAAATTTGTGTCTGTAATAATTTCTTTTAACTGATATAGGCACAATAATTAAAAAAAAGTTGATAATATTTGAAATAATTTTATTTCGTGATATTTTGATGTAAAAAACTTTTTTCTTCTAGATTTTGATTATATTTTAGGTAAATTATTTTCATAAATCAAGTTTCAAAGATCGTTTAAATAAAATTTATTTTTATCATTACGAGTTTATATTTTATCTGTTACATACAAAGTGTTTTTTTTTTTTATCATTCACCAACTGGAAAACTCGTCGTAGTAATAGAATCCTATAGATAATTAGAACTAAATTTCATACGTATATAATTATTATTTTACAATCCTAACGTTAAGCTAAATATATTTTTTCATTTAAAACTGGGTCAGATTAATAAATATATAATATGCGGAAAATTTTGGTAATTTTTCATCTCCGTGGATAATTAATCGGATTGAAAAGAAAAACCCAATTTAACATTGCGTGTTCGATTTAGTAACTGTCACGTTTTTTTAAATAAATGTTACTTCAGTTGCGCAAAAGTAAATTAAAATCACTATTATGTACTGCGCGGATGTACAATGAAGTGCTTAGAGATTTTCTTCTTATTTTAAGTGTTTTTTTTAATTTAAATCTCCGAGAAAATTTCTAGGCAATTTTAGTACAGATTCTCACGCGAACTCGTTTTTTTTTCTTCGAGTTTTTACGAATCCCAATTTGGGAGCCGCTGTTTTAGGGCAATGTATAGGCCGAGAGGCGAGTGTCATTGAAAATAGTACAGAAGCGGGACCGCGCCGACTGTCATGCCCGACCTGTGTGTGTAATCGCGGTGTATTATGAATTATTTGCTATTGTTGGCACGTTTTCGCTGTAAATAAACAATGCATGGAGTTCAATTCCGAATTGGGAGTGATCTGGCGTTCTCTCACGGTATTGTACGCGTGTGGTTGTGCCCCGCTTTGACGTTTTTTCCACGTTTGACAGGTGCATAGACGGTGATGTTCATTTGTTTTTTCCCGATCGAACTTTCATTTTGTTTCTCGACCAATTTGCGATTTTTTTTGTTTTTATTCTGCTCTTGTGAATTCTAAATAATACACATTTTCCCTAAATAACATTTTTATGAAATATTTCCTTTTCGTCGGGGGAAATAAAATTCAAGCTGTTTTCATTTGATCAAGTGAGTTAACATGCATATTTTACTATAGAATTTGAAAGTATAATTATTCTAACAGAAAATCAATTCTAATTTATCTTAAATGAAACCTTGGGAATATACAATTTTATTACTTTTTAGAGCATTTATTGTATTTTTTTGGGGAAAAAGATGAGTAATATTATATTTAGAAATGTATATTGCAGTATGTGTTTTAAAACAATTATACATAGTGATAAATTATGTTTACCAAGTATGTATTTATTGCTACGTGATAAATTATGACCTGGATTCATAGTCCGACCTAAATACTAATTTCTAATCTTAAAATTTCGTGACATGCATTCAGAATCTGACCTCGTACCTTCTAACATCAGAATAAGGTAATGAAGCCACGAGACTCCTTTATTTAAGAAAGCTATGATAAATTTGTACGAAATTTAACATAAAATACTTATTTCTTCAGTAAAAAATAATATTTAGAATTAAGTGATAAGTCGGACTGTAAATTAAAGTTTACTTTTTAAAAATTTAAACAATTTTAGCCTTCCATTTATTTTTCTGGTATATTTAAATCTGAACCTTTTTATACACAATAAGGTGTCCCCCAAGATTCAAATCTTGGTCCTGCACTATTTTTATTTTCTTCAATGATGCCATAAGACATTTAATGCACTTAGATTTATGTAATTACATAAATAAGCTTATTTATACGGTTGGATATTTTTCCAACATACATCCTATCACACCATTACCCTGCCGGGGAAGGCAGAGAGGAGAGGAAGACTTTCCTAATTTGACACATTCTACGTCTCTTCTACATCCATTCACCTTCTCATGCAACTACGTTTCCTTTCAAAATATTCATTTGATTCAACCTTACTTTTCTTGGTCTTCTTCTACCATGCCTACCACTCACACTTTTACTGTATGTCTGTTTTGTTATTCTTTTTTTATTCATTCGTTTCACATGCCCCAACCAACTTAACCTACTTTTCTCCTCTTACTCAACACATCAGTCTTAAGTTCAAATTCATTTCGTATTCTGTCATACATTGTCACTCCATGTATTCTTAATGTACATATTTTTACAGCATTTATTCGGCTCCTATCAGTCATTTTCTACATTCACATTTCACTCCCATATATCGAAGTTGGCACCAAAATACTATTGTGGTATTAAGAGGAATACTAAATGGCGTGTAGCGATAGAAAACAAAGTCAATGGGGCACTAAATCTTTCGGTATTTGTATTTTAATTCACCTAAAGAAATTTGGAATAGAATTGTGATGTAAATTTTGAGCATTCAGCAAGTGTTTATTTGAACGCCTCTAGGTGTTTTCAGCATTGAACGTGTTCAAGACAGCATTCACCGAAACTAAAATTTTACATCAATACATGCAGTGCTGAGAAATTAACCAAACTTAAACACGTTATCAACAGAACACGCCTGGCATGTTATACACACTGGGTGTATGTTTGTATGGACACGAGAGGCGTGTCCTCGGCACTAAACGTGTTAAAGAGCATTTCATTATCAATCTGCATATCCTCATTGATAGAATGCTTATCTTCTATCCGGGGTTCGATTCTGGATGATACTGAAAAAAACAATAGCATCCCAGTGTGGTTTTCTCACACTTGCCAATAAAATCTTTCTTATTGGTTAATAAAATGTGCACATGACAATAAGACAACCAGATTGTTCTATATGCAATATAAGTGTCATACAAAACAAAGGGGCAAGGTCACCTGTGACAAGAAATAAATTCATCATTTAAAGTCTAAATATAATATAATGACAACAGGAACAATGTTACTCATATTTCCCTGTGAAGTGACTCATTTATACCTACAAAGAGTGTTAAGCAGTTTAATCCTCAATTTATCTACCGAGATATAGAAGATATCGATATCAGAAAATTCAACAAGATCATTCCATGTGCGAGTGGTGATGCTCTTTACAGCTCAGTTCGTGAATACGGCAATAAAAACAATCGTAATGGCGTAAATAATTGTCCGGTGCATTAAACAAAAGTTTGTCAATCAACAAAGGTTTTGCTATTTTTCCCATTAGCAATTTGTATACGTATAAATAGGTGCGTATATCTCTTTTAATGCTTAAGTATTAATATCCATGCATACCCATTTAAAAAAATGTGGGCTCTATCCCACATGGTGTGTTGATCACAAAAATACTTTTAGAAAATACTATTTTCAAATGCTTTATAAAATTAGCAGCATCTTAATAGTGACTTGCCTCAATCTTTGGCGATTTAGTCGACCTCTGTGGCTTAGTTGATACGATGCTTGACTTACACCCAGGGGTTTTGGGTTCGATTCCCGAGAGTAATAAAAAAAAGGTAAAATATTTCATCTGGTAACAATAATCGCAGCCACTAGATGTGTATTAGAGTTGTTGCCTCTTCATGTGATATAGTATTGTGATATGAATGGGGTTCATGTGGTATAGTATTGTGATATGAATGCGCGTTGGATATGAATGGGGTTCAAGACAATTTTGTTTCCTAGCCACGCTCTAATATATCCAATCACTGATTTGAATGTATTGAAGTATACCTTACGAATAAATAAAAAAAATTGAGAAATAAATTCCATCCATCTATACCATCATGCCATTTTCCTGTCGGGGTAGGCAGAGAACAGAGTGCCATACTTTCCTATCTCGACACAAATCCTTAGCTTCTTCTATATCCATACACCTCGTACAATTTCTACGATATCTCTGACTTTCTACATTTCCTACTTTCAGAATGTCATTCACTTGATCCAACCATACTTCCCTTGGTCTCGTTCTCACACGGCTTCCACTCACATTTTCACTATATATCTGTTTTGTTAGTCTTTTTTCATTCATTCATTATACATGCCCAAACCATCTCAGCCTTAAGTTCACATTCATCCTAATCACTTCATTCCATATTCTATCATACATACATTGTCACTTTATTTATTTTTATTTATTTATTTTACATATGACAAGAAATATACAAAATTTGTGAAAAAACAACAGGTAATTTAATCTGGACACACAATTTTAATGAATCTGGGTTTGTTGCCTTTCATTTGTCGTGTCCCCAGTAAACTAGGCTTTTGCCTGTATCTCACTGAGGACATATATATCATGAAAAAATAAATTGATACTTCTTTCCGATTACACAAACACAAAACCCCATCGTACATTCTCATCAACCTGACAAACAGTGACACTCAATTACACATGTATACATCACGCGAAATCAACTTCCTCACACTTCATCACTCCAGACAGACCAAAAACATTCACCCCACACATAATCATAAAAGTAAAAAAATATAAGTATAAAACAATAAAAAACACCACACTCAAGAGCTCACACAAACCTTTTCCACAAGTCATTCCTCTTGCAAGCCCAACTACTCAAACTCCTGTCGCAATAACAACTACACTCCATGTATCTATTTCTATAGCATTTATTTGGGTTCTATCAGTATTTCTCCACGTCCGTTTACGTTTCTCTCCCATACATCAAAGTTGGACCAAAATACTATTGTGGACTATCATCTTAGCAGATTTTGATACTGTCTGGTTCGAGTATATATGTTTTAATCCCCGCCCCCCAAACTTCGTCACATGTTGTTCGATATCCCTCTTAAATCTTCCCTCATCTGAGAAAATACTTCGTAAATAGCAGAATTCCTCCAATTACTCCAATCTTTAATTATTCACCCATATGTCGCATTTACTTTGCAAAAAAATTCTTAAGATCCATATTTTATTGACACAATTTTTAGTGATTTTGATGAAACGTGATGATGCTAAGTGAATTTTTCAATTAAGTGCTGTTTTTTTAATCTGTAGTGAAAAAACTATTAAATTATTTACTCTTTGGATTTGTTGGAGTGGGTAAACATGTTTTTTGATAGTGACTAGCTGTTACAAGACTTGTGCAACTCTGGATTACTTTAAAAGTAGTTGATTTTTTATTCACTCGCTACTCAAAATCAGCACGACTTTTAACCTCTAAGCGAGTGAGATTTTGTTAGCAAAATAAAATTTGTAAGTAATATAAAAAACGTAATTGCGGCTTGAGCGAGTGAGATTTTGTTAGCAAAATAAAAAATTGATTTTGTAAGTAATATAAAAAACGTAATTGCGACCGCCATATACAAAATAATTGAATAGATAAGAACATTTGAGCCTTGTCCGTTTTATGGATAAATTCATGTATTCGGGAAAAAAACATCAAATGTACCATGTACGTCCATACTCTCGTGAGGTAAAAATTCGCTCGCCGTACGGCCATGTCCTTTAGAGGTTAAAATAATACTCCTGTTGTCTTACAGACATAATACGTACATTGACATTTCTTTACATATGTTGATGACTTAAAATTTCTCTTGTATTATACTCATTCAAGTGGGTAGTAAAAACATTAACCTTGTGTCTATTATGAGTATTTTGAACAATTCACATAATATATTTTGTCAATAGGATGCCGGGGTGTCCATTTCATGCCCATACAATTAGTCACATTAATTATGAACATCCTGCATATTATGCTTCATTATTTTAACATGTATTTAGTCAGATAATTCTGGAATTCTTTTAATTCAGAATGATTGGATTATTCTGACATTTTAAACCAATCGACATGTTAACGTATCCCACAGTAAACTGACGCAGTCATCGTTGTTTTTAAAAAAAAAAAATTATTACAATGGGTACACACCAACTGGAACTGGGGAAAAAAGGTTATAGTTCTCCTATATAAGAGAAATGTGTCTTAAAATGATGTGTGATAATTATCGAGAAAACTGTATGGAAGAGTTGATTGAATACATATATCAGGTCTGTAAATATGAAACCGGAATTTGCTCATAGATGGCTCTAGTTGTCAATGTAGTGACTGTCCAACCGCATCATTGGCGTCTTTTTCTTGTGTTTACATTTGTCAAAGGCTTCAACACTTCAAGTTTAATACATAACAATACAAGTTTAATACAACTACACATGTTTTCATAGCGTTGAACATGTCTGTTTTTGTGCCTGGAAACTACGATTTGCGGACAGCATTGATTTTCTGTTACCATTTGAAGAAAACTGCTGCAGAATCGCATCGAATGCTTGTCGAAGCTTACGGTGAGCATGCTCTTGGTAAATCACAGTGCTTTGAGTGGTTTAAAAAATTCAAAAGTGGCGATTTTGACGTGAGAAATAAAGAACGTGGAAGACCACCGAGATAGTTTGAAGATGCCGAATTGCAAGCATTGTTGGATGAGAATGACGTTCAAACGCAACAACAACTCGCGGATCAATTAAATGTGACACGAGAAGCCGTCTCCATACGTTTGAAAGCCATGGGAAAGATCCAGAAGGGGGGAAAATGGGTTCCACATGAACTGAATGAAAGACAGCAGGAAAACCGAAAAACCAGTTGCGAAATGCTGCTCGCCAGGTACAAAAGAAAATCATTTCTCCATCGAATTGTGCCTGGCGATGAAAAATGGATATATTTCGAGAATCCTATGCGTAAAAGATCATGGGTAACTCCAAGCAAACCAGCAACATCGACTTCAAGGCCAAATCGCTATGGACGGAAGACAATGCTCTGTGTTCCGGTTTCATATTTACAGACCTGATACATTAGTTGATCTTGAAAAAATATATGATCGAGTGAATAGGGTAAAGTTATAGAATATTTGCTATGGAACTTATAGATTGATTGCTTCCCTGTATGAGGAAAGCGCGGCAGCTGTTAAATGTGCCACCACACAGAAATCCAGCATGACTGAGCGCTTTCATTATTAATGACTTGACAAATTTGGATACATTTTCACAAATTTTAATTATTTGGTTGAATGAAGTATTCCCAGTATTCCGTGACCTTTTGACAATACGCCTTCCAACCCATAGTGTTTGTATTGTTTTTTTTTTCAATTGTTCTAGTCTGGTTTTTACTGAAGGTCTTTTTACTCCAACCATGTTTAATAAGTAAATATTAAAAGACTCGCAGGTTTTTTTACGAAAAAATAATCTACATTGAAATGAGTTTATAAACTTACACTAATAAGAAAAATCACATGTGCAAAATACATAGAACGGTGCCATAGATATTTTAGTATAGCAAAAGCATATATGGATAGATCAGTATATTGGACTCACAAGCGTTGACATCTTTCGTGTCAAAGGAACTACACTATTGTGCTTTTGCCCAGAATTCTGCTACCTTGACAGCACTGGCTACGAATCATGTCTTGGTGCAAGACATGGCATTAGGCTCCTTGGGCACATCCGTCTTGTACTCTTCACAGAGTTGATCCATCATGTTACATTCCCCATATTGTCCTAAGTTCTCTCAACTCCTGTACAGAGTCTGTTAAGAAGTTTCCAGGTTCTTAAGGGTAGTTCAGAGCCATGTGACAATTCTTCTACTGGCAAAATCCATCCGCCTGGACCCGATGTTCCTCTCGATTCGTTCATCCTAGCAAGAGTAGGTGATTGTTTGGAGGCTTAGTGGCCTTATTGAAACAGTGCCTGGATTTCAACCTAGGGGCTTAGGCTGGTGTTTATGCAAAGGGTGTCTCGGCTCTTTCAATTGGTTGGATCTCTCGGCACTGCTTCCATTTTTGGAGGAGCAATCCTGGTGAGGATGTGCATCTTATTTAGTGTGGCTGGTCTAATGCAATCGTGATCAGACGGCATGCCTCGTTTAGGATTCGATCTACTTCAAACAGGGCAGGTGTTTTCGCCTGCTGAGTAGCACAAGGTCAGTCTTGAGATTCGAAGGACAGAAAGTTTTTGTGCCCCTAGATGAGTTATTGCTGCAAGGCAATAAACCCGCCAAGTTGTATTGTATGTGTTAAAAGTTCAAGATTTTGATGTAAAAACAGCATGTTGATCTCTGGCCTTGGTAAGGCGTTTTGGTAAGGTCCTTCCATCCGGGGGTTTGAGTTTCATTTAAAAAAAAAAACATATAATAGAATCTCTGTCTGGTTTGTTGTCGTGTGTGAATATTTTTACCCCCAGAAACTATAGTGTTTAGTACAATAATTACTGACACGTATGCTAACATATATGTGAATAACAGAGCGTTTGATTGTATGGCTAAATGAATGAACACAGTGAAATGAAATCAGCTTGAAAAACACGGAACAATAACATTTTTCTGAAGAAAATAACCGAGATACACATGAAAGTGTTGAAATAGGGTTGTCAAAATTATGTTGCAAGATATTTTATTACTGCATTTATTTCAAACGGTCACAATTGACATGTGGTTTTTTAAAATTACATTTAAATAAATCAATTATTTAAAGTTTATTTCGATCTTCTTATCATATACACTAAATTGTTTCTTAGAAATCTCTTAAAAGACTCCGAATAGAAATTAGGAGAATGTTTACTGTTTAATATTCTCATAGAAAGTCTCCTTGAACATAGTCCAGAAGAGTATTTCGACGATGGAGTACTCCAAGATGTCATCTCTGTTATTTAGCGATCTAGAAATTTTATAGTTGCACCCTTTTAATCAACTGATCTGGCATATGTGGATGTTTGGTAATACACTAAGTATAATGAAATCATGTCTGAAAGTGAGTCAAAAGCAGGGCTAATAAAATGCACGCTATTTACCAGACCATTGATGTTTTTTTCAATCACTGAATACAGTAATGAAAAAAAATCATCATTTGTCCTCTAAGGTCATACATGTCCACGGTCAATTTGATTTGGTGCACTCGTTAAGTGTAACCAAATATACAACACATTGAGTCTGCACTGATGTAGAATTTGTTTTTTTTTAAATACAGATATAACTTGGGTTATAATGTTTGAACTTAAAAGATTTGATAATAATCACATTGGCTCAGTGATTTATTTATTTATTTATTTATTTATTTATTTATTTATTTATTTATTTATTTATTTATTTTTTCAAAACAGGCTTAGCCCAATTACATTGAAAAATACAAGACATTGAAAAAGAAGAAAAATTACAGGGAAATTTTTTTTTTTTTTAAATTATATAAAGTAAAAAATAATGCATATGTATACAAACGAGTATTTACGAACAAACGTATGTTACATATATATTCAGTCACTTAAGTATGTTGATGAGTGCTTTCTAACGCGCTTAATCTAAGAAGAAAATTTACTTTTGCTTTTGGTAATGTGATATGAAATATGTCAATATCCGAAGCAGTCCCGTTAAGAAGAGTTAAGGCCCTTCCAACAGGCATAGCGGCTGGAAGACCCGTTCTTGCGTATGTTATTGAGAACAGTTCCTGCCGGCGCAGTCTAGTGTAATTGTTAGGAACATTTAACGCTAATCTTTGTAGTAATGCTGGACAGCTCACAACTCCTCGAACGAGTTTGACAACGTATACCAAGAGACGCAGATCTCTTCTTACGCTCAAGGAGTTATACCCGAGCATGCCCAGCAGAAACTGCGTAGGATATAGCCACGGATAGACACCAAACTCACTCATGTAGAGATATCGTAGATATTTTTTTTGTACTTTCTCCACCATGAGCGAGTTCTGCGCCCCCACCGGGCTCCAAATGCAAGCATTGCTTTCTAGTTTGCTACGGATCAATGAATTAAACAACGTTTTGAGCACCAATTGGTTTTCAAACGACTTAGAGATTCTCATAACAAATCCTAGAGTTTTATAAGCTGAGTTGCACATAACTTCTATGTGAGGACCAAACGCGAGATTGCTGTGGAACAAGACACCCAGATCTTTAATATTATCTGTGCGGGGAATAGGTATAGATTCTAGTGTATATCTATGGAATTTCAAGACGTGTGAGCGATGATACGACATAATTTTGCACTTTGATGCGTTGAAATATAATTTATTATTGTGGCTCCACTCACAAACGTTGTTGAGATCTGCCTGTAGGTCTAAGCAGTCGGCATAAGAACGAATTTTTTGAAAGATTTTGAGGTCATCAGCAAATAGAAGAAACGTGGATTTTTTTATAACTCTACCTATATCATTAATAAAAATAAGAAATAAGGTAGGTCCAAGATTAGACCCCTGCGGAACACCTGAGTAGGCAGTGAAGTAATCGGAGTTGTAGATTCCATGTGAAACAAATTGTTTTCTATCTGTAAGATAATCTGACAGTAGCCTTAGTAAGTTACCTGGGATCCCAAGTTCACTCATTTTTTCTAATATTTTTTTGTGATTGACGCGATCAAAAGCTTTTGCAAAGTCATGATACGAACAATCAATCTGATTGCCACTATCTACAGCCCTTGAAACATAGTCGGTGAAGACCATCAGATTGGATTCAGTAGATCTGCCTCTTCTGAAGCCATGCTGCTCATCAATTATGTATGGGTCCACTAACGACCTTAGTGTGCGATCCATAAACATTTCTAGGAGCTTAGCTATTGAAGAAAGTATGGCGATAGGTCTGTAGTTGGTTATATCGTCCTTAGAACCATTTTTAAATATGGGAATAACTCTAGTCTTTTTCCATTCACTTGGAAAAGTATGGACTCGGAAGACAAGATTAAATATGTAAGCAAGAGGTGCAGAAAGCAATTCACTACAGCCCTTAAGAAAAAATGTAGGTACTCCGTCCGGCCCGACTGCTTTCGTGTTTTTCATCAACTTTATTTGTTTGAGTATATCAAATGTAGTGATGCTTAGCTTAAATCCCGAGGAAGTATGGTGTTCATCAAAAACAAATGCCTCGGAGTCCCTACAATAAACTGTTGAAAAATAATTTGCGAATGCAGAAGATATTTCGGGACCAGTTATTTGATTCCCATCCCAATTCATAACATTAAGCACTGGAGAATCGTTACGCATGGATTTAATATGATTCCAAAATAGTTTTGGTTCACGTACCATTCGACATTCTAAGTTCCTTATGAAGTCTTTATAGGCCGTGCGAATGTTATGTTTGAGCTGAGCGCGAGCACTTTTGAACGCATCGTAGTCACTCAGACGACAAGAGTGTTTCCATTTTTTGTGAAGAGAATCTTTAAGTCTAATATTCCCAACAATTTCACTTGTGAACCACCTCGGGTATTGCCACTTACGTAGCTCTTTTGGTTTTACGGGAAAGCACTCATCAAATACGCAATAAACATGTTCATACAAATATGCTACCGCCTCGTTCACGTCTAAAATTGAATATAAGGGATCCCAGTTAATATCCCTTGTCTTCAGATATAAGGAATGGAAATCTCCTTTGTCAAATCGCCATTTTTTAAACACTGGATTCTCAAATTTTTTTGGAGACGCATTTATTTTATCCTTGATCAAGAAGACTGTGAGATCGAATTCTAGTGCCGGGTGATGAAGATCTTCTGGTACGAGATGAAAAGGGGCGTGTTGCACCTTGGTGCTAATATTTGAATATATTAAATCTAGAAGCCTGCCGTTAAAATTATTGATATTATTAAATTGTATCAAGCTGTAGGCAGTTGAAACACACAAAAATTCGTTATGAACCCCCCGTGCCCCTATCGCGCTATTTAAGTTAAAATCGCCTAGAATTACTACTTTTCTATCTCGTATGTAATTTACATGAGCTAAAATGTTGGTACAGAAGAGCGAGTATTTCTCCTCGGTTGTATTCGGTGGGAAGTAAACAACGCATACAAATATTACTAAAAAACTATTTACCGTGATTTTAACCCAGAGATCTTCATTACTCGTTTCTAGGAATGACACTCGTTCAGCAAGAACCGAATCAGAGTTTCTCAATCCAAGTAACACGCCGCCACCACGGTGTGCGGAGACTCCATCAGCGGTCGAGCGATCGCGTCGGAATACTAAATAATTACCATCAAAAAGCTCACGGCTATAGACAGAGGCGTCCAACCACGTCTCGGTAAGTGCAATCAGAGAGTGATTGGAAGCAGCAACATTGTTGAAAAAATTTATTGTCTTCGTCTTCAAGCCGCGCACATTCTGATAGTACGCATTAAGTATTGTGAGAGAGGAAGTATTCCGCTTCTCTTTCCCATTCTGTCAGTAATGGCTCGGTAGTTTAGGAGCCTCCAAATTGGTTATCCATTTTTTCAAAAAGGTTTTACGGGGCCAATTACTTGGAGACAAAATTGATTCGGTCTTGCTTACCTCTATTCCGATCTTGAATGACGAGTAGTCACCGCGGGATTTCAATTTCGACACTTTGAATGAGCCGGTAGCATCCAATTTTTTTAAGTATATTTCTAAATCCTCTTCAGTCGTTTCACGATGAAGAGGATAGCAATGGTAAAAAACAAATTTATTGGTGTTCATTTCACTGTGCAATGTGCCACGAATTACAGTTCTTTTTTTCCGAACTTCTGTCCAAACACCGTGAGTCACTGTGGCTGTGGGCTCCTCTGATTCATTTAGATTCTTCTGATAAGTCTAGTTTCCTGGAAAGATGAAGTCTTGGGTTTGAATCTCGCCTTAGTTATATGTAAAATTATTATATTTTGAGATGTATTTATGTAGATCAGGAAAAACCTATATTGATTGAAAACTTTTTATGCTAAAAAAATATGAATGACTCACAATTTACATATCATCCTAATGACCATAAAGAAAGCGTAATAAATGTCATAAAGAAAGCATAATAAATGCCATAAAGAAAGCGTAATAAATGGCATAAAGACATAAACTGTTAGTTTTTAATCAATAAGTTAAATATTTGTGAAAATTTAAAAGACAATATAAGAAAAAAGCTGTTTGCGTAGATGAAATGTTTTGTAGATCTGTCCTCTCTGCTTATCCAAAAGTTACACGGCGTGATGGATGTATCAATTTTAAAACTGGGAATTTAGCTCAATATTTTGAATTGTATTATACGACGTTCTCTGTGGCCTAAGACGCCTGTCTCCCAACCCTTTGGAGTTTGCGGGTTCATATCTCGCTGGAATCCATTTTTTAAAAAAGGATTCCAGTCTGGTTTTCACTTAAGGTATCTTTAACATCTTTCTGGTTGGTTGGAAGAGATTGCCAATAAGCCTGCCAGGTTATGCTGAATACAGCAATACAATACAATGTTTCTCTGCATATAGACAATCTGGCGAGCTTTTTGCCATGAGATGATTTCTTTCAGGGAATCAGAAAGCTCTTAAAAGGTAAGAAATTCAGACTAGACTTTTTGTTTTGGTGCCGTGAAGGTCTTCATCACTGGTTTATGAAGAAAGATATATAGATTATAGGGTTTGTAAAAAATTTAAACTTATTGAGTATAAATATCATACCATCTTCGGTCGTAGACTTTTTCTTCTTCATACTCTCAAGTTCAATTATTATTTGGTCGTATAAACTGTTGGTCGTCTTTATTACAATGTTAAATGTTTTCTCCTAAACCTTGAGCATTTCCGATGTATTTTGTTGTGATTTAAGTGAAGCATAATAATTATTTTTAGTGGAATTTTCATAAAATGTGATACTTTTGGCTCTTATCCAAGCATTTTGGCGTCTTCCAACTAAAAGATCTCATTATTTTACCCCAAAATAGTACATGTCACAGTATGTTATTGACATTCACCATCATGTTTTCAATTACAGTAGAGCGTCTATTATCTGGGGCTCAATTATCAGTGGTCTTTTGTAGTACCAATCTTTTTTTTTATTTTTTATAATACTGTAATATAATTTTTTCCAAATATTTTGCAAGTGTCCGCATTTTGAAAATTACAAAGCAAGGACCAAAACTGTTATAAAATCGATGGTTTACATTATACCAATTGACTAATGCTGGTAAGCTGGTGGTGTTTCCTCGAGTCCACACCGACATGAGAATACCGGGTATGATACCGGCATTTACTGGTTGCATTTGTCAAATGAGAAAGCTTGTCCGTGTGCTCGTCTTGTCTGACAAAAAAATTATCTTGTATTTCAAATGTTAAAATGTTTGACTCGATAAAAACTTAATTTTGATTAATCGTGTTTTTCAAGTATCCGGACTCTAGTGTCCCCAATTACCATGAATAATCAGCTCTCTATAGCATTTTGTTATTGGTTATAATCGGCATTTTGTTAGTGGCTATAATCGGCGTTTTGTTTTTGGCTATATTCGGCGATTTGTTATTAGCTATAATCAGCATTTTATTATTGGCTATAATCAGCGTTTTATTATTGAATCAAGAAAACTTGGGTCCCAATCGTAGTTTTAGTTCACCAACTAATTACTCAAATTATTGTATTAAGTCAAAATTGATTCTTCAATTTGACTGAATAATTTCATTGTTGAAGGGATTTAAATTATTCAATTTAAAAACCTCGGTGGTCTCGTTCGTAGATGGATTGACTTCCACCTGGGGGTTTCGTGTTCGATTCCCAATGGTATCCAAATAAAATAAAAAGAGTACAAGTGACGAGATTGCTACATAGCAATAAATACGTTAGTTGTACTGTACATAAACTCCTAGGATTTTCGTATGGTACTCCTCGACATTTCGTATGCTAGTCCTCGACACATCTGAATCGATAATGCCGATATGTCGAAGATCATGGTCTAGAGAGAATATTTTCTTTGGGTACAGTAACCAAGCCTTTGACTCCAGTTAATTGTCTAATCATATCGTGTCAGTCCAGAAAGATGCGACTGTGATGGCATTGGGGCTTCCTTTCAGCAGGTCTTCTTTCGAGCAGTTAACGGGAAACAATGGATAAGCCATCAGGTGGAACATTGATTGAATGTCACCACACATGCATTGTGATGAAATTTTTGTGAATAGGCAAGCAACAGTTTACCACAGTACGTGTTGAAAATATTACTGCATGTGGATAGGCAACAATGCTTTAAAACTTATTAATTTCTTTTATAATTACCGTGCTGTTAAAAAATTTAAAAAGCAAGAATAATTCATTGCCGTATAACCCTTACAAACACTATCAGTACAGTAAGGCCACTCTGGACTTGCTTGATTCTTAATTCACGTGAAGAAATTGGGAATAGAATGATAATAGGCATTTCGAGCACCCAGCAAAAGTTTATATGAATCCCTATAGGCGTTCTCACCACTAAGCGTGTTAATCTGACTTGGTCACCTTGTTTTTATTTCTTGGATACCATCGGGAATTGAACCCAAATACCCCGGGTGGATGAACAGTCTTACCAATTAGGGTATGGAGATTGTTAAGGTATTACATGATGACAGATGTACCTTTCGAGTTATTTAGGTTACTAGAGAAAGTAACGAATTTAAATTGTGGCTAGGCACGACCCTAGCTATAACAATCAGCTAGACAGATAATAGTATTGGGGACTCATTAGCATTGTTATCGGAGTACTTAGCCGGGCGGCCACCTAATGGATAATTCTCACTGCTGCCAGAGACAGTAGACACTGATTTCACACAGCCCAACCGAGCCGAGCTACTCCTGCCACTGCAGACAATGGGAGAGTCTAATTATTCATCAGGGAAATTATGTTGTTTCTCTCTAGCTATCTGTATATCTGACAACTATATTTTTATGTCGTCTTTTTCTTTTCCGAGTAATAGTTTCTTTTTGATGATGATTATAATAACGTTTGATATTGTCGGTAGTTTGTCTTGTTTGACGTTTACTGAGATAGTTTTTCCGTGTCAATTCAACATATTTATCAGCTAATTCGGTTTTTTATTTTTTTATATTCGGCTTACAGATTGTTGTGTGGACTACATTAAAAATTGTTTTTTTAATTGATAATAATATTTGATATTGTTGATAGGTTTATCTTGTTTGAAATTTACTACGATAAGAGTTTTTTCGTGTCAATTCAACACACTTTTCAGTTTACCCCGTTCAATTATTTAGGTTACCCGTTCAAAGGATAGAGTGCTCGAATTTCCTATTTCGACGGACATATTTCTCCTATTTCACAACCATACACCTTTTGTTATTTATAGTTAAGGTATTAACACTGTGAAGGTTTAAAGACATTATAATTTGTAAGCACTAATCTCGTTTGTGCTCCCCTGATGATGAGGTGAAAACCTTGTAACCGGTAGGGTTATACCGTTATATAAAATGGAATAAACAGTGTTGGAGCACCTTTTCATACAATCCTTACGATTTCTCTGACTAAGAAACATTCAGCCTTCTTTTAAAATATCATTCAAGATACAAATAAGCCAATGAATCAGTACCTTGAGTGTTTTAGCGCAACCATGACATTCTGATACATCAACTTGGTGAGAGTAAAAGGGTTAAACCCTATTTGGGTTCAAATCCCAAATAAGTAGAGCCGTTGTCATTGAGCTGAGCTGAGCTGATATGAATTATCTGATGAGATAAGAGAGTTTAGATTGTGCCTTTCAAATGAGTAATAAAAGATCGACTAAACATTTATAAATATATAAATTATAAATCTACGAAGTGGGTCTTTCTCTGCGTCTGTTTGGGAGTACCCAATTCGTGACTGTCTTGAGCGTAGACCGTAATTTCCCAAACTTTTTTGCACCCCGTAGTCCACTTGCCGATTTTTTTGTTTTCCGTAGACCCCCTGGCTGCGTAATATTGAATTTTCCTAAACTTACTAATTTCAAATGTGTTTTTGACAGCTGACACAGTGCTTCACCATGACAATGTTTTTTGTAGAGTGGACAATTGTAAAAAAAGAAAAACATATACAATTTTCATTCATACCTTTATTGAAAAGACACAAAATGCAAGTAAATATTTGGCTTTGGAACTAAACAAATCAAAACCTTGTTAAATTCTTACATAAAATTAATACACAAATAATACTGTTAATGAGAGGGATGAACCTGGTGCTCTGATAGCAATGGTTCAATATTTGGCTTCAAATTAGTGAGGTATAGTCTTAAATCTCCACGTTCAGTGATTTGCATTCAATTTCTTTGTATAACTATGTCTAATATAAGTATTATGTACACACAATCTATGTTAGGTGTAATAAGACATTTACGGAACGCCTAAATATTGATGATGATCTGCCTAAATGGGGTCCGCTCACGTGGACCCCCATTTACATCTCGTGCACCCCCAATTTCTTTTCTCGCTGACATAGACCCCCTGCAAGTCGAATTTGACCCTTGGAGGTCCATATAGACCACTTTGGGAATCTTTGGTGTAGACCCTTCATCGTTTCACCTGCACATACCAGCGTAGTCATGATTCATCGGCTTTATCTACTATTGGCGCCACTTTAATTGTTCCATTAATTAGTTTATTTCAGATTTATCCAAACTTGTGACGCCCAGTGACCACTATAGCATATGCATCTCCGTGACATGAAGCAATTGTTGCCCTTTCTTCTTTAGAGGCCTATATTCAGCTCTATGTAGTATAGCGGGCCTGATCACTGTCTTGTAGATCTTGCTCTTAAGTTTTATTGGTAGCCTTCTGTCACACATAACCTCTGTCGATTCTCTCTAATTGTTCCACTCAATTTTTATTGTTTTTTTTTATGGTATGTATGTATGCAATTTGGTTTCACAAGTATATGAAGCTTAAACAAATAAATATTTGCGTTTTTGAAGACTGAGAGGACGTCGGTTGTTTTTAGATGGCAAAATCACCTTTTTTTTAAATAAGTAATTTTTCCTGTTCTTGAAAGTGTTTAGAAAAGAATTATCACTTTTTTGTAGAGGATCATTTTCAAATGGGTGTCCCAGATGTCAAATTATCTCGTCCCAAGTGAGTTGATGAATTTGGAAAATCGTAACTAAGTCTCGTAAAATACAATTACAGTACAAGGAGTTAACCATACTTCATATCAAATTTAAGTTACTTCGCTTTACTTTTAATTCTGCATATTGAAGGCTACATACACCCTTTCGCTTGGTAAACCACAAATATTTTGAAAATTATTCACATACTGTCATTTGATAAACCACAAATATTGCATTCCATATTCATCTTGTGACGAATTTTGACTCACCACATGACAAGGAAATGTCATCACGGCAGTTCCTTGTACGTTTAGTAGAAACATTGATAAGGTCTTGCTTCATTCATACTCGTTTACTTTGTCATAACATGTGGGAGTAACTCAGGAGCCCTTATCATAGTTTACAATTGATTTTCATTGTTTAAAGGCAATATCAGTTCTATTATTCTGAAGTAAAACATTGCTTGAGGAAGAAGTGTTTCTGTGATTATTTACAAAATAATACTGAAGTTTTTACTTTGTGTTTTAAAACAATACTGAAGAATAGAGTAATGTTGTTTTTTTTTATTTATTTTATTATACTTTTCTTTTCATATTTTCAAATTGGTTATCATACCTCCTGTTAGAAACTTAGAAACTTAGTTTAATAATAAAATGACAATTTATATAGCTCCGTTTAGAGAGCAAACTCTCCTTAATGGCGCTCTAACTCAGAATTGGAACACACTATTATTGACAGATTCAAAATATGGCAAAATTAATATATACATATTTATGTTGAGTGTAATAATAGGAAAGTAGTGGCTGCGGCCATTAGATTAATTACTTCCCCGCATCTGCATATGCAGAAAAATATATTTGATAAGAAAACCGCTGAAAACTTACCAAGGGAAAACGAACTACAAAAGGAACGTTTGTAGTTCTTCCGATATGTGATAGTAACACATTCGGCTTAGTATATTTATATTTGAAATTCTTCCAGAAGAAAATGAAACTTTTGTTTTTATTTTTTGCTTCAAATATCTACCTACTCTACCTTCGATGGCCGTAGAACTCCTCTAGAGTTTTACCCTCCTAAATTACTTGTTCTTGTCGATTAGTCACGCACCGTCTCCCAGATTCCCTCCACTCCCTGCTTCTTAAAATCTGACTACACATTATCTAAAAGCCTCTGTTTTGGTCTGTAAAGTGGCCTTCTTCCATATTGTTACATCTTGCATAATGATTTTTGCTGACCGTATCAGCACTGAGCTGTTTATATAGCCTATCTATGCTAACCTTTGAGTACTTATGTCGCTGCTAATTAATTAGTGGGTGATTGTCTCGATAATTTTCGAGCTTCTGCATTAGATCTTTGTTTCCACTCTCCTCCAGCCTGATTTGGACCAAGTATCTCTCGTAGTATTCGGTTTTGGAAGCTCAACAACTTCTTTTATTATCTTAGTGGCATGACCCAAGTTAACAATGTTACTATCGGTATGTTGACTTTTTTGCTTCAAATGCTTTAATTTACCATATCGGCCGAACTATAGGATGGCTCTGATTTTAAGGCTCGCTCTGATCTTATTAACTCCCATTTTTATGAACCTGTGTTTTAGAAAAAAATTTACCCTACTACATTTTTATCAATTAAAAATATTCTTTCTTAAGCCCTCAGAATGACTTGAAGAATATGTATACATTAGATCTTATTTCTGCAATAGCCAACGTTTAACATTGTTTTCAATAATAACAATTTTTCTGGCAGCAGCACAATTATTTGTAGTTTCTGCAGTATTTACTACCATAAACTTGAAATTGCAATTATAGATCATGCGGTTTCTTTATTGATTTGTTTTTTTTTTGTGCTCCTTGCGTATCAATATGCTCACTTATCATATTTTTGAGGTTAACAATGTGAAAAAGTAGCACAAAAATTAGGATGAAAATTAAATGTCAGAAACTATATAGCACCATACTGGCAGTTTGTAAACAATGATGTCTGTTGGATAGCTCATTAGAAAAATATTGTAAGAGAGAGATATATTCAGTATCAGTGTTATTTAAGCCATCTCGATCAACGTGTTGTAGTGAATTTTTTATTCATTTGTTCGATACTCGAAAAAAGACGAGTCGTTGAGTCGACAATTGAGATTAATCGTATTAAATAAAATTTGTAGATGGTTTTTCTTTGTCTACTGATTCATGGTTATCATACAATCATGGGGGGAGTCATTAATGAATGTTGTGATTTGGTTAGACTATAGGCAGGATATCAAGGGTCTACGGTCGCATAAGTTATAGCATAGCTTCTCAGTGAGAAGACAGTTATAGATTGTATCCCATTTGCAGAATTATTCTTATCGTGTCACTTAGCTTAGCACTAAATTTTCTCCTTTATTAGCATTGTGTTTTTTAATAACACATGAAGTATACGGACAATCACACTGTTTATTTTTTTGACAAACTGGGTTTGATAAATATGCCCAGCTTTTAATGAAATAGTGCCAATTTATATTTTTATGCTGATAGTTGTCAAATCTCACGATCGACTGCAGTTCTGATTTGTTGGATTGTTATGTGTGAATGTCGTGGCTGTAAGTCAGCTATTTCAGAAGAGGCAATAAGTCAAGCGAGTCAGTCGACTGGTAAAGCTGTTTATCATGTGTAGATTATGTAAACATTTAAATAAATAAAGAGAGTAATTAAATGCAGTCAACCTGGGACTGGTAAAAATGGGGTCATTGTTCATTATTATTTATTTATTAAATTTTTTTATTTATTTATTTAAACGGTTAAATGACGCTTTTGAAACAAAAGATAACAAAGATACATAACAATAGAAAGGTCAACATTGACATGTAAGTAGTGTTATATAATAGAAGAAAAATAATATAAAATGAACCCAACACAATAACAAATGAAATCACATAATTTATTCAATTCAATGCAGCAAGAACAACTTCCCTTTACTTTTGTAAGTAATCAAAGTAATATATTGTTTATAGTTAAGGCATTAACGTTGTGGAGGTTTGAAGACATTGTAATTTATTTTATGAAATACTGTTTATTCCATTTTTTTGTAACGTTATAACCCTGCCGGTTTCAAGGCTTTCACCTCATCTTCAGGGGACAGCAAATAAGACTAAATTCTGTTCGAACTGGCACCGATATACACGCTTCAACGGTTAGGGACATTCCAGTTGGGGTCTGAGGGCTGAGGGAGACATGGGATGATTTCGAGCATCAGCAAAGAGATTTTTGGGATATATGTGTTTACCAGATGTGCGTCCCGGTGTACCGACTTAGAAATTTCTAGGGCCTCTTATCTGTCCAATTTATTTCCGTTACTACTGATATGTGAGAATTTGGCATCATCGATAGAAAAAGTATGGTTTTCACGGTGACAATGATTAGCCATTTCAGAGTAAATTAGAGGATTTCTTAAGGCGGATTTGTGTTCACGAAATCTCTTTTCAAAGGATCTTCCTGTCTTTCCTATATAGAAATTATCAGTCAGCACATAAAAGTTTATACACACCACTGTTGCTAAGTATTCCATTTTTGCCTTTCCCGTTAAATAAGAGTCAAAGTAATATTAAAGTCAATATAATGCCCATACTGATTGCCCAACCTGTGTAGTCTTTTAATACAAGAGTTATACAAATAGTTGTAATTACGTCGTTATGGAATAAAATATTTATCCGAGTGGACCGAAAAGGAATCTGTTGTGTAGCCTGACCAGCTGATAATATTTTGAAGTAATTTTTCATCTATCTGACGAGGCTTTAAGACACATTACTTCCAACAATAGACCACAGTCCAACTCAACTGATGAGATTTACAGGGTAGAAGAGAGGAGAGAGTGCCAAACTTTTCTATCGCAACATATTTCTTTCGCCTCCTCCATGTCTATACATCTTCTCATTTAGCTCATTTATTAATTTTTATTTTTGTAAAATGTTTCTCTAAAAACCTAAACCAAATAGTTGAACTAATTATTCATGAAAAAAACTAGAATTCACGATGTTGTTTCAGTTAAAATTTTGTATGCCTAAAAGTGTTGGGGAAATGGGTGATGTGTGCAGCTTTAGAAGGCATTTGAACGCAACGCTTTTTGGGAAGGTTTATCAAAATTTATGATCATTTGTGAATACTACACACAAACACAAAGGTTTGTTTGTAGTTTGTCTTCCTTTGGTAGGTTTTCTGCGGTTTGCTTACCAAAAAGGTTTTTAAAACATATACAGATGCGGGAAAGTACCTAATCTAATGACCACAGCCACTTTCTTCCTATCCTTACACTCAACTTATATTATATAAATATTTATTTTATATTTTTAATCTGTTAATAATAGTGGGTTTGAATCCCTTAATGGTTGTATATAAATTGCCCTTTTATTATTATTATTATTGATTTTTATAAAACATTTTGCCCTTGAGGAGATATCCTCTCAACATGGTGCTATATAAATTGACCTTTTATTATAAAAAATTGTGTTCTGTGTGTTAAAAATTTTCAACATGGACATCATAATGGCAGTTAATTGTAACAGTTTAAATTACATATGCACATTCCATTTTGTCATTTCCCCGGTGGGCTCATATAGTTCCTGCATTTAGTCTAGCTATCAGCAGTGGAAAATAAAATATTTTATCATTTGCAGGCAGTGTTTGAGGGGCGGCAGGCAGTTGCGAGGCATGCTGTGAGAGAAGGAGCACCGCACTAGAGCAGCACACCATGGATGGGCCCAGCAAGCTGCACCCCAACTCTCTCTACGGGTGAGTTTTACACTTTTTTCTCTTATACAGGTCAATGTCTCATTATAATGAATACATAAAAAATTTCAAAATAGCGAATAACACATCGATCAATAAGTCCCGGGACTAACTGCTAAAACAACATTTGTTTGCCAAAATTCTTCTTTATTCATCAACATAGTCTCCTTCAAGAGTGATACATTCATTCCAACGCTTTCCTAACTTTTCTATTCAAAATAGGCGTTAGTTTCGGCAATCACTTCTTCATTGGAGCCAAATCTCTTTCCCTGGAGTATCTTTTTGAGGTCTGCGAACAGCCAATAGTCGTTGGGGGTCAAATCTGGAGAATACAGTGGGTGTGGAAGCAATTCGAAGTTCAACTCATGCAATTTGGCCATCATTACCATCGACTTGTGACACGGTGCATTGTCCTGATGAAAGAAAACTTTTTTCTTCTTCATATGGGGCCGTTTTTTGCAATTTCTGCCTTCAAACGCTCCAATAACGCTATGTAATATTCGCTATTGATGGACGACCAGAGCGTTCAGCATTATTTGTGTCTGTATAACCGCATTTGAAATCAGCATACCACCGACAAATGGTTGTTTTCAACGGAGCAGAGCCCGGATAACACTTTTCAAGCCATCGCTGAGTTTGAACGGTATTTTTTCCCATTAAAAAGCAATGTTTTATCAACACACAAAATTCGGTTTTTTCCATTGTTTTGAAAATAGCAAAAGTAGCATCACTAAAACCATTGTTACTCAATGGTATGGATTTGTTATTAGAGGCGCCATCTGTTAGTTAGTCCCGAGACTTATTGATCGATGTGTTATATATTAAATCGAACGAACGTACATAAAAGAATATGTTGAACGAATTCCATTTTAACTGAATAAAAATGTCAGTATAACGAACATTTTTTGTCTGATAATGCCGCTGAGGGAATCCAAACCAACGGTCTAAGACAGTGGTTGGCAAACATTTTTTGTAAAGGGCCAAACAGGCTCTGTGGGCCAAGAGGCAAACTTAAAGAAATTTATAAAGGTAGGCCCACTTAAATAACAAAAAAAAATCTTTCCACAAATGTATTGAACAAAATGTAATAAGTAAACTAGAAAAATACTACAATTGTTTGAAATACGGTTCTACTAATGAAAAGAAAGGGACTGTTTTTTGAGATAAAATTTCACCTAATTGAGGCTCCAAGTTAGTACTCCCTATCATCAAAATTGCTAATGTTCATCTGTTAATCTATTGAGATTTTACATATTTCATTTTTGAAAAAGAACAGTGATTTACATGTGTCACTGAAAACACTGCTGAATTATAATTGCGTGGTGTCACAGCAGAGGCCACCGAAGGGAAATCGAAGAATATATGGACTGACAATGTATGACAGAATACGGAATGATGTGATAAAGGATGATTGTGAACTTAAGGTTGATATGTTGAGTAAGATGAAGAAGATACGTTTGGTTAGGTGGAACGAATGAAGAAAGAAAGACTAACAAAATAGATATACAGTGCAAATTTGAGTGAAAAGCGTGTGAGAGGAAGATCAAGAAAAGTATGGTAGGATCAAGTGAATCTTCTGATAGAAGGAAACGTAGAAAGTCAGAGAATCGTAGAAGAGGCTAAGAATGTGTGTCGACAGGAAAGCCCCGTCAGGTAAATGGCGTGATGGTATGAATGTATAAATGATTAATTTTAATTGTATTTTTTGTTGGTTGAAATCAACCAACCCTACATTGTAAGAAAATAAAATGATTACTATAAAAGAATCTAAACAATGGCTAAATAAATAAATGGATTTGTAACTATTAGGATAATTAAATTCTTCGCTTGCTATACTGTCAATCTGTCCGATAACCGCACCCTTTTACTTACTATAAATAGCTTATCTCTCCATTGCTATCATTGTTATCAACTTCCATAAGATTATATTTGCTATTCAAATGAATACAGTCGCCGTTTTTCAGTTATCAGAAATAAGTAGATTTGGATTGCCAAACCAACCATACAAGTGATGCATAACTTTTTACAACGATAATTTGATATATCGCTGTTTCCCAATTATTAAGATCACTTCCTAACTTGCTCAACCTATTAACTTACAAATGATGTACAGAAGACAAGTGACTTTTCTAGTCTACCGAGAACTTTGCCTCCGGGAGGGTGGAAGACCGTTCTAGAGAAGGGATTCCGCTACCCGAAACATTTGGGTTTACCAACTCGACTGGGAATCTGAAGTCAATGTATTCACAGCGCTAGACCTTAACCTGAGACTATATTACTTTTTTTAAAATTTTATTTCGATAATTTTCTTCCTTGACCTTATCGAGTTTATACATCAGTCATTTAACAATTCTCCATATGACCTTTTCTATAGTTGAGTTTTATACATATATACAGGACAGTATGACAATCTGGTCTGATGATAGTCCATTACAGTATTTTAGCAAGGAGCCATTGAATGTATGATTGGTGATCTTTTACATATTTCCAGATATTATTTTCTTACTGAGTAAAAAAGCTTCAGTTATTTTTTTAATACGTTTATGTAAATGCTGTCTTCTATCTAATTGATGAGTTACGACAATGATGCTGCTAATGTTGATACCTAAAAAAATAACTCGTTACAAAGATCATTTATCATACATTTAATGGCTCTATTTACGTGTTGCTTTCCTGAAACCAATTACCCACATAATTGGAGGGATTACTCTTCTTTCTTTATATTCTTCCTTTGAACACAGTTTATTGAATGCCATATTTGTTTTTACACACATACACGTATATACAAATATTTTTCATATATTATTTATAGTGAAACACTGTTTATTCCATTTTATATAACGGTATGATCCTACTGGTTTCAAGGTTTTCACGTTCCAAGATTTTCATGCTTATAATGGTAAAAATCTCACCGCTGCTTGCTGAAGTTGTCTTCTGCCTCCCTCCACCCACAATGTGTATATCGGTACCAGTTCGAACATAATTCAGTCTTGTTTGTGCTTCCTGATGATGAGGTGAAAATCTTCAAGTCGATAGGATTACACCGTTATATTAAGTGGAATAAATAGTGTGACTAAACAAATTACAAATATTTTTCATTTGTATGGTAACCCTTTAACATATCTAAATTAGTGATTCAGGCATATTAAAAAACGTGGCTGAGAGACATTATCTTTATTCCGATTAAATGAGAATACACGTTTAGAACCATTGAAGTAGGCACGTAACTCGTTCGCAATACTACCGCATATGAAGAGGTAACAACACACACAAACGTGGCGCATTTGAGTATTATAACCAGACGAACTCTTACCAGACAGTTACCCTTTTTATAGGTTTTTTTTTTGGTATCATCGGAAATCGAACCCCGAAACCCAGGTTCGTAAGTCTGAGATCATTGTATTGTATTACACTTTCATTGTATACAGTACAACCTGGCGGGCTTGTTGCCATGTGGCAATATCTTCCAGCCAAACAAAAAGATGTTAAAGAGACCTCAAGTGAAAACCAGACTTTTTTTTTAAAATCTGTGTTCCAACGGGAATTGAACTCTTAACCGGGTTAGGAAAAAAGCGTCTTACCAATTAGGCCACCTAGTTGGTAAGGGATTAGACTTGCAAAACAATCATACATGTTTTATCTATTGCAGTATGTGACTAGATTCAGATGGTTGCATCATTTCTGTTAAATCGTGACTTATCTCAAAGTCAATAAGATAAACATTCCACTTCTGTATGAGAAAACACAGTATATCTTATCTATTTGTTATCGATGGTTCCCTGTGTGCATATAGATTACAATAATAATTACCAACTCTATCCAGAATGTTCTGAAGTTCTTCGGAACTAAAAAAGAGATTGAAAAATTTAAAAACATGTCCATTCTTTGATCTCTTGTGATCGCTCCCATTGATCACACTATCGAGAGAGAGCTAATTCGTGAAACACACAATTTTTCTTAATAAAAAAACTTGCTGCAGGACTAGGTATATGTGTGCCAGTGTTGCATGTATTGGTGGGTCTTACCCCATTTAATCACTAATTAGCGTGGTGAGCTGCTCCCGCTAGAGTAGTGAAGCCGTACACGCTGCACTATTATTGTTCTAGAATCTAGACAAATTAATCGGTATACAAATCGCTCACTTCACTCTTTATATATTACCCAACTAATTCATTTTAAAACTGAGAAATTTAATTTCTTAGAATTCAAGCTCTCAGTTTTAGTTAATAGTTCTAAAAAAAGTAAAAAACGTTTCTTTAAAAAAGATCCAGTGGTATTGATGGATTTAAAAATTTAACAATTTTTAATTTAACAAATTTAACAATTTTTCTGAATTGTTAAATTTCTTTTATGAAAAATTGTATACGGAGATGATGTTAAAAAGTACTACTATTCTTTTTGAGTTCCATTAGGAATCGAACTTGGGACGCTTCGTGCTCGAAATCAACCCTTCTATCGAGTAGATTATCAGACGTTCAGAACATAGTACAATCTATCCCCTTCTATCAAGTAGACCGTGTAGATTATCAGACGTTCAGAACATTGTACAATCTATCCCCTTCTATCAAGTAGACCATGTAGATTATCAGACGTTCAGAACATTGTACAATCTATCCCCTTCTATCAAGTAGACCGTGTAGATTATCAGACGTTCAGAACATTGTACAATCTATCCCCTTCTATCAAGTAGACCATGTAGATTATCAGACGTTCAGAACATTGTACAATCTATCCCCTTCTATCAAGTAGACCGTGTAGATTATCAGACATTCAGAACATTGTACAATCTATCACCTTCTATCAAGTAGACCGTGTAGATTATCAGACGTTCAGAACATTGTACAATCTATCCCCTTCTATCAAGTAGACCATGTAGATTATCAGACGTTCAGAATATTGTACAATGTATCCTCTTCTATCAAGTAGACCGTGTAGATTATCAGACATTCAGAACATTGTACAATCTATCCCCTTCTATCAAGTAGACCATGTAGATTATCAGACGTTCAGAACATTGTACAATCTATCCCCTTCTATCAAGTAGACCATGTAGATTATCAGACGTTCAGAACATTGTACAATCTATCCCCTTCTATCAAGTAGACCATGTAGATTATCAGACATTCAGATCATTGTACAATCTATCCCCTTCTATCAAGTAGACCATGTAGATTATCAGACGTTCAGAACATTGTACAATCTATCCCCTTCTATCAAGTAGACCATGTAGATTATCAGACGTTCAGAACATTGTACAATCTATCCCCTTCTATCAAGTAGACCATGTAGATTATCAGACATTCAGATCATTGTACAATCTATCCCCTTCTATCAAGTAGACCATGTAGATTATCAGACGTTCAGAACATTGTACAATCTATCCCCTTCTATCAAGTAGACCATGTAGATTATCAGACGTTCAGAACATTGTACAATCTATCCCCTTCTATCAAGTAGACCATGTAGATTATCAGACGTTCAGAATATTGTACAATGTATCCTCTTCTATCAAGTAGACCGTGTAGATTATCAGACATTCAGAACATTGTACAATCTATCCCCTTCTATCAAGTAGACCATGTAGATTATCAGACATTCAGATCATTGTACAATCTATCCCCTTCTATCAAGTAGACCATGTAGATTATCAGACGTTCAGAACATTGTACAATCTATCCCCTTCTATCAAGTAGACCATGTAGATTATCAGACATTCAGATCATTGTACAATCTATCCCCTTCTATCAAGTAGACCATGTAGATTATCAGACGTTCAGAACATCGTACAATCTATCCCCTTCTATCAAGTAGACCATGTAGATTATCAGACGTTCAGAATATTGTATAATGTATCCTCGAGTAACAATATTTCGAATATATAGTACTCTCGGTTATCCAAGATGGTAGGGAAAAAAATTGATCCTTATAATCTCGGCTAAAAAAAATCGAGAAAAATATGGAAAAAAAATTATAACTTAAACTCAAAATTATCCTACATGCCCGTTCGTTTACAATATTTTCCCTCTGTTCACTTTTCACCAAATGGTGTTAAGCATATTTCGCAACATTTACTTGGGATGGAGGAGATGTTAAATTGACACGATTCGAAAACTCACCTAAGAATATTAGTCATGAAGAAAATACATATAAATCTAGAGGTCACGGTTTTGTGATACAAAAATACAAAATTGAGGATACAGAATATGAGTATAAACAATAGAAATAGTCAATAGTAAACCAATTGCAATGCACACATAAATTGAATTTACAATTTGATGCGATGCACGCCCCCCCTCTCCTATCAAAAGTAAATGCTTCATTTACTACCGGGATGTCTAGTCGGTGACTTGTTTGCTAGTTTTTTTATCTGATACATATTACCAATTTCGCCATTTTAATTTTCTGATATATCGTCGCCGATATTGCAGGAACACGTAACTCGATTTTTTGGTATAAGTAACTTTCTTTATTTTTTGTCATCTCTTGTATCATTGACACATTTTTGCATTAACACATATATTTATTTTCAACGCGGAACGCATTTATTCGTAACTGCAATACCAAGTGACGTTTTTATTTTATTATATTTTTGCAGAAAAATTGTATTTTGTCTCCCCTGTAAAATTTGGGCAATCCTATATACGTGTTCCTGCAGTATCGGTGACGATATAATATATCATATAGCCGAATAGAAAAAATATCTTTTCATTTTCAACAATTTCAAAATCTTACAAAATTAATTTGGATTTTTTTAATTACCCCGGTTTTATTAACTTTGGATAATGGAGAATCTACTATATGGTACATTGAGAAAGATTGCAGTATCGGAAGTGCAATACCATAAAATCGAATTTATTTAATGTCTGTTGATTGTGTGATTTCAGGGGCAGAGGCGAGATCCAGCAGCAGCAGCAGGCGTACGAGAGGAGCAATGGGCACGCGGCCCCCGGCTCCGATGGGGGGCAGCCGCAGATGCCGCAGCACATCATGCAGGTAAGCTCATCATGGTTTCTTTTAAACAAAATTAAAATAATGTTGAACATGTCAATATCTGTGACCCTATTCAAAAGGGACAGCCCGCATAATAAAGGAAGAGCACTTGGCAAGTTAGTTCTACTTAGGCCGTACTGATACGACGAGGCAAGGCAGTGATTTCTGACAAACTTGTGCAAAAAATTGAAGAACAAGTGCGAAATGACCGCCGTGTGACGCTTGATGATCTTCGGGAAGAATTTCCTGACATTTCTCGAAGTCTCCTTGGTGATATTGTGTCGGAAAAACTTGATTACAAGAAGTTGTGTGCGAGATGGGTGCCCAGAATGCTCACACCGGAGCACCGTCAAAATCGCGTGAACGCTACATGTGTGAATTTTTGGATCGTTTTGCACAGGAAGGAGAAGCTTTTCTGGACTATCGTGACTGCACCCCAACAATTTTTCAACAATCTGGAGGTCAAGGAAGCTGTGAAGAAGTGGCTAAAAGAGCTGGCGGTGGAGGTCTATGACACTGGCATACAAAAGCTGGTGCCCCGACTACAGAAATGTCTCGATCTCGACGGCGATTACGTTAAAAAATAGTTAAATATATTTGTGAAGTATCCTGTGAATTTCAATTAAATACAAGCATTTTTCGATCCTACATAAATGTTGTAACCTTACTTTCTGGATGACCCTCGTACAAGAAGATACCATCACATTCCTCCTTACACTTAAAAGGTAATATCCCAATGTACCTAGAAGAAACCTTGTAAGTAGAGAGATCTCTAAAATTTCTTTTGGACTTAGCAATATATTATTATTTTGTATTGCAGGGAGGAGACTACCAGGTGTCTGGTATTCCAGAGCCGGAGTACGGTGGCATGTACCTCCCACCGGCCACACAGTACAATCACATGGAGCACATGGCCGTGGCCAACACACACAAGTACCCACATGTGAGTATCATTATCACCTACAATTCCATCCATCATTCTCCAAGATATCTGATCGTGTTTACCTCGTTGATTTGTTAAATAAGTCGATCACTGCGAATACTCTCTTTAAATGACTTCTAGTAGAGTGGCAAACCCAAAGATTATCTAGGAATCTTCTATGGAACAGTCTTCTGTCATCCCTGAGAGGCAAATCTCCAAATTGGTGAAGTTTTCAGTAGAGTTGAAAAGTCACTTGTACACCTTTCGTAAGTTAATAGGTTGGGCTAGTTAGGAAGCACTCTTGAGGTGATCATTATGGTTGGGAAACAGCTCTGTACCAAAGATAAAAATATGTTTTACAAATTATACCCTAGGTTGCGTACCACTGCTGTATAATATGATATACCTAATTAAAAAATAACAAATAAAAGTGGTTTATTATTGATAAATATGATATCTGACCGTCGTTGTGTGATGTTTCCAGATGATGGGAGACCCGGGCGGCTACCAGCCCCACTACCAGGCGTACTCTCACTATGGGGGCAACCCTTATGGGGCGGCACCTCAGTACCTTTCCGAAGCGTCGCCGCAGATGGGCCAG
Source organism: Odontocerum albicorne (assembly GCA_949825065.1). Taxonomy (NCBI): domain Eukaryota; kingdom Metazoa; phylum Arthropoda; class Insecta; order Trichoptera; family Odontoceridae; genus Odontocerum; species Odontocerum albicorne. Next base: position 15,801,352 of record OX463864.1, on the reverse strand, counting down.
TACATGGGACAGGTAAATACAGCACGTCGTCACTATAGTGATTCGGGATGATTGTGAACTTAAGGCTGATGTGTTGAGTAAGGTGAAGAAGAACACTCTGAGAAGAAATACTAACAAAACAAATATATAGTGCAAGTGTAAGTGGGAAAGTAAGAGCAAAGAAAGAATGGTTGGATCAAGTGAATATTTTGAATGAAGAAAACATATTGTATTTTATTACACTATCGTTGCTTACAGTACAACCCGTTTTTTTTTCCTTTCCTTTCCTCTCCACCATCCCTTCATTTTCCTTTGATTGATGATATCTCACTTTATATGAAAAGGAATATTCGGGTGATTGTCCCTCTTTGTGGGGTTTGTGGGCATATGCTCACGTATGTCTTCATGGATTTCGTGGGGATGGATAGTCATTTGAATGAATAATGCGACCATGTAACTTGCTTAATTTATTTTTGTCTGGTTGGTTGGAAGAGATTGCCGCCTGGGAACAAGCCTGCCAGATCGTATTTGCAATAAAAGTGTTAAATAAATAAAAGATGTTAAAGAGGCCTTAAGTGAAAAATAGACTGGAATTCTTTTTAAAAATCGGGGTTCCAATGGGAATCGAACCCGCAACCTCCAGGCTGGGAGATAAGCGTCTTACCAACTAGGCCACGGAGGTCATCGCCATAGGAGTTGTGTGAGAAAGTGTATGGATGTAGAAGAGGCGAAGGATATGTGTCAAGATAGGATCAAGATAGGTGCTCTTTCCTCTCTACCTACCCTAACAGAGAAATGGCGTGATGGTATGTATGTTTGTATCTATTTGCGAGTTTCTCCTTGATATATACTTTTATAATAGTGGAATAATGGATCCAAAGTTAGATGAATTCAGTAACAACACCATAAAATAATATTGTTGTGTTTTAGGAATATGTGGATAGAGCTAGGTCGCCCAGCTCTCGCAGCGCATCACCTCCGCCCGGCCTACTGGGCCCCCGACTCTTGCCACCCTCGCCAAACCCTCATCATCAACTCCATCCCACAAGGTGAGCTCCTTAGATCTTAATGATCCAGAAATATGTTTATTCATCCGTATGGTGCCTCCTAAATATACCTGAAATGGCAATGCGGATATGCCTCATTAATGGACTTTAATACTACCACTAGTTGAGAGGCAATAATACTCGTGTAAGGCTAGTGCTTGCGCGTACCATTATCAGATGAATTATTAATCAAATCTGAAATGCTTTTTTTAAATTTTTTGGGTGTTATCTGAAATCGAATCTCAAACTTCCTGAATATGATAAGCATCTACCAACTAGGTTACGGAAGTTCACCTTTCCACCCGGAGGCAGCGTACAAAACATCTTCCAAAAGGTTATAATCTGACAGATATTGATCTCTTTATGATAATGGAGATGGGCAAACCCTCAAAATTCAAGAAGTCCATCCTGAAGATGGATGATAACTTTGAATGTGTTGCTTTATTGTATGGAAACTGTTGCACTTTGGAACAATTCCATCAGTAAGGATTTCAAAGTTCCATAATTATCACGTAACTTCAATTCCTTCATTTTTGGTATGTATGTATGGGTACCCTTCAAAATATCTGAATTGATTATTTGGACATATTAAATAGCATGGTTGGGAGACAATATTGTATTTAGGTCCAATAATCGAGAACCACTGGAGTAGGCTTGAATCTTGCGGTTCGTCATTGCACATGTTGGAATATTATCTCCCTAAAAAGAGTAACAACACTCGCACATGTCTAGCTTGTGTATTAATTCTTTAAGACACAATCAAAATAATTACGACCTATCCCAGTACCCGACTGGTTTTTGAGGAATTTTTATTTTTGTGAAGGGTTTACTAAAATTGATATAACATATCGATCAATAAGCCCCGGGACTAACTACTAAAACATTTGTTTGCCAAAATTCTTCTTTAGTCTTCAACAAAGTCTCCTTCAAGAGCGATACATTCATTCCAACGCTTTCCTAACTTTTCTATGCCAGCCGTGTAGAACGATTTATCTTTGGTTTCAAAATAGGCGTTAGTTTCAGCGATCACTTCTTCATTGGAGCCAAATCTCTCCCTGGAGCATCTTTTTTAGGTCTGTGAACAGCCAATAGTCGGGTGCGGAAGCAATTCGAAGTTCAACTCATGCAATTTGGCCATCGTTACCATCGACTTGTGACACTGTGCATTGTCCTGATGAAAGAGAACTTTTTTCTTCTTCATATGGGGCTGTTTTTTTGCAATTTCTGCCTTCAAACGCTCCAATAACGATATGTAATATTCGCTATTGATGGTTTTTCCCTTTTCAAGGGGATCGATGAATATTATACCATGCGCATCCCAAAATACGGAAGCCATAACCTTCCCGGCCTACTGTTGAGTTTTTGGTCGCTTCTTGACGACTTTCACCGGCTGCTCTCTACTCAGCTGACTGCCGATTTGATTCCGGAGTATAGTGGGGGATCCAAGTTTCATCCATTGTCACATACTGACGCAAAAACTCCTGTTTATTTCGCGTAAACAGTGCCAAACAGCACTCTGAATCATTAATGCGTTGTTGTTTCTGTTCCATTGTGAGCAAACACGGCACCCATTTCGAAAAAAGCTTTTTCATGATCAAATGTTCATGCAAAATAGTGTAAACACTACCAAATGGTATCTTCAGGATGTCAGCTCTCTCACGCAACTTTACTTATGTTTTCTGGTCTAACAGCCTCATTTGGACGACCAGAGCGTTCAGCATCATTTGCGTCTGTAAAACCGTGTTTGAAATCAGCATACCGCCGACAAATGGTTGTTTTCGACGGAGCAGAGACCGGATAACACTTTTCAAGCCATCGGTGTGTTTGAACGGTATTTTTTCCCATTCAAAAGCAATGTTTTATCAACACACGAAATTCGTTTTTTACATTGTTTTGAAAATAGCAAAAGTAGAATCACTAAAACCACTAACTCAATGACACAATGTTGGAATGTCATGAAAGTTTGACACGTAACTTCTAAAGGTTCATACTAACTGAGAATGGTATGGATTTGTTATTAGTGGCGCCATCTGTTGGTTAGTAAATATAAGGAATATTGTAATGAAACTTTGTATATTTATTTAAAATACTTGAATAATTTATTTTTTTACGGCAATTCTGCCAACGTTCTCCTTTGTGAAGAGCTATATTACACTCTTTATTAGGCCTGTAAATATGAAACCGGAATTTGCTCATAGATGCCTCTAGTTGTCAATGTAGTGACTCAAACCGGGTCATTGGCACCTTTTTCTTGCGTTTACATTTGTCAAAGACTTTTAACTCAAAACATTACAAGTTGAATACAACTACATATGTTTTCATACCATTGAACATATCTGTTTTTGTGCCTGAAAACTACGATTTGCTGACAGCATTGATTTTCTGTTACCATTTGAAGAAAACTGCTGCAGAATCGCATCGAATACTTGTCGAAGCTTACGGTGAGCATGCCCCTGTGTAAATCACAGTGCTTTGAGTGGTTTAAAAAATTCAAAAGTGGTGATTTTGACATGAGAAACGAAGAACGTGGAAGACCACCGAGAATTTTTGAAGATGCCGAATTGCAAGCATTGTTGGATGAGGATGACGCTCAAATGCAACAACAACTCGCGGATCAATTAAATGTGACACGAGAAGCCGTCTCCATACGTTTGAAAGCCATGGGAAAGATCCAGAAGGTGGGAAAATGGGTTCCACATGAACTGAATGAAAGACAGCAGGTAAACCGAAAAACCACTTGCGAAATGCTTCTCACCAGGTACAAAACAAAATCATTTCTCCATCGAATTGTGACTGATGATGAAAAACGGATATATTTCGAGAATCCTAAGCCACAATTTTAAACATGAATCTTTCCCACAAATTTCACGATTGCTCCTACATGAAATAGTGACAGAACACCTTGGCTACAAAAAAATGTATGTTCGGAAAAGAAAAACCGAA